>OX459029.1:121408771-121514242 GCA_949775025.1 Tricholauxania praeusta
GTTGCCCACGGCTACGCCTGAGATGGTTCATCCGTAAGCTCGAATTTTGGCATAGATTTTCCAGCATTTCGGCCGGTATCTCACCAATGGCAACTGTACTGTTGTCTTCCAGGGCTGGTTTGTTCCTGTACACGATAGACTTCATGTAGTTTCACAAAAAATACTATCGTGGGGTCAAATCGCATGATCTTGGCGGCCAATTGACTGCTCCAAAACGTGAGATTAATTGCACACCAAACTCGCCTCTCAATAATTCCATGGATTCGCGTGCCGTGTGGCATGTGGCACCGTCTTGTTAAAACCACATGTTAACCAAGTCCAATTCTTTCATTTTGGGCAAAAAAAAACAAACGGTAATCATCGCACGGTACCTTGCTCCATTGACTGTAACGTTGCTATTTTCATTGTTTTTGAAAGAGTACCAACAGTGAATTTTTAAGGGTGCATTGGCAGCTCTTGAACTGTCTCTGGCTGCTCTTCAGACTGAATTCGGTATTTCTGTTCGTACCCATTGAGCCAAAAATGAGCTTCGTCACTGAAGAAAAATCACATTAACTGGAGAAAAAAATTATGAAGAAGATGCGTGAAGGCAGTGAAAAAATGTCTGCAGATTATATTCAAGTTCATCAAATGAGAAACAATGGAGCAGGTGGCAGCATAAACAGCAGCAGCAAAAGAAAGACATTTATAAATGATTCTTTTACTGGTTATAGTCGGTTGTTATTAAATAGAGCTAAAGTGCTCAAACGAGATATGAAATGCAAATTTGTCAGGCGTTGCTTTCACAATAAATACACTCAATCTCTTTTCATGCGAATTTTTAAGTAGTTTTTATTTATTTTGTTGGATTGCGCAGTTTTCTTAGTATGCATTTCCAAATTGTTGAATAACGCAGTTTCCTTAATGCACTGCAAAAATAATTTGAGAATGTCTTCAACTTTGTCGAAAATTTTAAGCACATTTTCTTAATAATGACCCGAATCCTGAAAGGGCATTAAAGTTCCAATGTGAGCTGAGTAGTTGCATTTCTGGGTACTTGCAACTTCATAAAAAATTACAAAAGAAGTCGCAAAGTTTAATGACTGATTTCGGAACAGGTTAACTTTGGCTCTCATGCTCGAATCTTTTTTTTGTTGTTGTTGTTGTTGTTTTACCCCCTAAAATGAAAATAAAAATACCAAAAAAAAAAGTGTCGCTCTTATCTGGTTTCGGATGTATAGCCATAGAAAGTTGCAGATATAGCTTTTGTAAAAATCCTTATAAGTTGGGAACCCCTGAATCGATATCAAAATTATGGCTGTCATAAGAAAGATAACTTAATGGCCCACGATAATGGCCAATTTTTTTTTTTTTTTAAAAACCGTTAATTTTTCCAAAAAATGTGTTATTAACCTATAATTTTTTTAGCATGGTAAGAAAGCTTAATTTATTCCCTTTAAAATGATGTGTAGGTTGTTGTAGATTTTTTAATATTTTCACCCTTTTTGACCGAAAAATAAAAAAATTTATTTAATGAATTTTTATGGAAACTATGTTTTTATAATCAAAAACAATGAAAAACAAAATTTTTTACAAAAGCGATATCAGCAACTGCCGATGGCTATATATCTGGAACCAGGTCCGAGCGACAATTTTTTTTTTTGCTATTTTTATTTTTACGACTTGGACAAGTCGGGCAATTGAGAATTTGAAAAGAGAATCACTTATACGAGGATGGGAGCTAATGGCAATTTGTTTATCTTTCGTACCGCCATCACCAACATTTCAGCCGGCGCTACAAAAGTATGTACTTGATTTGAACTTTAAGGCAACATTTATGAGGAGGCCATGGAGGGCCATCAAAACAGAACATTTCCACTTTTAATGGAATGAGATAAAAACTGAATATTTACTTGGATAGTTATGATACAATTGCAAAAATTTTTCCCGTCAGATTGGTTTACCTGGAGCTTATAATTTTTTTATTATGTTTAAGCTTATCGCGTTGTTCGAAATATTTCATTTTGATGTCATCTAATAAAATATTCAATAATTGAAAATTGGAGTCCGTGGTGTAGGGCATAGATTAACGTGTAGGGATTAGAGTATCCGACTGCTGTACTCAAGACGATGAACATGGGTTGTAAATTGAATTTGAATATGACCAGGTTCCTTTACGAAAAAACGTTTTGCGTCACTTTTTGATTATATATTTATACTTAGAATTAAAAAGCACTTAAGAAGCGTTTGGTTCAATAAAAATTGGAAAATGGGAGCTAAAAAACTTAAGCCATACTTTGTTGAGGATACATAGTTTTGCAAAACTGATAAACAAACAAATGTATAATCATAATTTGTGTGCATTGTTGTTGGGGAAGTTACCGACGTTTATCGATAGTTACAGATAGTTTTTTGGAAACTATCGTTAACTATCGGTAGTTTGTCTTACCGATTTTTCCCAGCCCTATTCTTAATGATTAATGTTAATTTAAACAATATATCTTACATAAATCCTCAAAGTCATAATAATTCCAATGATAGTCATTCTATTATTCTGAAAATTTAAACTGTTTATGCTTTGACCATTCATTCAATGAATCAAAATATTCGTAGCATGAGAAAGAATTTTGATTCTTTTTTGTCGCATCTTGCATCCTTGGATCATTTACCTGACCTCATTTGTGTTTCAGAAATTTGGATTTTTGAGGAGAAAATATCAACTTAGAAAATTCCAAATTTTATTTTCGATGCAACTTGTAATAACTCATGTTCTGCTGGTGGTGTTGGTGTATTTTTCAAAAATGTTTCCTAGTACAATTCATATGAAAAACAAAAAAGCAAAACAACCAAAAACAAAAAATTTACTAAAACGCAAACAAAATTCTTTTCTGACGTTATGCACAAGTTTACTTTACATTTGTACAGAATACTTTGTTTGACCTGAACAACTCCGTAATATACACAATACTTTATTTTTAATAGTTGTCCAATGAACAGTTTTGTCCAACCGAGTGTCCTTAGGAGGAGCAATGAATACATTGGGCATGTCACGCTTCACTTAGGTAAGAGGTTCAATTGTAGGTCACTTTCGTCTGCCAATCTCTACTGAATTATTACTTAGTAAAGTCTCAGCAACCTCTTATTTGAAGTCAGAAAGTCTCATATTTTTAAAATCTGATCGACTATTATGTATTCGCTTCTGTAGAATCCAAGCGTTAACGCAAGTCATGTTGATTAGGTGATATGCTGTCCTGTTTATCCACTTTCGGATTTTAATATTTATTTTTGTCGGCTCATGGAATTATTAATTTCGTCCACTCCGCCCATGTGTTGTTTATAATCTTTAATAATTTAGGGACAAGGAATCATTTTAAAATGCTCGTTTTTTAACAAACCTTTTTATAGTTGAAGGTTATGGCTTTTTGTTTTGCTTCGTCCCAACTTAATGTGTTGAGTTCATGTTCACAATGATAATGATAATGACGTTAAATCGATCCCGTAAATAGTAGCTATGAATTCCTTTCTGGATATCAGTTCGCATTTTATCATAAGTTCTCTTCAGGTAACTTCCAATTTCCAATTCTGTAACGGCAAACGATACTTACCGAGAGTTTTCCTTGGATTCGGAAATACACTAACAACGGCACGGTTGTGTAGAATGTAGTTGCCAAAATAAATTATAAGGTTTTGATAGCGTGGAACTTCAGGTGGTAACCTTACAACAATATTTACTGATGGCTGGTGATTCGGCTCACCGGCTCAATTTTAAATTTATTACAAAAACCGTCTGCATCGCATAGCAACCATAGTATCAATCTCTATGTCTTTGGCTTATTTTGCAAATATTGTCTCGTAAAATTTTTAATTTTTGTGGAAAACATTTGCTCGTCCATACACAATCTGTTATCGTAAGAAATGTCTTCTACATATATTCCACATCATTTCACCGACTTCATCTTCTATCATATTAACGCCATAGACTTTCACAAAACGAGCAATATTTATCTAGAAATAACTTCTTTCTAAATTAAAACTGTTTAAAAACATAAATATGTAACCGTACACTTACGTGTGTTTACTTATGCTTAAAAAGTAAGTCCCAAAATGAAAAAATATCTTAACACAGGGTTCGGGGTTCGTTGTGGAAAATCTTGTTGAGCAGTGTCATAAATAATAATTAGATTTTGGGCCCTGGTTTTATATAGTTTCGAAAATTAATACTCTCGCAGCGATTGTACGTTCTCATAGAGAAAATTGGCTACTTAAGTCAATTCTGCAAAATCTCTTAAGTAACAGATCTGTTGTTCTTTTGTAATTCTTTATACATAATAAGTGACAATTTGCTTTTACATCATCAGAATTTGAATCAGAATATCAATAAGAACTAACTACTCGTACAAATGATATCTGTTGTCACTTCTGCGTCCGTCTCAGGTGTGTGATTGCTGTCAGCAATCCTGTTTCTGGCAGCTCTGGATGATGTCCTTAGCAGATCTCTAGACTTCTAGACGTCAGATATTCTTCGAAAGAAGTAGGTCTGAAAATCAACATAAATAAGCCAGTGTCAGCAACAGTTTCATCATAGGTGAATCCAGCATAAAAAAAAAACAGATAGCTTTACTTACATACTTGGGCGGCGTAAAAACACCTGACGGTGGTACCATTACAGACATCCATGGTTGAATAAATAAAGCGAGAGGTTCTTTGGCCCAACGTAATGTCTGGAAACCTTCGTTTCTGTCAACGACAACGAAGCTCAAAACTTTTGAGTCAAACTTGAAGACAGTTCTTTTATACGGCTGTGGAACTTGGCTTATCAACAGCGCCCTGCTGCAGAATTCATAAGATTTCCCAACTAATAATTTCTCCGAACACTGAAAATTTGGTGGTCTATGATAATTTCGAATTCCTCACCCGGAGCCGTCAACAGCCGATTTCTATTTAAATCAAACTTTGAAAATTCAAGCACTTGAGTGGAATACTCTGGGTTGTATAAAACGCGGCCGTGGAAACGATCGCTAGAATAGTAATTGGGGAAATTTTGGAGAAAATTGTAAATCGTTGAAAGAGTTTCATGGAGGCCCTATGCTCCGTGAGTAGATGAGGGACAAAAGAAAAATTAATGGGGTCTATATATGTACATTAGGGTGATTCAAATTTTTTTTTTTTTTGCTTGAAACAGGTTCAAAAGTTGCAGGCACACAAAAAAAAATTCTGGTGAAATTATAGCTCATAATATTGATATTTACTGGTGGCTCATCGAGCTTTTTTGTTTTCCATACGATTTGTATGGGGAAAAATGCTTGACAAGACATTTGTCTCTATATCTCGTGAAAAAAAAATGTTAAAAATACGGGACCTAGCCTATTGGAAAGATCATAAAATTTTCTATAAAAAAGCTCCTTGCATTTTTTTCGTGAAGCAAGCGCTTCGTTAGTTAATTAGCAACATAAATTCATTCAATAACACAGCACATGTACTCTTAAGCGATGCCTAAAATCAACATGGATTCCTATTTACTCGCCTTATTGTCGACTGCAGAGATTGAAACAAATTAACTAACGAAGTGCTTGTTTCACGAAAAAAATGCAAGGAGCTTTTTTATAGAAAATTTTATGATCTTTCCAATAGGCTAGGTCCCGTATTTTTAACATTTTTTTTCACGAGATATAGAGAGAAATGTCTTGTCAAGCATTTTCCCCCATACAAATCGTATGGAAAACAAAAAAGCTCGATGAGCCACCAGTAAATATCAATATTATGAGCTATAATTTCACCAGAATTTTCCTTTCGTGTGCCTGCAACTTTTTAACCTGTTTCAAGCAAAAAAAAAAAAAATTTGAATCACCCTAATGTACATACCTAAAATAATATCTGCTTTCGCTGTTCGCGCATCATGCAAGGACTACAGAATAAATTTTCATCAAATTTGCTTAATTTTATTCTTTAGACGCTTGGTCTCTAACTACAATAAAAAATATCATGATATTCGTACTCAATATCAAATTATTAAATTTTTAAAATCGCTTAAAAAAGCTTAATTACGCTAAAAGAAATATCAATGCAAGCAGAAGAAATCGTTTAAGTGCAAGTTAACGTGTCGTGTGTGTGCGCATTGTTTTTATTTTTTCCACGGCAATGCAATGGAATATTTATGGAAATGAAACAACGGAATATTCAAATTTAACTCTCTTGGCCCTTATTCTCAATTTTTTAATTTGCGCTACACTCCGGAGATGTACATATGTGTTTTGAAACATGTTTTATTTCATGTCAAAGTAGATATGGTACCATTTTTGTGGCGTTCTATTATTATTAATTTTCAAAATTTATCTTATTCTAAAAAAATCATTTCACATGTAAATGACTTTTTGGATTCATGGTTGAAAATTTAAAAAACAAAATATGAGATTATATCCCATAGCAACACTAAATAAATTGCTCTGTACGCACTCTCTCATATGTACATTTGTATATACATTAGGGTGATTAAAATTTATTTTGAAATGTTCGTTTTTAAGGTGCTGTTGCGGAAAAATTAAGTTTATGATATATAATTCAATTTTAAAATGTGGCGCCGAAGCCTGTTAGTTTTACATGAAAATTGTATGGAAAAACTTTGTTTTAGTAAAAAGGGGTGTGAATGAATAAGTAATGAATTTTGTTGGGCTGCTTAAGGTCGTTTTCAAAATTAATTTTTACGCTGAACCTGAATCTGGCCTCAGAATTGACCTATCACGTCAGAGTTCTGAAATATTTGAGGTTAAGTACCTAAAGAATGAGGTTTCTTTTGTATTTTCGAGGGTATGTATAGGATTCAAAAAAAATTGTTAAACTTGTTTTAAATAAAAGCATAATTTAGTACCGTCCTTGCCCTTTAAAATGAGCTTTCAAGTGGTCACCTACGATATTTCCTTGCAAAGTTATAGCCTTTTTAAAGTGACATAAATTTGATCCCACACAACCCAACAATATTAACAAGCCGGTTTGAACTTTATATCACCTTAAAGGCTTATTTTAAAGCGGAAAGGCAGTACTACATTATGTTTTTATTTAAAATAAGCTTAAGATTTTTTTAAATCCTATACATGGCCTCAAATGTAGACAAAAAATCTCATTATTTAGGTACTTAAACTCAAACATTTCAAAATTCTGAGGTGATATGTCAATTCTGAGGCCAGATTCGGGTTCAGTGTAAAAAATTACTTCGGAAAACGACCTTAAGCAGCCCAACAAAATTCATTCCCTATTCATTCACACCCCTTTGTAGTAAAACAAAGTTTTTCCATACAATTTTCATGTAAACCTAACAGGCTTCGGCGCCACCTTTTAAAATTGAGTTACAGAGCTGTAGTTGCCTGAGAATTATCTTCATATCATAAACATAGTTTTTCCGCAAACGGCACCTTACAAACAAACATTTCAAAAAAAATTTGAATCACCCTAATATAATCTGTATAAACCTGCAACTCCCACATTCATATGCCCAACGGGAATATAAACTTCCAAAAGAACTAAGCCGTAGGCATGAAAGTATCAATCCATTAAACTGCCCACAAAATCGAAGCCTCTTTAATTACATTTTATTAATATCTTTGAAGGCGTATGTGATGTGCTTACGACCACCATTTGTTTAGCCTACTTGAGCAAAGGTGCTTAAAAATATGAGCTTCTCTTTGATGACACGCTGAGTTAAAAACCATATACAGTGACGAGAGCATTGGAAGCAGTTTCTCTGCTAGCTAATCAGAAGCATTTTCGAAATTCTTCTTTTTCCCGTTGGGATTAATTTACCACCGCACTACGACAGCTTTTATTAATTAGGTCACGTTCTATGCAAAAGCGTTTGTTATTGCATATGTATGCGATTATGTAGTATATATGTATGTACATATGTATGTGTATGTAATGTGTGCTCGTGCTTACTGACTAAGTGTGACTGAATGTGATTGCATGTTTTCTACATTAAATAATATTCAATTATCCTTGCATACTCGCAAAAATAAATGCGTGAAGTTCCTACGTCTGTGGAAGTCTGCCTCACATGTTTTATTCATAAATAGGTACCATATGTACACAGAGAAACGATTTAATTCGGTATATTAAGATTTGATAATATTGGAATAATGTTATTGGATCAAAGTTTATATTAAACGGCGATCGATATATTTTTATGTACATACATATTATATAATATTTTAGTTATTTCGGTTGACTAACCTTTCTTGGATTGGTAAACTGAGATACTGGCTTAGTTCGATTTTGGAATTGATGAGGTTTTTTAATAAGCCAGTGTTGGCGGAAACTTAATTTTTTCAAGTGTAATGGATAGGAAGTCTTTAATTTCAATCATATACAGTGTGCTCCATTTAAATACCCCCAGTCCAATAACTCGAGAAATAACTTACAATTAGATAGCGTTAAACATTTTAGACAAAAGTTATAAGGTTTCTCGGATGCCAAATAACAATATACTTGCTTTTGGCATTGAAACCAATGTTAAGGTCAATTCGAAGTCAGCTGTGATTTTTATACACAAACCTATATTTTTATTGCAGAAATGTTTTGTTTAAGCTATTTTTTTTTAACACTTTTAGTATTTGCGTTATAAATTAACAGTTTTGGCCAAGATTTCAACTTTTGGCATTTTTTCTACAACTGTCAAAATCCCACTTAGGAAAAACTTCTCAAAATTGGATAAAATATTCAGAAAAATATTTCTTTTGTTTTATTTTATAGTGACATTTTAAGAACTTATTCCTCAGTGCGTTTTTTACTGAAAAAGCTTATGAGAAAACATGATAATAGGTGAAATTTTGATTAAAACTAATTTTATCAATAAGGTAAAACTAAAAGTCCTTTAGAAAAAAACACCATATACAAAACAATAGAAACAAAATCACTGCGCTGCTACAAAATCGAGTATCTCATTTAATATTGCGAGCAGACAAAAAACATTTTTGAAATCAAACAACATATTCATTCATTATATAAAAATAAAATTATGTTCAAATTCGGTTTTATATTTTTTAAAAAAATTTCAAATTAATGTGACTACATTCATTTGTCTGTGTGCAAAACAACAGCAACAAAATATGAAGAATGTAGAAATGGAAGAGAAATTTCAAAAATTATCGGTAAAAGTACCGTTATTGCAAAGGATATGTTGTTTGTGAGTCATAACAATTCAAGTTTTGTTTAGTTTTTGCGCTCGCTGTGACATTGACTGCTCAGTTTATAATGGCCCGTGACAAAGACCGCAATTCTCTAGAATCTCAAATTATTTCCGAATACGATCAAGGAAAATCGCAAATATCTGTCGCAAAACAATTTAAAATTAACTGATCAATAATTTGTAGATAAATAAAAAAGTATAATAGCACAAACGACCTAACATCGGTACATTCAGGAGGGCGGCCACAGAAGACATCGCGGCGTGATGATAGAAAAATTTGTGGCATATACAAACGAAATCCATTTTCCACATCCAAAGAGGTTGTTTGGTTACTGAATTTAGACATCCATGATATGACTGTGCGCAGACGAATCATTGAAAACAGTTTAAGAATTTACAGACCTGCGAAGAAACCGTTGCGCACGGCAAAGCATAAACAAAAAAAGTGAATGTTATGGTTCAAACATTTTGGCCCATATTCATAATCGCAAAATAAAGTTAAAACCTGGTTTTTACCCAAAATCGAAGGTACAGACTGGCCCCATAAAAAAAGAAAAACTTGCATTAAATTATGAGAAATTTTTAAAAAATAGATTACCCTGCGTTATTGACACAAAATATTGTAGGCACAGTGAACAAAAGGAATAGGTTCGAATCTCGTAAATGTAAATGTTTTTTTTATTGATATCAATGAAAATAAAAGTTACTTTAAAACCTGGTTGTAAATATTTAAAAGCACTTTCCCTGCTTTTAAATTTAAAACGTGCTTATAGAAAAAAAGCATCTTTTCTGACGAGATTCGAACCCACGTCCTGAGGGCTATGAGTTCACAGTCCAAACCATTAAGCCACGCTGCCTCATAAAATCGATTTTTTTATTATTCCTTTTGTTCAATGTGTCTACAATATTTTTTGTCAATAACGCAGGGTAATCTATTTTTTAAAATTTTCTCATAACTTAATGCAAGTTTTTCTTTTTTTTATGGGGTCAGTCTGTATCTTCGATTTTGGGTAAAAACCAGGTTTTAACTTTATTTTGCGACTATGAATATGGGCCTTTGTGTCTAAAGTTGGTCCAAAATTTCGAAAATTTTTATCGAAAATCTGGTGAAAAGTATGCTCAAATGCATAAAAAGCGTTATAAAAATATAGGCCTTTGGACAAAGTACTGATTTTGTATAATAAACATGTTTATGCACAAAAGGTGCAAAACTGGAAATGTGAGGAAGTAACATATTTTTGTTTAGTTTTTTTTTTACATAAAATTTTGAAGATATTTTTAATTTCTTTCTGTAAAACAGAAGAGATATTCTTATATAAAAATATAAATATTTTTGTATAGAATGAAAACATAGAACACAATACTAAATAAATTTCAACGAAAATGTGATAATTACTTTTACACTTTTGCTCCCGACTGTATGTATAACACACTCTTGAATTCATTTTGAAAATTTTGTAAACGGATTTTATTTCGTCTAAACTTAAGTTTGACGAATAAAAATAATTGTCCCAATATTTGAGCTTTCCATCTCAAACCTGCAAACGGCACGAACAGAGTTTATATACGATTTCGTTGAAATTTGGCGAAACAACCGACTTACTAAAACGTAGAAAAAGTCTGCCTTATGTGCCAAGATATAGCATTGTCTGTCGAGTGTTTTCAAACCTCTCCCACATTTTTTTGTGGCTGAAAATGTGGACAAAATACATCCGAAGGGGTATTATTTTTTTAAATTGCATATATGTATTATGGAATCGAGCGTGAAGAAAATATTCCTAAAATTTCAGCTTCCTAGATCAAACCTGCAAACGGCGCAATAGTTTGTTCCAGAGTCGATCAGAGATTGCTCCAGAGCGTTTCACTCGAAAACAATATTAATTTTTTTGTTGTATCATACTCGTATAATAAAATTGGCCCTCCCTAGACTACGATAGTCACTCGACACCTGGACTTTATAAGTTTTGCCAGCCCTGATTGAAATACAATTCTCAGGAATACGTGACGAATGGGCAACGTTTTACTCCAATGAAAACTTAACTGGGCCCTTTCGTGTTGTCTTATTCCTTCCATTTACACAGTAAAAAATCATAGTATACTTTTTATTCCCTTTAGTATTGATGTTAAGCTATTTTGGTATTAAGTTCAAAATGTGTTCCAAAAAAGCTTAAAATTTATTCCAATAGGACTTAATTTTAACAAAAACAAAAATTAATTTTAAACCATGTAATTTTTTTAAAATTTTTTAATGCCAAAGGGGCTTAAAAACCATACTAAAATAAATTTATAACGCTATTTCTTCAAAAAACTAATCATTTTTAGTTTTAAAATAAAAACAGGAAAAGTATTAAAATATTCTGTGACACAATTTGAATACTTTTGGTTTAAAAAAATACTAACAAAGCATTAAAATGTTCTCTCATTTTCGTTTTCAAAACTTTTGGTTTTAAAATAATGCCAACAAAGTATTAAAATATGTATTTCTCTCAATCTCAAACATGTGATTTGAAATAATTGCCAAAAATATTTAACTTCATAAAATTAAATAAATTGTTCCTCCTTGCATATTACTTCAAGATAGTCTTAACTTCAAGAAAAACTATGGCCGAAGGATGTGCCACAAAAAAAAAAAAAAAACCAAACCAGCTAAAAGGCCTTTTTTTGGCGGAGATAGAGGCATAGATTTCATATTTGAAAAATATAAATTTTGATCTAATTTCAGATTTCATTTAAAATTAAAAAGAGTTAATTTTGAAACCAAAAAAACAGCTTAAATTCATTCCAGTTATAGTTTAAAATTAAAACCAAAAAGAATAACTCTCCCCATTTCTCTCTCTTTACTTACTCCAAAATAGTTTAAAATTTATACTTTTTTGTCATTGTTCTATATAAATAAATTAAAATTAAAAAAAACTTTTACTATGTATCTTTTATTTAGAAATTATGAAACTAATGAATTTATTAGATTAAACATTCTTTTCTCAGTGTATACCTGGAAAAGTTTTACACTATACAACGCATACATACATACATACATATGTATATATCTGTGTATTACTTTTGGTGTGTATTAAATTAATGTATGTGTTAAGCTGATAATTTGACTAACAAAGCGTATGCTGGCGCAAGTTTGAAATAAAACACAAAATATTAAATCTTAACAAAAACAATGAGCTGCATCTTAACTTAAAAATGCGATGGACGAAATTTGGTATCCTGGAGTCAAATAAGAACAAAACCAGTTACAGTTCCAATTTTAAATAATCTAAATACTAGAAACTACTTATTAAAAGGATGGTTCCTTGAAGTTTATTATATGACATTTTTACCATACCTGATTACGGAGAAAAGGCCTACAATCTGTTAGAGTTTCGGTCACGAACTATGAATTTATCAATATACAATTAAGAGTTCGTAGCATGGTGTAACTACCTCACCTAACTCCGATTTCAATGACTTAGCACCTACACCCAACTTTAATGTACAAAATGTAATGGGCTTTGTCCAGACATACATATAAGGCTATTGTAATCCGCTGATATATCGTGAAAAAATCAAAAAGTTTTTATTTTGAACCGCTCCAATGTATATACATATGAGACTTTCTTTTACAAACCGAACAGTTTCTGACTGCCACACTTTTATATCACTCCAAATTTTTTTTTATGTATTCTATGAGCTATATATTAGTGGACACGTGTGCTGGGAATTAATTTTTTATTGAAGATATCCAGCTGTGAAGTTCGAAGGTTTAACGTTTTATGGTGTTTTATGGTCATATTAAAATTGTCATATCTCCGGTAAAAAGATAAGCTTTTTTACAAAATTTTTATCTATAGCATAAGATGAAAAATTAAAATTTTTTATTACAAATCAACTGTTGAAAATTAGTTAATGGAGCGATGGCCATTCGATACGAAACTAAAAAAATACCACTAAATTCCTCGTTAAATTTCCTTTAAAAACTTATATTTCAGAGTGGTAGGCATATACGGACTATCCCAAATAAATGAATTCTCGCGTGCATCCCTGAAAATACTGCGTGCCGCTGCATAGCAAAATCGAGTTTTGTTTCAAAAATCGCTAGAGAGCGCAAATCTTGTCGGAAATTAAGAATTTTTTTTTTAAATAAAAGCTATTTAAAATGCTTATAGATTGCCAGAGCCTGAATTTCGAAAAAAAGATTTAGTTAATGGGTGCACGCGAGAATTCATTTATTTGGGATAGTCCGTATATGCCTACCACTTTGAAAAAATAACTTTTTACAGGAAAGTTGACGAATAATTTAGTGGTATTTTTTTAATTTCGTATCGAATGACCATCGCCCCATTAACTTACTTTAAACAGTTGATTTGTAATAAAAAATTTTAATTTTTCATCTTATGCTATAGGTAAAAATTTTGTAAAAAAGCTTAACTTTTTAGCCTTAAAACGATATCAAAAATTATTTTTCCATTAAAATTTATCGGATATATGACAGTTTTAATATGACCATAAAACACCATAAGACGGAAAACCTTCGAGCTTAACAGCTCTATATCTCTCGATATCTTCAATGACAAATTAATTCCCGGCACACGTGTCCACTAATATAACTCATAGAATACATAAAAAAATTGGAGAGATTTAAAAATGTGGCGGTCAGAAACTGTTGGGGTTGTAAAATAACGTCTCATATATGTTAGAAAAAATTAAGAAAAACATTTTTACCGCTACCATTGGGACTTAAGCCCAGGATTCAAAAATTTGGGACTTTTCCTTACTTTGTGTACATTTTTTGTTGCTACGCTAAGTTTGATAGTGAACCAAACCTTTTTTATGTAATGATTTTTTTGTCAAAATAAGTTAACAATTTCTGTTTTTATGCTATGATGTTCAGAAAACAATTAATACTAAAAGCGATTACATATAGATCATTATTTAAGTAACTGAACAGTTTTTTGTCTATACCTTTACAGAAATTTTTTTCGAGCAAAATATCTCAAAAACTATGGGGAATAGAATAAAAAAATTTAAATCATTTGTTTGAAAATGTATTATTTTTATAAAAAAAAAATTTACTTAAGATAAATTTGTTTGAATATTAATTTTTTTATTGGTAAATATGTTTCTCAAAATATCTTCGATGTAACATTTTTCTCTCCCAGATCAAACTTGTGAATCAAACTTTAGCGTCTGTTTAATTGCTTTAATTGTTTTCTCAATGTGATGTTAAAATTTTTGCATATCTAAAAGTCTCCACAGTTTTCATTTTTAGCAGGGTGCAGCTATTAAATTGCTTAATGATAAATTTCAATCCCTTGTCTGCTATAGTTTTCACGTAATTAATTTTCACGGATATACAGACAAGTAAACATATTCTTCACTCTTGTTTGATATTTGAACAAAAGTCGCTTTTGTGTGTTCAAGTTATGCTAGCAAAAATAGAGTAAGCTGTGATTTTAAGCAAAATCGTATTCGAATTACATCTTAAATTCTGTAACTAAAAACTTAAACTTATTTCTTTTTTTTTTTTGATGAAAGGAAAAAAAAAATTTTCACAACTACGCTCATATAAAGCTCAGAAATGGAGACCACATACATGCGTACATTAATATGCCCACAGTTACATTTATATAACTTTGTATTGGTCCCCAGCTGTTTGCAATATGTGTTTGTAACCAGAGGTTTTTCTGTATGGCAGCGTATCTCATATTTTTCCTTCATTTTATTTTTCGGACAATTCAAACATTTATTTATATCATGCTTAACCACAAATCATTGTCGTCACCATTTTACATGCTGGTCTGGCCGTTCTTAATCCTGCAGTGACATGAGTTTTATTATAGTTGTCGTCGGAAATTCAATGGATTTGCTTTAAAAAGCAAAACTAAAAAAAGTATATATTCTGACCATCTAGCAATGATAGCGATTCACTCTGTAAGTCCCTGTGGAATTCAATGCATGAGAAACGCGCTGTGTGATTTTAATGTGTTTGCTGCCACATAAGTTTTATTGACAAATTATTATAAATGGAGAGAAATTTTCTATTTTTGCTAGCTTCCTTAAGAGTAATGTATATTATGTATGGGAATCATTTATTCTATGTGTGTATATAATCTAGAGTAAGTAACTCAGAAGAAGCCAAATGGCACAACTTAGTTGCCAACAGCTTGGTTACAATCAAAAATTTACAAATCATGAACTAAAATTAAGTTTTCATTTGCAAACAAATGCATTTCCTTTACTGATTCTCTTAGAACATCGAGTCAAAAGTTTTATTCGTAAGGAATTGAACTGATTTTACCAATTATTAATTCGATGCGCTATAACTTGATGATGTAGAAATAGAATTACCGGAATAAATTTGTGAACCGATTTAAATTAAACCAGTTCTTAAAAGTAAAGATTTTTCCATTTCTGACTCGGTTCAGCTACCAAAAAAAAGTGGTTTGGTAAAAGATTTGGATCTCTCGATAAAAAGTCAGAGTATGCGGTTGAAAAGTGATACGGTCAGGACTGATTAACAGCCGTACTCAAAATGTTCTCACTGTGCACTTTTTGTAAAAAGTTCTTAAAATTAACATCAAGATTAATCCCTAACATATGCTTCAAAGCCCTTGCTCCGGTGAGCGCAAATGGTCAGCATTGTCTGATAAGTTCAAATATGTTGTCATATTTGTAAAGCATTTATGCTGAAAACACATGTGCAGATTTTCTGCATGCAGCACATAAATATATCTGCAGCAGTGCTGCAGGCAAAATAGATGTGCAGATCTGTTTTGATAGTAGGCTTCAGAGTGATTGACATAACAAATTTATTTGACATTTTTGAAATGAATAAAATTCTATGGAAAAGTGGAAGCCCTGACTCCTCTTCGCAGCAAATTTTAATTTGAAGACTATTTGCAGCGCTGCGATGCAGTGCAGAGTTTCCATGTGTTTATGGCTATTTGAATCAATGTATTTGAATTTTGCTGCAGCAGAAAATCTGCACATGTGTTTTCAGCATTAATATCCTATCAGATCTTCGCTTATGTATAGAAGTTCGATGTTATAATTTCTTGTCAAAACGGACATGAAATAATAAATAGCCCACCCAAAACATTATGCACACAACTATTTTGTATTCACCTATTTGCAAAAACCAATCCCATTAAATATATTTTTTTGGTTGCATCTTATTAAACCCGAATTACCAAGTCGTACAAAACCAATTCCCGGCCTTCCAAAAGAAAGTGTAGCATTTTTCATACACACTAACATTTTACAACTCTATAAGCGATGATTCGAAATTTCACCAAAATGCTAAGAATGGTTTGGCTTTTTCCATGTGAAGCGAACATAATAAATCACAGAATGTAATATGACACAAAACTCAAAAATCTTACAATTTTTCGAATGAAAGACAAACACAGTTGAGTTGTGGTTTTGATGATGTATGCTAAGAGTAATATGCAAATTATTAATGCCATAAGGCAGGGTTTCTTAAACTTATGTAGTCCGAGGACCCCCTATCGAGCTAAATTTTTTTTGCGGACCCCATTCCAACCGTAGACATTTGAAGTCGTTCCTAAGCTTACTTTCTGGCTTTCTTGCCAACCGTTCGGTTTTCACCCAGACAGTCTGGTTTTTGAAAGTTTTTTCCGGTTGTCAAACTCAATCTGATATAAAATGTCCTGTTATCTGATGAGATTAAGGAACGAAGTCTTATTATTTTGCTTTAATTTTTCCGGTTTTCAAAGGTCTTTTCCGGATTTGAAGGTCCAAAAGTTGACACTACTTTCCAATAAAAATTGACACTCATGCCATAACTATATCTCTCCGTATTTTAATAAATCTTGCGCATTTATAGAGGCAAACAATTTTATTAGGATTTTCATGTAATGTAAATCTAAATGTAAAACTCAAATGAATACAAATTGTGGAAATGTTAAAGAATTAAAATACTTACAAGTCAAACTATGTACATTAAACTCAGACAAATAATTCTTGGTCAAAATAGAGCTTAGAAAAAAGATTGTTTTTTTTTTCCTATTTATAATGAAAATTATTTTTTTGGTGACTATTGGTTATTTTATAAACTAAATTTGTTATATTTTCTTATATAGAAGTTTTTATTTAATGAGATGATTGAAGTTGTTTTCTTGAAATCAAATTCTCAGGTCTGTTTCTACATTAAGCTTGTTTCAATACTTTGATTTTATATATAATAGTACAGAAAAAGCCTGTTCACATAAATACGTTGTAAAAAACGGAATCAAGTTTTGGAGGGCTTTATTTGCAAGTGCAGGGTAATCGGATTTTAGCAGTAACCAAAATTAGTTAGTTTAATTTTATTGAATTTTAGTTTCAAAGACGTATCGCAAGAGATATCCACAAGTATATCTTGCTCTAATGTCGATAATTGCTTAGCATTACTAACATCTGTGTTGAATTGCTTTTTAGAGCAAGAAAATGCTCGGCAAAAAGCAGCCGCGTTTCATTATCGACCTCTTTATTAGAAAATTCTATAAAGTTGCTGAGTGTTGGAAAAGACTCATACACACAATTTTGAATGCGTATTGACAATAATTCGATTTTTTTTATAATCGCTTCTATTTTATCTTCAACTTTAAATTTATTTGAAGCTGCACCTTTTAGGCTCAAATTTAGCTCATTCAAATAACAAAAAATATCAGTCAATTAAGCAACCTTAGCTAACCAGAGCAAATCATTAAAACATTCTTTCAGTTCAAATTGCGTTTCCATTAAAAATAATCTCATTTCGTCACGAAGTTCAAAAAGGTGATTGAATACTTTCCCTCGTGACAACCAACGTACTTCTGTGTGTAGTAATAGTTGTTTATCTTGACTCCCCATCTCCTCGTACAAAACTTTGAAAACACGGGAATTAAGTGGGCGAGCCTTAATGAAGAGACAACGACTTCATCCAATATTTTTTTCAAATCTGTTGACATATTTTTAGAAGCTAATGATTCCCTGTGTATGCGGCAATGGTTCCAAACGAACTGAGGTGCTACATCTTCAATAAGAGCAATCAATCCAGTTCTTCTACCTGACATTGCACAAGCACCGTCAGTGCAAATTCCAACACATTTTGACCACTGGCAGACCTGTCCGCAAGAATCATCCATGGGGGTGGATTTTAACTCGGGCATTTCATGTTAGATTATGTTCATAAAAAACGTCAAAAAAGATTTACTTTTAATGTAGACATTAGACCGGGTCGATTTGTATGAAGCAAAATACAGTCAGCTAGACCCCAACTCAAAAGTTAAAAGGACCTTTAAAAACGATATTTGCGTCATTTTGTTTTCGTTCCGAGAAAAACCAATGAATGACTTTTGTTTCTCCTGAAGGTCTTTTTGGCTAAAAAACGTAAGTATTTTTTGCTTATAACTCTTATTTCTTCACAGAATGGAATTTGCTTGAAAAATAAGAATTGCGTTATTGCAAAAGATTTGACGTTAAAGAATTTAAAATTTTTCTTCTGTTATAGATAATATTTAGTCCCAAAATTCGATTTTTCCTTATAAAAAATGTGAAAAAGTCCCAAAATTCGATTTTTCCATATGGGACTGAATATTATCTATAACAGAAAATTAATTTAAAATTTTTTAACGTCAAATTTTTTGCAAGAATGCAATCTTTATTTTTCGACTAAATTCGGGTATCCATTCTGTGAAGGAATAAAAGTTACGAGCAAAAAACAGTTTTTTTAGCCAAAAAGAACCTTCAAATGACGCAGATATCGTTTTTAAGGGTCCTTGGAAAAACTCCTCCAAAACTCTATCCACATTGATTTCGATATCGCGATGTATATTTAGCGAAGCTAAGCTGTTCAGCCGATCTTCGGACATAGTTGATCTGAAGTATGCTTTTAGACGACGTAGCGCTGAAAAGGAGCGTTCATTTGTTGCTGTTGTCATAGGCAAAGTTGCCATAACACGAATCATTTTATATGTCGTTGACTCTTCAAAAATGGTTTTTCTCGAAGTTTAGATTATCTTTAATTAATATTCAAGGAGGAACAATTAAAATTCAAAGGGAGACATAGTTAAAATTGGATTTTAGTTTAAAACAACATGAAATGTTACATATAAAGTTAAATAAAAAAAATAGCTATCTGAATTTCAATTGAACAACCTTTATTATGAGTTTAAGACAGTCTTAGCTTCAAAAAAAAAACTATATCTGAAAGATGTACTCAACAATCTTTAGACTACAGCGTAAAAACCCAATAAATTGACAATTTTTAAAAAACACGAAAAGTTTCACATATTTCTTACTTTAAATGCAAATTAAAAAAATAGCTATTTGAATTTCAATTGAACAACCTTTATTATGAGTTCAAGATAGCCTTAGCTTCAAGAAAAACTATGGCTGGAAGATGTACTCCAAAAAAAAAAAAAAAAAAAAACGAGGCCAGCTAAAAGGCCCAATCTGATGGATATGCACATATATAAAAAAACAAAAACAGACGCACCAACGATTATACATATAAAAATATATATGAATTTCTTTTCAAAGAATTAGAATTGCCACTACAAACTGGAATTAATATATTAGCCCAAGATGATTAGAAATTCGACACTGGCCTCTCGAACGCGTTGGCAAAATAAAAATTAAATCTAAGTCGACCGTCAGCGGTAGCGGTTTTTCCGTCGAAACTCTGCGCGACTTTTATACGAATTTTTGCGAAGTTACGACTTTTTTTTTTATTATAGAGATGCCCATTCGCCCTTTTTATTAGAGTTCATCTATTTCCCTTTCCCATGCATTAAAAACAAAAGTTCGCTTGAATTTCGCAAGAGAGCATATTTTAAAAGATTTTCAGCACGGTAAACACATTTTTTTAATAACGTGGTTAATATTCCTACAAATAATTTAATATCCTACAGGTATTTTTTACAACGCCTTAAAAAAATGTGTTTACCGTGCTCAAAAATGAAAATCTTTTAAAATGTGCTCTTTTGCGAAATTCAAGCAAACTTTTGTTGTTAATGCATGGGAAAAGGAAATAAATGAACTTTTGTTGTTGATGTATGGCTTTTCCTGTGCCAGTTGGCAATTGAAATCATTTTTTCGGAGAACTCTTCGAACTGCTACTGCATGGATCTGTTTTTCAAAATTAGTTTTAACAATTACAGTAAGTCTTGGAGTAGATATGAATGGATTTTTATGAATTTCGCGGATAGTCCATTTTTCGTCCCTCGAGCTTAACGTGTTTTTTTGCCACCATACGTTGTATATTTAAAAGAAATTTTGTCCCCTTTATACCATTTAATAATATCGTAAATCGTGAACTTACATTTTTTACAAAATTTGCAATTTCGCGTTCGGTTTTGCCTTCTGAATGATTGGTAATTACGATTTTTTGTTCTTCTAACGTTCATTGCTTAATCGTACGCTGAATTTTGAAATGATTTTAAAACTTTTTTTTATCTAATGACAGCACGAGCTTAACTTAAATCATGGGAAACCAAAACCAATTGTCGTTGTTCAAACCTAACGGTAAATTCACCATAACTTTAATCGATCATTTCGCTGGCCGACTTTCAATGTGAGCACATTTGTAAGGAATTTCGATATTATGGCTAGATTCTACCGTTATGTCAAAATTTTGTAAATTTATTTTAGTAGCATTTTCTTCTGCATTAACTAATGAATGCAAGACACAAAAATTGTTTGCAAAAAAACTAATTTTTAATACTTAAAATCGTAAATATTGTAACTTTTTGCGAACACCTGCCCGACTTTTGCTGTGGGCCACTGTATGTAAATATTTGCAAAATGGTTTTTTTACGACTTGGAATATTTTTCATGCTACGATATCTTAGAAACGGGAGAGTATGAGGGTAAGCGTTTCAAAATCACTAAGAAACGTTCTTCGTAATTAATATGCAGCCCCTAAACAGTTTTTGCTACTCTGTTTACGAAAATATCTGATACTTTAAAATTTAAAGTTTAAATAATGACAAAATTTTAAGCTGACCCCCACGTTCAAATGCCTATCCTGTTGAATTTTAATAATAAATAGACAAATAGAGACATGTATGTGTATGTTACTTTATTCTCTCCCTTAATCGTTATAGCCACATAGTATGTATGTATGTAGATTCTTATAGAAATAGATTCTTTCCTTGATGTACGAGTATGTTAGCAGATTTCAAAATGAATTTACGTGCTTTTTTGCAAGCGACAGAATGTGTCAGCAAGTTGTGATCAAACCATCCTACTCATATATTCAAATATCCTTTGTCAAATATTTTATGTATTTGTTTGCATCGCTGTATGTGTGTGGATGTGGCATTGGCCAAACGGCAGTTCATGCCAGGAAATCAAGGATTACGATTTTGAACGTGCCTGCATGAAATTATTATCAAATCGTGTTTATTTTCATTTTGCATGCTTCAAGGATATAAGGACATTAAGTTTTCATGCACAATTCAAATAATTAGTATATATTATCAAATTTCTTTGTTTTATGATAAAAAATTAGAAATAGTATTCTAATATTAAAAAGAATTACAACAATTTATTGCTGGCCACTTATATACTCACTTCAGCAAACTTATGCCCAGCATTGGCGTATATAGATGGGGGGATGGTCGTGAATGCCAAGAGCGTAATGGCTTGGAGGGCGGTAGGATTAATAACACTTTGAGCATTATCTCACTTATTTTAATAGCTATTGATAGCACAGGCCAACAAAAAAAATATTTTGGTCCGAAAAAATCCCACAGTTTCTTGTGTAAAATTCGAAAAAAAAAATTGTTGAGTCACTTCCCCATTTCTCCCACTGTCCACACCACAACATTTAAAAAGTCCAAAATCCTGTGTTTGTTTCAACTTATTTGAAAGTGATAGAAAAGCAAAGCTTTGGAGGAACAAAAATACGGTAATGGATTTCAAAATCTAGAAATTAGGGTTTCTTATTTTTAAATGTTAGCAGTTAAGATTTTTGTGGAGCAGGAGAGTGGCGATTTTACCATTGGAAGTTGTAACTGCAAAGTGAACTGGAGGTCACTTTGGCAAAGTTCAGAAGGTTACAAAATTACATTTGTTTTAAGAACTACCAACATAAGAAAAAAAAACGATATGTAATATACAAAACGGCTAGCGATTTTTCGAAGTAGAATATTGCCATCTAGCCTTAACAGGATTCAAAGGATTTAGTACAATTGTAAAGCATGGTGGTGGCAATGTGATAATTTAGAGAGCCGTCGCACAGTGGCCTGATTTGAATTTTTTGATTGCAAAAATCATAACTTCTAAACGAATATAAATTTTTAGCTGATAGATTTTTATATGATAGAAAATTTTTATAGCTACTAAAGTGCCAAATTTTGTTGTAAAAGGTTTGCTGAGTCCGACGCAATTGATTGTTGAAGTTGAGTTTTTGTAGGGTGGAAAAATCACATATCTTTTGCTTATAAAAATTTACTTCAGTTTTGTTTGTAGCAAGTAGACTTTGAAAACTGCAGAAAGTGTGATGGAAATGTGAATGGGCTTGGTATATATAGCTTAAATTGTAACTGAAATTCATTTTAGAACGATTTATGCTCATCCATTTTCTGTTCATATTCCAATATAAGTTGGATACAACTTTTTCAAATTCAGACATCTTATGCGTTGAAAAACTATTTTTGGTAATATGAAGATAATCTCTTACGGCCAATATGAACTCTGCTTGACTTGATGTGCTTTGAAAAAAGTTTGAATGATGTACGCCCAGCGAAGGAACTATATGTGCAAAGCTTTATGTTAAATTTTTTCAGCAATTATTTAAGTTTTTTTAAAAATACTTTTTTTATTGTAAAAACAATATGATATAGATACAAAATGTTTAGTATTTGTTCTTATACTTTTAGTTCTTAGTAATAAAAAATCCAATTTCTAAAAATCCTGAAGAAAATATTTATATGTGCAAAACTAGATTTAATTCATTTTTTTAACACAAACTCAAAATAAAAGGTAAAAAAGAATATTTTAGTATTTAGTAAGTCCTCTGCCGTTAAAAATAACTTGACTTAACCTAAATGGCATAGAATTAACCAATGACTTGAGAATGGAATCGTCAATTCAATTCTTCTTTTATTGTGGTTTTAAGATCCTTGACTGTTTCAAACTGACGTCCATTTTTATATACCTGTGAGGAAAGAATGCTCCACAGATTTTCCATGGAATTCAAGTCCGGAATTACTACCGGCCACTGCAATAGGGGTATATTTTTGGACGCAAAGAACTCTTTAGTAACCCTTGCAGAGTGTATGGGAGCATTGTCTTGCTGAAAAGTCCAGGACTCACCATAGGTATCCTCTGCAAAATTGATCACCTCATCGTCCAACAAGTCTATATACATTTGCGCATTAATCTTGTGAGATACAAAGCACATCTGTGTCCTTCCCCGGTACCCAAACCCAGCCCATACCTTAAGAGATCCTCCTTGAAAATTGCGAGAGTAACGTGTCTGCCGTGGATGTCTCAAATCTCGCCAATATTTCTGGAAACCATCAAGGCCATCTAAATTTAACTTTTTCTCATCGCTGAAAATAACGGATCGCCACTCCTCATCCCAAAATTTATATTTTCAGCAAATTGAAGCCGTGCCATCTTATGGCGAGGTAGAAGTTTCGTGTAAAATTTGCTATATCCTTCGCTTTGTAACCTGAAGGCCCAACTGACCTTTAATGTCAGTGGGGCTCAAGCCTTTTAACACAGCAAGACGCCTAATTTCTCTCTTACCTCTTTCGCCAACCGACGATTTTATTCCACTTCGTTTGATTGAGGCATAAGATTGTGGATTTTTTAAAAATTTAGAGACAGTATTTCTATGCCGATTATCCTAGCAGCTATTTCTCCTATTGCGACTCCTGATTCCGTAAGGGCTTCAATTACTCCCCGCTCTTTCTCCGACAACATGCTTCCGCGTGGCATAGTGATCTAAAAATAGTTCTAATAAAAAATTTTTTACCGTTTTCTGCATACAAATCATTTTACTTTTTTCTTAAATGCCTTAGCTATTTTAGTAATTCACAAAAAATTAGATTTTTTGTTTACAACACAGCTAGAACACAACCTCGATCGCTTTGCACATATAATTATTTCCTACTGCAGACTGCAGTCGCGACAAGTAATTGGAAATAACGGTATAAAGAATAGTGAATAAAAGGAAAAGTCAACTTCTCTGATAAACATTATCCATAAACAAATATTTCGTCATAGTTAAAAATATTTAAGACTATAATTTTTAAAAATTATTAAACAAAATATTTTTGCACATATAATTCTTTCGCTAGGTGTAGCATTTTTTATGTACATTTATGTTGAATTTTTCAATTTTTTCGTAGTATAAATTAAGAAGAGAATAAATTTATTACGTGTCGAAATCACTTTATATATGTTACCGGCAAAACTAGTTTTTAGGATGAACTTCTTTTTCCTTGGCTAAACTAGTTCATCCGAAGCGTGTTAGGATGAACCAGTTTAGTCTAGGATTTACAAAGTTTATTATTTACTTTAACGCCCTCATTCCCGATATTCTTAAAATGTTAGTATGCTAGGTACGGCCGCGGTTCACTTCCCCATGTCGAACACGACACGGGTTATGCTATCACACATCAGCGTTGGATATAATATAGTGAACCACGAAGCCGTTTTTGAACATATTGGAAGATGTAAGCCCAGCGTCGCGATCAAAGGCTGCCAACTTACCCTAACATATTAACATTTCCCTAGGCTAAGCTGGTTCATCCAACATGCTTCGGATGAACTAGTTTGGCCTAGGAAAAACTAGTTTATCCTAAAAACTAGTTTTGCCGGGCTACGCTATCACACATCAGCGTTGGATATATTATAGTGAACCGCGAAGCCGTTTTTGAACATATTGGAAGATGTAAACCCTGCGTCGCGATCAAAGGCCGCCAACTTACCCTAACATATTAAAATTTCCCTAGGCTAAGCTGGTTCATCCAACATGCTTTGAATGAACTAGTTTGGCCTAGGAAAAACTAGTTTATCCTAAAAACTAGTTTTGCCGGACATACTATAACTGCCATTTTCTTTTTGTTCTACCCTACCTTTGAGATCCTTACATCAACTGTTGCACTATCTGTAACTTCAATACATAAAATACCTGTCATGCGAAATTCACCGAAAGAGTTAATAAAAATTACTTATACCGTAATAACTAAGCAGACAGTTTTACATATTCTAAAATTTTAGTTTGTTTTTTTTTTTTCTTTATACAAATCGTTTGACTTCTTTTTACCTGTTCTTGTAATCCTTATGTAACTTTCAAGATTTCAGGAATTTTACCTTCAAAGGATTAGTGCAATCAGAAAAATTTTTAGTTAAAAATTTATTGCATATAATACTAGATTCAAAAACTATAAGAGGTAGTTTTTGACCAAATCAAAAAGATGCGCGCACTATTAAAAAAATTGGGCGGGGCCGTAGCTTAAATTAAACGTTTTTAATTATGACTATGACTAAACAAATAGGCACTGCACACCAAAGAAAATGTTTTTTAGTTAAAGGCTTAAGATTTAATATTTCTAATATGTATATGGACCAAAACGCAAAAAAGTAAACTACAGAGAAAAATTTTGTTTTTTAAATTTCGAAGGTTCTTCATTAATTTCTGGTTGTACATATCCCAAAGTATCGAGAAATTTGTTGCTTGCTGTGAGAATTTAGACTTGTTTCCAGGTTGCCTCTTTATGAATAAAAATTAACAAAAATGCAACACGAATCAAAAAAAGTGCGTTGTATTCAATATATGTTATTTTATACGTACTATCCGGTTCTCTGATATAGAATTAGGTATAGTGAAAGTAACTTAATAAAATTTCTGAAGGGAAAAAAATGTTATCAGCATTTTGTGTAAAAAAGAATTTGACCGCATTTTTTCATGTAACGTAACAGTCAAAAATCACAAAAAGTCTTTTGGTGCAAAATCTAGTACGTTAACAAAAGAGAAATACCTCATTTTCATCGAGCACTTTTGGTCTATTTTCTAAAAAAAGTAAGAAATTAGAGGTCATTTACTTATGTGTGTGTCCCGAGCCAAAAACAATTTGTAACGTAACAGTCTTTTTGTCGATAATATTTAGAAGAACGAACTGTGTATCTTTAGATCGTCAGAGAGCATCAAATGATAAGTTTAATGAGGAGGGAATGCTGCAAATTGATTTTGCTGAAAATTTCATCTGCGAGGGAAAAGACGAAGTGCAAGTCCGGCTATCGGAATGAAATTGGTATGGAAAAGTTAGTGAGTGTCGCTGTAATACGCTGAAATATGTCCGGTTATGGGAGCTGTCCGGTTATGGGGGCTGTCCGTAATGGGGAATTTCACTGTATCAAAATGATTGTGGGGAAGCATGTGTTGTCTCGTAAATGTGTCGTAAACTGTGCTTCAGACTTTGTTACTGCATGTCATCGTACAGAATTGAGAATCGTCAACGAGGAAGTTAATGAACGAGATTCTTAAGATATACATTACATTTTGAACGCGCCTGCGATATTCGCTAGTGCAAAAAGTATCCCGCGATATAGCGTCGGCTCACCAAATTCAAGTGATTGATGGAACAATCATCACTTTTACCACTTTGAAACAAGAGTACGATTTTTAATTTTTACTGATCTCCATTTTGTAAATTATTTTTAATAAATGTTAATGAGTTCAGTGAATAATTAGAGCTTTGTTGCTTCTTTTGGATTTCATGTCTATTACCTATAGCATCTTAAATGTCTAATCGTTAGACCCTTGAATTAATCATATATTGTGCAATTGAACAATTGAAGCTATTTTAATGCTTAATTTTAGGTTTTATATAAACGTAAATCGCAAAAGTAACGTAACAGTCTTTTCGTGTAACGTAACAGTCCGAACATATTTGCTTCTATAAAACTCAAAAAAAAATGTTTTCTGTGTAATTAAAGTTTAATTAATTACTTTCATCCTAAAGCTTGGAAATTACAAGCTTTACGTATAAAATAGTCCACCAATAGAGCAGAGTTTTCCAATAATGTAAGGCAACTTGAAAATCTTCTTCCAAAATTATGTAACGTAACAGTCCATGCTGACACGTTCATATCTCCTAAATGATAAGGCATACAAAATTTTTTATTATAATACAAAATGGTATTAGAGAAGCATACATTTAGATGCATCTACAAAAAATATTTAAAACACTCCATTTCATGTGTTTTAGGAACAATTTCTGTCAAAATATGCATACGAATGTAACGTTACAGTCTGCGTTTTGGTCCATATGGACATAGGCTTCTATATCCACAGGTTTGTCGATAAAAATCGCTCTAGCACTCAAACCGGAAAACTCTGGTGCCTAGTTACTTACTTACTTGGGTGGCCATAACAACCCGTTATCGGGTTACGGCCGACTTTAAAAGCTCTCTCCAGGCGCCTCTGCTTTGAGCGCGCCTTCTCCAATCATTCACACCAAGCGTGGATGGGGTTTCCTCGGCTTGGTCTTTCCATCGGAGGCATGTTCTTCCTCTTCGTCGTCGCCCAGCGGCTTCCGCATCAAACACCTTTTTCGCCGGAGCTTCTTCGTCCATACGCACAACATGTCCCAGCCAGCGCAGACGTTGGATAGTGATGCGCTTGACTATGTCAATGTCAGCGTAGAGCTCGTACAGTTCGTGGTGCCTAGTTTGTTCTGAGAATATGTTAAGAAAGAGTCAGAGATTATTTGTGTGGAAGCTCAGCTTGAAGTTTTGTGAAGTTTACTTTTAAGCTCAACTGAAAGCTCAAAAATTTCGAAAAAACAGTGTTTCAAAAACAAAGAAAAAAAAACAAAAAAAAAAAAATAACGCACTATTTTTTTTTTGTTTAAATAAAACCAATAATGCTTTTACAAATAAAAGTATACATCTTTCTCTCAGCATTTGTTGAATTTTTCAGCTCAAACATGAAATTTTTATCCCAAAAATTCAATTTTTTGCAAACTTCAAAAATGTCTCAACTTTGACTAACTGTAAAAACTAAACTACTTATCCGAATGGGTTGAAATTTTAAATTTATCTGCTTTCAACATTTTCTATCCTATGAAAGTATCAAATTTGTCAAACAGACCCACACCAAAATCGATTTTTGCAACGCTTTCTTAAAAAGTTTGCCACTGTGCGTCTTCAAAAGCGGTCCATCTTTCAGCTTCGATAGCACGCTCCGATTTCTTAGTATCGTTGCATATTCTGAAAATTTTTAATATTCCTATATTGTCGCAAACTACAAAATCCGACACTACAAATCTCTTCAGCCTGTACTAATGTCGAGCAAATTATCAACCTGTTTTCACAAATGCGAAAAAATTAAACGTCATTTGATGATAGTTTTAATGAAGCATATCAATCGCTGCTGAGTTAGACACTTCATTGATTCTTCCCCGCTAGTAAATAAATAAATAATAAAAAAAATATATCGTGGGGAAGCGCTTTTTTTTATTTTTTTCTAAGTTAAAAAAATTTTTTTTTTTTTCAAATTCCGTGTTCCGACGTAATTTGACCAATAAATATTCTTAGACTTATCTATTTAGTAGTTATTGAAACTATTGCAGCGATTTTAAGGAAACTTGGTGATTTGGTGTGCATGTGAACAAAATTAGGATTTGGCTAGTTTTCGAGTTTTCAAAGTCTCTCGCAGGAGCGTGGATAGCACAATATAGTATTTATAAACGTTATATGAAGAGAACTAACAACGTAGTCGATATGAAATTTAATAAGGCAAATGTACTTGCTATAAGGTATCTTATTACAAAAATTTGGCGCAATAGCAATAGTGGGCGTGACGACTCTCATAAAAATAAAGTAGGGGAGGGTGGGGCTAAACCGGACACTTTTTGTCTTTTTGCAAAAATAATGTAAAAAAATTATTCGAAACCTGGGGTGTTATATATCATTCGAAAGCCACATCTTTTAGCTACAAATCGCATATCGTTTGATGGTTTAATATGTATTCAGTTTGGCGTGAGCTCACTCAGACTATACCAACCTCAAAATCGAAATAGCCAAAAATGGTGGGGCTAAGCCGGACAGGGGGTGGGGCTAATCCGGACAGTCGCGCCAAAATCAAAATGAATAAGAAACATGAAGGCACTTTATGTTTAAATGTTATTTTGAATCTTTATTGATGTATTTCGATGTGCTTCGTACAAGAAAAGAATGTATTTGATTGAAAAAATTTTGATTTTAAGCAGACCTTGAAACTTTTATACTTTTATTCAAAAAGTTTTCAAAATAAAAGTTTCTTAAAACTTTTTTGTTATAAAAGTTTTTATAAACTTTCTTCAAAAACTTTTATTGAATAAAAGCTTTTCCAAAAAGTTTATACATAAAAGTTTTTTCAAAAAACTTTTATGAAAAACTTTTTCATAAGAGTTTTTCTGAAAAACTTTTAAAAAAAACTTTTATTAATAAAAGTTTTTTTTAAAAGTTTTTTTTGACTTTTATTAATTAAAGTTTTTTTTAAAAGTTTTTTTTAACTTATATTTTTAACAGTCACATGCAAAGAGTTTTTTTTGACTTTTATTTTTCAAAAGGCGAAAATAAAAGTTTTTTTTGTATGAAAGAACGAGGAAAATCCAAAAAAAATATCTTGGATCACTAAGCAAAAAATTTCAAAGGAGAAAACTTAGGATTATTGATAATAGAGTCCAAAGGAAAATACTTAAGATGTTTCTGAAAAGAAAGAAATTTATGATAATTATGCACTTATAATTTTTAGAAAAATTGTGCTTAACGCATCAATGGGAAAAGGCCGAAAATGGATTTTGGGAGTATAGGGGAGATTCCTGACCCTCCAAAGAGGTGTTTTGGACCCATTTTTCGAAAAAAATTTTACAGCACGAATCGATGGGAAAAGGCCGAAAATGGATTTTGGAAGTGACAAGTGAGGTCCCCGACCCTCCTAAATGGAATTTTTGGACCCATTTTTCGAAAAAAATTTTATTGCACGACTCGATGGGAAAAGGCCGAAAATAGATTTTGGAAGTGACAAGTGAGGTCCCCGACCCTCCTAAATGGGATTTTAGGACCCATTTTTCGAAAAAAATTTTATTGCACGAATCGATGGGAAAAAGCCGAAAATGGATTTTGGAAGTGACAAGTGAGGTCCCCGACCCTCCTAAATGGGTTTTTTTGGACCTATTTTTCGAAAAAAAATTTATTGCACGAATCGATGGGAAAAGGCCGAAAATAGATTTTGGAAGACACAAGTGAGGTCCCCGACCCTTCTAAATGGGTTTTTTGGACTCATTTTTCGAAAAAAACTTTATCGCACGAATCGATGGGAAAAGGCCGAAAATGGATTGTGGAAGTGACAAGTGAGGTCCCCGACCCTCCTAAAAGGGTTTTTTGGACCCATTTTTCGAAAACACGACCTGTTTTGGACCCATTTTATGCAAACAATGTTGCACCCAAAAATTTATGTTTTAAAAGCATATTAAGGAAATATTTCGTTTCGAATATTTGAATTTTCAAAAGCACCGTTTACTGTGCTCCGTCCTTTTTTCAAAATTTATCTTGAGCGTTTTGCTTTTTGTTTCGGTGAACTAAAATCCTAATAAATTGTCGCTTACAAATCAATTCTCAACAAAAAAAACTCAAGGAATTTGCGTAAGGGTCTGAACGGGTAATAAAAAATTTCATAAATGAAGGAGGCAATAAGTTTTTATTTGTTTTTTTCTGTGATGCTTATTTGAAATAACTATCAAAATTTCCAAAATATTCAGAAATCGAAACTACCTATGTTTTATTCGGGCTACCTGCAAATAGAAGTTTTAAATCTATTCATTTTACCCACAAGTGTTTTTATTTACTAGTGTAGTCGTTTAACAATTGTATATATGTATTTATGAATGTACATGTGGAGTATACCTGTGTGAATCATTCTTTGTAAGTTTTTTTTCTCTGATACTCTAAGGTTTTCATTCGCAAAAAGATTTCACATTCTATACCTGTTCATAAAATGTTCAGTTCCTAAATCTATCATGCAGGTATGATGTTAAAATCAACAAATTGACTAAAATTAGCTCAACGCTGTTATAACATCTCTTTTTTTTTTTCATTTGATTTCTTTTATAGGTTACTCTTCAAGCAATCCTAACGCATATCAAACAGTTTAAACAACACCAGGACCTAACTTTTAACTAAAAATTAATATTTTCCGGAGGTTCAGAGACCACCCCTTCACTTCCGAAATCCATTTTCGATTCGTGCGACAACTTCCAACTTGTCACTTCCAAAATATATTTTCGGCCTTTTCCCATCGATTAGTGCAATAAATTTTTTTTCGAAAAATGGGTCCAAAAAATCCATTTAGGAGGGTCGGGGACCTCACTTGTCACTTCCAAAATCCATTTTCGGCCTTTTCCCATCGATTAGTGCAGTAAAATTTTTTTCGAAAAATGGGTCCAAAATCCCATTTAGGAGGGTCGGGGACCTCACTTGTCACTTCCAAAATCCATTTTCGGTATTTTCCCATCGATTCGTGCAGTAATTTTTTTTCGAAAAATGGGTCCAAAAAACCGTTTTAGGAGGGTCGGGGACCTCACTTGTCACTTCCAAAATCCATTTTCTGTCTTTTCCCATCGATTCGTGCAATAAAATTTTTTTCGAAAAATGCGTCCAAAAATTCCATTTAGGAGGGTTGGGGACCTCACTTGTCACTTCCAAAATCCATTTTCGGCCTTTTCCCATCGATTCGTGCGATAAAATTTTTTTCGAAAAATGGGTCCAAAAATCCCATTTAGGAGGGTCGGGGACCTCACTTGTCACTTCCAAAATCCATTTTCGGCCTTTTCCCATCGATTCGTGCAATAAAATTTTTTACGAAAAATGGGTCCAAAAATCTCATTTAGGAGGGTCGGGGACCTCACTTGTCACTTCCAAAATCCATTTTCGGCCTTTTCCCATCGATTCGTGCAATAAAATTTTTTACGAAAAATTGGTCCAAAAATCCCATTTAGGTGGGTCGGGGACCTCACTTGTCACTTCCAAAATCCATTTTCGGCCTTTTCCCATCGATTCGTGCAATAAAATTTTTTTCGAAAAATGGGTCCAAAAATCCCATTTAGGAGGGTCGGGGACCTCACTTGTCACTTAAAAAATCTATTTTCGGCCTTTTCCCATCGATTCGTGCAATAAAATTTTTTTCGAAAAATGGGTCCAAAAATCCCATTTAGGAGGGTCGGGGACCTCACTTGTCACTTCCAAAATCCATTTTCGGCCTTTTCCCATCGATTCGTGCAATAAAATTTTTTTCGAAAAATGGGTCCAAAACACCTCTTTGGAGGGTCAGGAATCTCCCCTGTACTCCCAAAATCCATTTTCGGCCTTTTCCCATTGATGCGTTAAGCACAATTTTTCTAAAAATTATAAGTGCATAATTATCATAAATTTCTTTCTTTTCAGAAACATCTTAAGTATTTTCCTTTGGACTCTATTATCAATAATCCCAAGTTTTCTCCTTTGAAATTTTTTGCTTAGTGATCCAAGATATTTTTTTTGGATTTTCCTTGTTCTTTCATACAAAAAAAACTTTTATTTTCGCCTTTTGAAAAATAAAAGTCAAAAAAAACTCTTTGCATGTGACTGTTAAAAATATAAGTTAAAAAAAACTTTTAAAAAAACTTTTATTAATAAAAGTCAAAAAAAACTTTTATTAATAAAAGTTTTTTTTAAAAGTTTATTTTGACTTTTTGAAATAAAAGTTAAAAAAAACTTTTACTTTTATTTTCGGATATAAAAGTTTTAAGGAAACTTTTACTTTTATTTCACAAAAATAAAAGTTTAAAGTTTACTTTTACCTAAAAAAAAACTTTTATAAAAGTTTATTTCAAGCTCTGATTTTAAGTGCTAAACGCAAAATGATGAAAAAAATTTTGGATAGAAAAAGAAAATATTTTTTTTTCAACGAAAACTTAAATCGGAATATATTGAAATTCATTCAAAATCTGCATCTGAATCGGATTCTGAGAAGCAGTTAATGCATGTGAACACATCATCACACGTTCGGTCACAGCCAACATGTGCTTTGCGGCGGCATTCGATGCAAATTTTGAAACGTTGCTTATGCAAAAGTTTATCATCACAAACGCAGCAAATCATTTGCAAATCGCTATCTAATTCGTCTGAATCAGTGCTAATTTTTTTTGAAGTTGATGGAACAGCTTTTGATCTTGTTTCACGAGGTGGAGCCATACTTGCATCTGGTGAGGTTTGTAGTTGCTTTGCCTTTTTTGCTGGCTTCGCTGCTTTTTTTTAACCTCCCCGCTTTTCTTATTCTGAGCTAAGACCTTTGCAGCTTTGTTCTTCGCGCTAGTTTCTTTGAAAATTTGAGAACTGCGCTTCTTGCGTCCACGATTAGATACCTTTCTCTCTGGCGCTTTCGGTAATGGACGAATCGTTCCCTATGTAGAATTCAAAAATTCAGAGTCTAAATTGGACATTGCAGTATTGAATGATTCATTTAAGAATCCTTGTTCGACGACATAGAACTCTTCTACAGCTGCAGTTGATGGACCTGCAACATATGGTGCGGTTGATGGTTGAGGGCGATCCGTAACACAACTTGGCATAAATTCATGCTCTTCAAATATGTTTTCGTTGAGCGGATATAAACCGGTGCAGCGAAAGCCTGCTGTGACATGACAAATAAGACAAAAGCTTTAGTTATGTCGTAGAAATATTCAATGTGCTTCACAAGTGTTTATGAATAACAAACACGAGTTTAAAATGACAAATAAGGTGTCCGGTTTAGCCCCACCAAAAAGTGTCCGGTTTAGCCCCATCGTGTCATTTTGTTAACTCGATCAAAAAACATTGGTAAAAAATATTTTTCATAAAAACCACTAACACCATTCGATTCAGCACATCTTAATTACCTAAAAATATTCACCGATTATTCTGCGCACTTGTATATTAATTTCACAATCCAAAAATGCTGAGAAAAAAAATTTTTACTTTAAGCGAAAAAATACATGTGTCGGCACTCTTCGACGACTGACGCTAAACTGAATGATGAAATATCATCGACACTTGGGAAGTTAGTAGCTTATGAGAGGGTGCGTTCATCGCGCATATGGCCGTTCCGATATTCAAAGTAGTTTTTGATTAATCGCGACTGTCCGGTTTAGCCCCGCGTCCAGTTTAGCCCCACTCTCCCCTACGTTAAAAGGCTTGTCTATCGAAATATCTGAGCAATCATACTAAAATTTAGTGTAAGAGGTTTGCTTGTGGAAATTATTTCTGGATTAAAATCGAACTGGATTGTACCAGGGTGTGTGTCACCTCCCTAAATTTTAAGGTTAATTACGGCAGAAATTGCAATTTATACAAGCTATTGTGCTAAAATTTGGTAAGCAGATGTCGATCACGAATAAAGTTTATTTAATAACCAAAAGTAGGCCGAATTGAAGAAGTGGGCTTGGAATATCTCGACTTTTCAATTTCTATTCGATTTTTTTCAACATTTTCCATATTCCTTTAACTTTTTATATATCCCATAAGTATTTTTTCGTTTTTATTAACTTCTTTCATTTTCTTTAGTTATTAGACTTTTTCATCGATTTTGAATTGTTTCAAAATTTTTTAACCTCTTCAATTTCTTGAGAGTCTTTCAACCGCTTCAATATTTTTTCGACTTCTTCAATTTTTCGACATTTTTCAGCATTTTCCACATTTTTTCGACTTCTTGAATTTAGTCTTTTGCTACTGTGTAGTGTCCACATTATAACATGCAGACATACACTACAACACATATGAAATACTGTACACAAAGTAAATGATTTTGTTACTTTCGAATTTGTTAAATTTTCAATTGATAATTTTGTTTGTATTCAAAAATTTTCATTCATAAAAAATTATTATAAAAACAAGATTAAAATATAAAAAATCAAAATAAATACATCACAAAATAAAAAAGAAGTATTTATTAATATATATACGAATCCTGTACATCACCACAATTGGAGTGTAAGTGTTGGATGTGTTATGTGGGTCCCTACAACTGTTTCAACACTTTTCAAACTTTTTCAATCTTTTTACATTTTTTCTCGACTGATTCAAGCTCTTCAACGTCTTTTTAACATTTATTTAAAAGGTACTTTCAATGCAGTGTTAGGTATGGGAGTTTTGGCATGGTCGAATATTGTATTTGCCACAATTCCAGCAGAACAAAGTTTTTCTGTGTTAAAATGATTGAAATCGTATTTAAAGTCTACAATGACAGAAGATCGCTTGAATGGATTGGCACTGGAAAATATTCATAATGAAATTGTTGAACTATTTTCCCAAAGACTAGACTACTGATTAGATTGTTGTAATATGCCTTAAAATATATAAATTTCTCGTTGAAAAATTCATCAATGTGTGTTTTCATTTAAAAAAATTTCATCCCCCCCTCAAGAAAATCCTAGATCCGCCACTGTACAGTATGGTGTGGCTTTACATCTGAAAACATCATTGGACCTTACTTCTTCGAAAATGAAGATGGAAGTGCTGTATACGTAAGTGGAGAGCGGCATCGGTATACGATTGAAAATTTTCTACGTGCTGCTCTTCAAAACAGACCTGAGGTGTGGTTTCAACAGGATGGAGCCACTGCCCACACTACCCGATACACAATGATACTTTTAAGGCAAATTTTTGGAGAAAAAATAGTTTCCAGAAATTCGGAAATTAATTCGCCAGCGCGTTCGCCAGATTTGACAGCACCCGACTATTTTTTATGGGGTTACTTGAAAAAGAGAGTGTATGTAAACAAGTCTGAAACCATTCTTGAACTCAAGGCCAAAACTCAGCCACAAATTTTGACAGCTGTTATTGAAAATGCTCTAAATCGAGCCCATCATTGCGAAGCTGAAAACGGGGGCCATTTAAAAGACATTATTTTTCATACATAGTGTAAAAAATTTTCCATTTTGTATATTTTATAATCTAAAAAAAAAAATAAGTATATAAACGAAAAAGTTATTAAATTTTTAAGCCCGATGGTGACTTTTGGCCCACGCTGTATAACCTTTGTTTTGCACAAACGTTTAAATGTTGCTATGTACGTCATTTTATTCCAGAAAAAATCAAATCCAAAATTTCGTAACAAACATAGCACAAAAGACCTGAAAAAAAATATATCCTTCCGAAATAAATCTCACGTTGTGTTTTAAGCAAGATTGAAAAAATGTTTTTTAAATCTAAAATATATTTCAGTATGCAACGTTTTTTGCTTCTTCTGTAAAGAACTAAAAAGTGTTATTGCATATTTTTGGACGTTAATTAACGATATGTGCTGTTTGATTCCAAAATCGTTCAAATGATTTACGTAAATGAATTGTTTTTAATAAAATCGCGAAACCCCCTTTAGGAGCGTCAAATTAATTCGATTGCAGTGGGTTTCGCGAGCCTCATTTTTTCCGAAAAGCGCTGATAAAAAGCTTCTGAACTGTTATTATAGCGTTGTAGGCGCTAAGATATGAGTTTTTTTGTTTGTTTTCAGTGCATAAAATTTATGCAATTACATTTATGCAATTGCTGAAGGTGAAGAACAAAGCTAATGCCGTTGTATAAAAAAGCAAAAATAAAAGCAGAGTTAAGGGAGAGGTTTTTATTATGTGTAATGGTTGTAAGAGGCCTCGCACCTACTGGTTGCATGGGCCTCGCACTACCTAAGGCTAGACCTGCCCTCTCGAACTATCTCTTATTATAAAATTTAACATAAACGAACCACATGTACAAATTACTATTAAAAAAGGCGAATTTCGTTGGATGTGTTTTTATTATTTTTGAAATTATCGTGAAAAATTCCTTTAACCCTTTCTTATCAACTTTCTCATATCGGGCCAGAAAATTTTTTTTTTGTCTTATTATCACAGATATAAGTTTTATTAATAATAAAACACAAAAAAATATAGCAAAAAGTTTTTGGGAAAGGCTATAGACCTTAGGAAAATTTGTACAATATATTGACCAAAGTGCATCAATGGAGTAAAATTTAAGAAAATCTTTTTTTATTTATAATACTTTTTTAACGAAAATATAAATATTACAATTCTTTAAAAGTCTAGTAGCGTAGCCTGAAAAGCATAAAAACTCAAATTTTAGATTCAGAAAATTTATGGAAGGTTTAAAAGCAAGTTGTTAGAGTCAAAAAAGTTGTCGAAGTACAGAATATGACCAAAATTTGTCAATTTTTTACTCAACTGCAAAGCTGTTGCTGTTGAGAACCCGTTCTTTACCAAGTTTTCTGAGTTAATCGGAGTTTTCTTTCCTTGATTTAATCCCACGGCGATCCTGTCCAAGATGTCATTAATTTCGTATGCTTATTTGAGAAAAATAACAACCTTTCTTGTATTTTGTACAATATATTGACCAAATTATTTATGTTGTACATCACCGTTGTTGGAATTTGTACAATATATTGTACACTTTTTTTAAGCTATTAAAACAATTTTTTTTCCACATCTTTTTTAAAAAATATTGATGTTCTTCTAAAAATTGGTTCTTTAACTTTGATTTAAGCTCATAAAATTAAAATAAAAATGTTCACTACCTTCTCAAAAACCTAAAATTTGTGTGCGCATTGCCTTATAACACACAGTTGCAACATAGACTGTTTTTCAAATTCAAATACAAAACTAACTATGCTACCTCTGTTACTCAATTTTGAATTTTGAAAAGAAAAAACATGCTTAATTCAAAAATTAAATGTCTTTTTTCAAAATTTGCGAAAGTTTTAAAAAGAGAAGAATAGAAATGTGATAATTTTTTTTGTACAATATATTGTACAAAAACAACGAAAGGGTTAATAGGGTTTTTTTTGTATTTTTGTGGGTGTTGGAAGTAACTTAGGATTATGGGACCTTGGTTTTCGTAATCAGCGGCTCAAAGACCACATCTATAGAGATAATAAAATTAGTCTCTGGCCGTTAATCATCTTTGACACCCACAACTACGTAATCAATAGTCTTGAATGCTTGTGGCGGATTGAGTGACCTCTAGAATGTACTTAAAGTTCTGAAAAAAGGCATACTAATTTCGGAGGACATATAGAACAATATACTAAAAGAAGAACGATTTTTATAAACGTTCTTTGTGTCTGAATCACTATAACGTACAAGTCACCTCTTGGTTTGATCCCTTCGAACCGCCCTAACGCTTCTCAATAAAAATAAGTTTAAAAAATGAGTATAGGAAATTGTTTGAAATAAAATCGTCTACAAAAAACGTCTGGAGTATTTTTTTAATTAAATCAATGCAAAAAAAGTTATTGTCCTTAAATGATATTTTACCCGAATATCTTAGTCGTTTTTTAACTATAACTTTTTCATTTTCAATTTTACGATGAAAAGTATATCAATCAATATTGTAGAAAATACAATTTTCTACTCAAAAAATCTTAAAAAAATTTTGTAAGACATAGGGCTGGTAAGATATCGTGGAAAAATTATTTACACCCATCTTTTAAAATGGCGGCCAAATGGGGGGCTTTCAATCCCGAAAACTGAGACTTATACTCACACTGATCCCCTCTACACAACACAAAAAAAAATCTTGTCCTATACAAAATGCAAGGTTCAGCCAAAATTTTGTAACATTTCAATGGACTATATCTGATCAAATTTAAGTTTTCGGAAATATCAATATTCAAATCCCAATTAGCATCAAGTTTTATGGGTAGAAAATAATGATGAAGTAGTCCCACTGTTCTAATATTCGAAAAAAATAATGGATACCAAAATAAAGTTTTCAAGTGTCAAAGAGTACCAAAAATTTCTGTAAGTGCCAATTTGGCACCGCAGTGCTCGTTTTGGAAGCGCTAACTAGGGATCATGCACACAAGCGGTGTTGCATATGAGATTGCGACTTAAACAGGCAATTTGATTTCTGTCAAGCCTTTTATCAGATATTATTATATTTCTTGGCATGAAAACTGAAGAAAACATTTTCATGTTTGATATATATTTCATGTGTCTGGTGCTATTTACAGTCCTGTACTTTTGAGGCTTATTAGCTTCAATGTTCCTCCAAGAGCTCTTAGGTCTTGTGTGCCTTTTTATTTGAAAACGGTTCGAAATAATTTTGCGTCTAATTATCCTGTCTTTATAGCTTTAAAATTGGTTAAAGAGATATTCTAGAGATTCTAATTTTCTCAATTTCAAAAAATGCCATGAAAACTTTATTAAATAGTATTTTTTTAGAAGGTTATGTAATTTATACATACTTTTGTTTTTCAAAGATCTTGTCTGTAATAATAATTGTTCATAGACTGAAATAAATACTTAAATAAATAAATAAATATGTTATGAAGAAGTACTGCCCGGGGAAAAATGCCGCCCGGGGTGGGCCGCTTCCCCCCTCCCTCCAACGCTACGCGACTGTTGTTATTGGTTTTTATTTTGAAAAATCGAAACTACAAAAACGTATAGAAAAACAATTGAACTGATAATGAACAACAGAATAGCGAGAAGAAATGTTGACAAAACAACACACAAGTAACGGTAAATGTAACAATATTTAATTTTTATTGTTGGTTGCCTGTATTTAGTATTTTTACATTTTGTGGAAACTACAAATGACATTTTTCATCAAATTTATATGAGAGCTCATCATATTTGGGAATGAGCAGGAATAATAAAATTTTGTTCGACCTGGCCATCTTTGCTTTAAATGAAAATTCTTGTCTTTTACGGTTACTTTTATAATTAATGCGGTATAGGATATTTATTTTTATAAGATCAATGATTTAAACACTGTTTCAGTTTTTTCTTTTTAAAAAGGCACTAGCAAAGTTAATTAACATTTCATTGGCTTTCTTAAATTGAGTATTAAAGGAAAGTTATATTGAAGTTACTTTGCAAAGATGTAAGCATATTATTAGGACTGTGTTAGTTTCTTTCTTAACTAATTTTATCGCAAAAAAAAACTCAGCTTTTTATTGTCACAAACTTTGAGAAACGAAGGCGGAAACAAGTGATAATGCATATGGGTTTATAAAAAGCAAATCGAACAAAATATGCAAATTTATTCGCAATTACGCAAGAAAAAAAAAACAAAGGACATGAAAGCTGTTTAATAGAAAAATGTCCTGGTTTTTTCGATGTCATTAGAAAGCCAAGGACAAGCTACCAATTTAGTAAGCTGGGAAGAAATGCAAATTAAAACAAACTAACAAAAATATATATAAAAAGCCAATAACTGATGTTGATACTGAAAGAAAGAGCGAATAAAAGAGCACATGATAATAGGTTTTGTAAAGATTATGCTAAGTAAAATATATTAACATACATACACACGTTCAAAGTATGCGTCAAATTGTGTAATAGGGTATCTGGGTGCTTCTGCTGCTAATGAGTGTTTAGAGAGCTGGACGGACAGGCTGACATTACTTCCAATTAGTGTTAAATCAACTTAAAAGCAAAATAAGCAAGTGTGTGTGTGCCCTGGAACAAAATATAACGAATAATTTGATTATTTAAATAAAATCAATTATGCTAATTAAATATGCACTCTAAGCTTTTACGTTGCAGATATTAATGTAATTCAGGTCGTGAAAAAAATTTATTTTTCGTTGACTATTTTTAATTAGTAATCTGACTTAATACAGAGTTTAATTTACACACAGTCGATTAGGCTACGTAACGCAATCTGTTCAATGTTTTTCACAATCGTGGTAAGTTTTCATTATGACAGAAGGTTGCAACCAACAAAGTCGCTAACCGTAATTACAACCGCCTATTACGATATGTCCAGTGCACTCTATTAGTATAGAAAGCATAATTGTTACTATTTTGAACTACATATTTGCATCGCAAGAAAGCGGACCAGCGGAGCTAGCTCTGCTGGAGATCTGTTGGCGTTCCTAAGTGATAAGTCATAGCAATGGGATCAGCTTTTCAGTGAAAGAATGGTTAAATTTTTTTCTTTTTGGAATGAAAAATTTTCCATGAAGAAATGCTTGCACTCGTTGTCGAAAGGACAATCAGAGGAACTCTAAGAGTAGAAATTGATAACGTTTGAATTGTTTTTAGACCAAGTGTATTGATGAAATTTCATGGTGTCACCAAAAGTGTTGTCTCGTTGTGTTAACTTCAAAAATTCATTTCAATTTACAAAATTTTAGCTTTTTAATTTTTTTTAAAACTAAAAAAAAATATAAATAATTTCTTCCCCAAAAAAATGTTTACGGCATTAAGCGCAGAATAAATCAAAGTTTTTTAAAAATTAAAAAAAAAAAATTTTAAAATATGGGTTTTTTTATAAAAAAATGCAAAAATATTTTTCAATTCTCAAAATTTTAGCGAAAAAATTTTTTTTTTCAAAATCAGTATTTTTTTTTGAAAAGTACAAATAAAAACCTAAAAATATAAAAACAAAAAAATATTCAGAAATGGATTTTTCAAAAAAAAAATTGAAAAATTCATTTCAATTTACAGAATTTTAGCTCTTTAATTTTTTTTAAAATTAAAAAAAAATATAAATAATTTTTATTAATAATTTTTGTATTGAACTTTTTAGTCATTTATACAACCAACATGAGAAAGATAACAAGTGGATCAATTTAACCTGGTAATTGGTGACATATGTTTCGGCTATTACCACGTATAAACATATTTATATGCATATACATAGCCTCATCAGACCAGTTTTGGTTAAGTTGTACTGAGAATCGAACACCCGACCGTATGCATTTTTGAATTGCGACGGCCGCTCTAACACTTTGTACACATCAAGGTCACATACCCAATAGCTCAAAACAAACCAAAAAAAAATAAATAATTTTTTTCCCACAAAAATTTTTACGGCATTAAGCGCAGAATAAATCAAAGTTTTTTTCAAAATAAAAAAAAAGAAATTTTAAAATATGGTTTTTTTAAAAAAATGCAAAAATATTTTTCAATTCGCAAAATTTTTGTGAAATTTTTTTTTTTTCAAAATCAATATTTTTTTTTTGAAAAGTACAAGTAAAAACCTAAAAATGTACGTTTACCAATTATTAATTGATAAAGTTTTCTGTAAGCTATGAATTTTCGAAAAAAAACACTTATTCTGAAAAAGTACAAAAATCGTGAATTTCATACCCGCGTATCTGAGCAACAAATAATATTAGGGCAAAATCTTAAACACACTTTTATTGCCAGACATCAATACTACAATCATGTTAAATTTCACCCAAATCGGAGCCAAAAATTTTTTCAGGTGGCGTTTTCGTGTGTTTTACCCCATATATAGATTTCGTTTATTTAACTTAATTAAATACTAAGGAATTCACAGATACATTTTCGATGTCCTTGACAGCTTTCTTGTCGTATTACTGCAAACGTCATTATTTTTGTAGTTTAGCGTAATAATTGCGATATTACATGGATTTGTTTCTCTATTTATTCATTTAATTCCAATAAAGTATGAATAAAGAAATTTTAATAAGCAACATAAAATGAGCGTTTTTCTGTTTGTCTATTGTTATATAAATAAGTATACATAAATAAAGTATTCTTAATAATTTTCATAAATATTGCTTTATTTTTCTTCTCTATCTTGGTTTTCTTTATATTTTGTCAGTTACTATTGTCTTATTTTCATTTCGCATTTTATGTCGTAGATTTAATTTGATATTTCTTGATAGCATCAAGATATTTATAAGCAGTAAGGAATTTGGCTTATGACCGACTGACTCTGTTCTATCACTCATTCATTCGTTTCATATGAGTGTCGTGAAATTTTTCTTGAAAAAAATTCGATATGACATTATACGTTAGTAAATTTCATAGTTTTGTGTCTAAAATTTAAGCCCAAGCAGCTTCCGGGTATATAAAGGCACATTATTATTTACTATAATGTGTTTGATTAAAGTCGTGCAAAGCATTTATTCAGTTAAAAAAAGATGGTAATATAAATAAAATAATGTAACTAAATTGAAACAGTTATCAGTCGAAAAAGTTCACTCAAGTTTCATAACACAATGAAATAACTTAAAATAACTTATGGGTCATCATCAATGATTCTGGTTGAAAATAAAAAAAGTTAATTGGCTTTTTTTATTTTGTCACGAGCTATTATATTTTCGTGACTTGTACTGCCGTAAAGTATACGCGTCTAATGAAATACTCCAAATGCCGGTATCTTTGCTCAATCATATAAAAAAAACTGTTAAAAGAATTTCCTCCATCTCAATTTTTCCACAAATTACTAAGTGAATTAGACGTATCTCAAAAATACGAAGGTAAATTATTATTATATTAGTATAAGACGAAAAAAACTTTAAAAAATAAAGGAATTTAAGCGCAAAGCTTCGATGACTGGATCATGTCATTGTCGTTGCATTTTCTTGTCATTAATTCTTTGATTTCGTTTCGAAAAGATTGAAAAAAAAATTTCCGTTTAGAGAAAACTCCCCACTTTTAAGGCTTGAGATTTCATAAGTAACAATGATGTACTCGTATGCTTAGTTTTTTAAATCTTTCTTTTAGTAAATATAGTATAGTTTCTAAAAACATATTTTAATTCTAGTTTATATTTAATATTATCTGCAGTTTATACGATAGAAATAATTATATCTTTTGTATGAAAGTTTATGAAAGTTTAAGTAAAATGGTGTATCTACATTTTTAAAGCTATAAATACTAACCGAAATGGACGTATCTCATGAAAAGCGTATAAGCATAGGGAAATTCAACATTTTGCCTGAATCATAAATAAATAACCTTAAAATGGTATAGAAGTTGCCATAAATAAGTCAAAAAATCCGTAGAGAAAGTAGGAATAAAACCGACATTTACAAAATAATAATAATAATAATAGAGTTTAGCTACTACAGCTATTATAGCCTTCTTAGCTATTTAGCATTGAAGCTTTCTACCAAGTAAAAAGCTTATTCAATAAAAAATGGAATAGAAAAAATTATCATGCACATTAATTTGTTATTTATTTTATAATTTTTTCTTAGCTTTATCGCACTTTCTCAACATACCCACTCACACCATGTAAAAATTAGACATATAGATATTAAAATAATTATATGTATAAATTTACGTGGTCCAAGGCATAAATGTTAGAAAAAATTTACCCAGCATGCTGTGGGGCTCGGACAACACAAACAAAAAAATTCACACCACCATTAAGCTACAAATTTAGCTACAGTTAGTTTTCAGTCTAAGCTTGAGTTGACCTTTTGACAAGCTAATGTTATAAACTTCGCAATTATTAATAAGAGTTGTCATGCGATTAAAAGGAGCTGTAGCCATATAATTAGTTCTACTAACCGGTTGATAAAATAACTGATAAGAGTTACGAGTACTCCTCCGATTACTATTAAAATGTATATAGTTAAGAAGCTCTGGTGCAGCAAGAGACCCAGTTCAAGTTGATGCAGATAAAGTATATCCGCAATATTTCTACGCGAGCTCAAAGACTTCATATGTAATAACTTTAAACGATCCTCATAAGGAGGAAGGCTTAAAGGGTCAATCCAATTTAAGCCATTGAGAGCAAAACGAATAAAATTTTTTTGAATTCTTTCAATTCTATTTATATGAATATTATAAAATGGTGACCATACTTGGCTAGCGTACTCTAAGTGAGGGCGCACTATTGTATTATATAAAGTCACCGTTACTAAAGGGCTATTAAATTCTTTTGCCCACCTCTTAATAAAGCCAAGCAGAGATGAGGATTTTTTACAAATTTGATTAATATGCTCATTAAAAGTCAACTTAGTATCAAAATGTATACCTAGGTCTTTGACTACATCGACACGACAAATATTTTTATCTTTTAATTTATAATCAAATTCCACAATAGTTTTCTTCCTGGTAAAAATCATAGCTTGGCATTTATCAGGATTAAGATGTAAGTTATTCTTAGAACACCAAACTTCAAAGGATTTCAAGTCAGACTGAAGTGGAATAGTGTCACCAACCCCCTTTACGTTCCTGTAAATTTTCATGTCATCTGCATATACTAACAGATGGGAGTTTTTAATAACATGTCTAACGTCATTAATTGCTAAAATGAACAGGAGCGGCCCCAGGTGGCTTCCTTGTGGAACACCTGATGTCGCGCTAAATGGGGAGGAAAACACTCTCCTAAATTTTATTTGATACGAGCGATCAGATAAATAAGATTCAATCCAGCTGACAAAACTTAAGGGAAATCCAAGTTTCTTTAACTTAAACAAAATCAAATTATGTGGTAATTTGTCAAATGCTTTACTGAAGTCAGTGTAGATGCAGTCAACTTGCCCACCAGAGTCTAAAGAGCTTAATGCAAAAGAAGTGAAATCAAGAAGGTTAGAAACTGTAGATCTGCCATTAACAAAACCATGCTGACGAGTTGTTATGACTTCACCACAGCACACCTTAACCTGATCGTATATAATATGTTCAAAAATTTTCGGTATTGATGATAACTTAGCCACGGGCCTGTAGTTAGAAACATCATTCTTACACCCTTTCTTGAAAATGGGGCTAATGTATGCATTTTTCCAAAATTTAGGAAAATAGCTTTCTTGAATTGATCTATTAAATAAAATACTGAGGGGCTGACTCAGCACAGAGCTACAGTTTACTAAAACTGTCGCAGGAATGCCATCCGGCCCGGAGTTGAAGTCATCATCAACAGATGAAATATATTTCTCTATGAGGTCAGGAGAGAAAGATATCTCATTAACCGAAACTAAAGGGTCGTTATCCATATATTCAAAATAGTTGATTTCAGGGCTAAATAAATCCGTAGAAAACGATTCATTAAACATATTAGCAAACAACCCGGCTATAACTTGTGGGTCGCTAGTGAGTCCATCAACTGTTTTAAACTCAGATGGAAACCCGTCAGATTTTTTTTTAGAATTAATAAAGCCCCAAAAATTCTTGGGGTCATGAAGAATATTCAGCTTAATTTTATTCAAATATTCAGAATAAACCAAAGCTGACATATCTTTAAATTCAAGAAACAGTCGCTGATAAGCAACAAGGTCATTACGGTCCTGGCTACAAACGTATTTATTCCATGCCCTATTACGGCCATTGCGAACTTTTTTCAAATCCTTTGTATACCAGGGGTACGAGGAATTATTAACGTACCTCCTTGTATATGGAACCGACAATGCTATGGCAGAAAAAAGTTCACCATAGAAAAATTTAATGCAATCATCAAATGTATTGTTATTAAAAAAAATGAGTAAGTCGTCTAATTTAATTCTTAAATTTTCATTCAATTTTAAAAAGTCAGCTTTCTTGAAATTGAATTCGTAAATATTAATGTATGAACATGCATTAGTCAAATTTTCATTGTCAGATTGGTACACAATACTCAAAGGTGGATGATAGGAATCTACCGTAGACAGAGCATGGATACCATTTCTTACAACAACATTGCTACTATTTGTAGCCAAGACTAAGTCAAGTTGTCGTCCATGGCAGTTAGTTATACAACTTACTTGTTGTAAATTTGAAAGTATTTCGTCAACAAAAATTTGTTGTTGTCGAGTTTTTGGACAAGATGCATAAAAATATGTACCATCGTCCGAAGGAGTCCATTTTAGGTCAGGCAAATTAAAGTCACCTAACAACAAAATGTCGTCATTAGTGTCTAGTTCATTAATAATATATTCTACGGCCATCGATAGACATTCGTAGACATCTGCGCTACTATTTGGAGGAACATAAGTGTTAAGAATGTATAAATTAGAGTTACATTGTGTAACCTTAACACATAACAGTTCAATATTAGATGCACAGGAAATTTCAACTAATGAACTGGTTAAATGATTTTTTATAGCTATTAAGACGCCTCCACCAACAGAAGAAAGATCTTCCAAGTGTCTGTCTCTTCTAAAAACATGGAAACTATTATCAAAAAGTTCCATATTGAGAAAGCTGTTGTTTAACCAAGTTTCGGTAAACACGATAATATCCTCAGAGAAATTCTGAGTTGATAAAAAGATATCTTGCGTCTTGGAACGCAAACCCCTTACATTTTGATAGTAAAGGGATAGCAGTTTCAGTTTTTTGAATTGGAACGTGCAGTTTTATCATTTTTTTTCGATTTAAATTCTGAAATATAGATATTATCCACCCATGCTTTAGATTTAAGAATGGCAGAAACATGAGAAGATGCCACTGTTATTTTAAAAGACGCATGAGTTGGTTTATTACCGAGTTTCCTGCAAGAAACGAAGGCGTCGGCAGGAATAATTTGATTTTGTCTGATAAAATTTTTAACGCTGTCAGAGGTAGTGTTGGAATGAAGTCGTGAAATAAAAATCGATTTTAACCTTGGTAATGCCTGCAGGGAAACCGATGGCACAGAGCTATCAATCGCAACATCCACCCGCGGATTAGCCAAAATTGACAGAGGATTATTTATAGTGGAGGAAGGAGATGGAAGATTGCTACTAGAGATTATAGCGGGAAAATTGGGAGTGGGTGAAGAGGTATTTAGAGAGCAATCCACGGGAGTTTTGTCACGACTGACGGCCGCACCGCCCACCCTCCCTACATTACCCAGATTTTTATTTAATTTCTTATTTAATTTCTTATTAGACTTTCTTTTCTTTTTTAAGGAAATAGCTTGTTTAGGTAAAGTGGAGATCGAAGGAGTGGAAGCAAAAACCATAGTAGCCTCGGTAATAGTTTTATTTTGCAAACTAACATCCGGTGAAGTAGCCTCATTAAGGCTTTTTTCAATTTGGGGATAATAGTTAAGAATATCTCTGAAATTATTATTCAGATTGTTAAGATTTTCCCCAAATTGCTTAATTTTTTCGTAAAAGAACGACGGGGAAAGGGGTCTGCAAGATGGACAGTACCATTGCAGGCCCGAATGGACAGAGCATAATAAATCAGTAATAGATTTTGCTAAGTTTACACAAGAGGCATGAAACACCTGTTCACAGGGACCTGAACAGGAAAACATAGAATTCAATATATTTTGGCTTTTGCACTGATCTCTTAGAGAGCAAGCTAACAAATTTTCAGAGGAAAAATAATCCATCTTGAAATCTTGAAAAAAAAGAAAGCAATTTAAAATATTTTTAAAGCAGTGCAAAAAGGGTTAAAAATCAAGCAAAAAATTCACCCGCTAAGCAGCAACAACAAACACAACAGAGTTTAAAGTCTAGCTTTGTATACGAACAAAGCACAAAAGCGAATCAAAAACAAAACTGTTGCACTGCTTACACTGATTTATTTTGCTTGCAGAAAGTAAGTTAATATTAACATAAATGTATGTTTGTGTGTTACGCAAAATAAACAAAACACAAAATTAAAGCAAAATTATTAATATAATCATGCAATTTTTTAAGAAACGACACTGAATTAAACACAAAATTTATTAATTATTAACTAGCAAATATTAGAAAATAATAATAACAAAATCACAATACACTTAAGAACACTACCGACACTGACAAAGAGACGAAGTCAACTCGAACGAAATTTTTTGAGATACGCCCTATTCGCTTGGTACGGCAGTATAATAGGTCACGAAAAAATACTTAAGTGATATTGTCAATTATTTATTTATTTTTAATTGTTTGTCCAATATTTCGATTTTCGTTGAAAATCATCTTCAGAGACATGATATTCTACAAAAAATACAAAATAAAAAACACTTAAATTCGTGATCACCTTCATTAAGGAGGGGGTAGGGTTTTGGCGCTACATTTTTGGCGTAAGTTTAAAAATGTTTTTTAGCGATACGGTAAAAGTATATTTATTTATTTAAAGAACATATAAAAGTACAATATTTAAAGAGTATTCTGTAAAAATTTAATTAAAAAATATTGGAAAATAAGCCATTGGCAGCAAGTTTCCGCAATGAAAACTTACATTAATTGAAATAAGAAACGGAAAAATTAAAAATATTGAACAAAAGACAGAATTAGCATCCCACTGACACTCTCCAGACATTGAAAAAGTAAAAATTTTACAACAGGGGAATAATTTTGTGAGACGGTATACGCTCGAAATGTTGCACATTATTAGTGTACCAAAAAACTGAGACTAAATTTTAAAACTGACACAAACAATTGTGCTCACATGTACAGACACTTAATAAATACAAAACGAAGAACGAATGAGAACAAAAATACAACAACAGAAGGTATCAACATTAGTCGTATAATTGTTCAGTGTAGTGCGCTGGTTTCATATATTATAACTTAGCTGCTCTCCCCCAGTGGCAGATCTAGAATTTAAGGTTGGGGTGGCACGAATTTTTAGTGCCTCCCACCTCTTGTTTTACTGGCATTCAAACCTTCCGCACATTCGGTTTTATCGATGGCCATGTAATAAAGGTTTTACTTATCGCTTAACCTTCATTAAAATAAAGACTTTCACAGTACACTTTTTTCGATCAATCGTTGATTGTTCATGAACAAAAATAAAATACACCTAACCTCCGTCTAACACGCTACTTCCTTACATGTTTTCGATCTTACACGGCTTTTAACCCGAATCAACCTGGCGTTGCCATATGGCAACGCAAAGTCGTGTCTTTCAAACGATCACAAAATGGAAACAAATTCAAGAACTTATATTTTCCAGTTAATTTTGAACTCGCAATTGTTCGTCTCTTAGAAAAAAATCATTACGGGGTCAGTGAGTAATTGTTTGCTGAAGCTGGAGTGTCACAAAGAAAGAAATGTAAAAATTTACTCAGGCTGATTCGGGTTAAGATCCAAAATTCTTTTCAAAATATTGGTCAAAATGAACAAAAATAAAATACACCTAACCCCCGTCTAACACGCTACTTCCTTACATGTTTTCGATCTTACACGGCTCTTAAAATCCAAAATTCTTTTCAAAATATTGGTCAAAATGAACATTTTGGCTTTACATATGTATATTTATTTCTAGACAATGATAACACAGGACCACAAAAAAAAAGTCTTGTAGTTGGAGGTGAGGTATCATACGGTATGTATTTTGGTGTCCTAAATACGAATACGAGGTCAGCATTTTTCCATCACCCTCAGATTTTGACATAACCTCAAAATTACACTTTAAAATACGTTAAAAGAAAGTCCAAAAATCGCACCGTCAAAACAAAAGGGCCGCAAATCAAAATAACGAGTTTTCGAGTTATGTATACCACTATATAGCTCATTAAATGTTCTTAATTTTAGTCTTGCCACCATATTTCTAGCTCAATTAATAACTTATAAAATAAATTTTTAGATAAGGTATATTTTGTTCTGTATTTTTTCTTAGCAAAACAACACCGCCTCATATCAAAATATTAATATTTTGCTGTTAAAATAAAGAAAAAACAGTTAAAATAACAAAGCCTTAAATCGAAAAAAATATTTTAAAATATTTTTCTTTTAAGTTTTATAGTAGCAAATCAAAACAAGGCAGTATAGTTCTTATAAACCAAAAATATTTTCAATCAAAGTAATTGCAACAGTGCCACATTCCCAAATATGTCAATGTTACTTTATAGGTTTGTGAGATAAGTTTGTAGTATTTCAGTTCAAGAATGTCATAGCTATAAATATGGCTGTCTTCAAATTCAGTGGAATTCAGCGTTATATTACGTATCTAGGTGTGTCAAAATAATAACAATAAAAATGAGTTTTGGCTTCCCACTTTTTCCCCAGAACCCCCATTTACCCCAAAAAGGTTAAAAACTCATTTCTTATAAAAATTCAAAATTATTGCATATCCGCAGGTATTTTGGTGAACGAAAACTCAGAATGTCGATAAAAACCTTTGGGGAGAAGGTATAAGGTGCTGGGGTGGGTTTGGGGGGTGAGTAGGGTGTAGAAATGAGTTCTTATCGATATTAACACCTTTAAGGGGACATGACACCTTCAAAAAATTTTGTTCTTAAGTGTTTTAAAATGCGTATAATTTTTATAAAAAACAAGATATCATTTTGAAACCTTACACATATATATTGACACAAAACAATGTTTTAAAAAAAATGCTTTTAAGATATTTATGACCACTAGAATTTTTTTAAAAAAAAACACCAAAGAATCACGGCGGGCATGATTGCAGCTCACTGAAGCATATGTAAAAAAAAATAAGAAGATAAGAGAATAAGAGCATCAAAGCCGCCAGGGAATGAACTACAGGCAACAATTTTGGTCCAAAAATAACAAAATGGCGTAATTTTTTCGAAAATTGCCAATATTTCGGACCACAAGTCAAAAACTATGATACCGACCTTTCTGTCCGTAATTCATTCCCTGTAAACTTATTATGTCAGTATTGAGTTCTGACATTTTTTTCCGAAAATATGTTATACATATATTGACTCAACATTTGAATTCGTTTGATTCAACTACATCAAATAAGGAATGTTGCTAAGATTTATGTGGATAAGAAATAACATAACAGTGAAAAAAGGTTCTAAATGCCATAGAGGTAACTACGTATGTATATTAGGGTGTGGTAGGGTATTTGGTGGTGGATTTTATTGATTTTTTCCTATATTATAGCTTGAGGAATAAAAATTATTGGGCTTCCTAGCTCAAACCTGTAAACGGCGTGGACAGAGTTTATGTCCAATTTCATTGAAATTAAACGAAAAAACCAACTTACTAAAACGTATAAAAAGTCTGACTTATGTGCCTAAATATAGCGTTTTGGGTTTTTTAGTTGAATGGGGGACGCCATCCACTGTTGTCAAACGACGCACAGTGGGAAATTTTTTAATGTTTTTGGACAAAAATCCCGATGTGTGAGTAATGCCCAAATTTTTGAGAACGTTCAACATAACCTCAAAAAATCCTATAAATATATGAAATTCGTGTATTTTACTTAGGGAGTTTTTCGACAAATAAAAAGACATTTTTTAAAATTTTTTTTTAAGTTGCATTTTATCTTAGACCAAAATTTCTTTTATATTATTAAAGTATAGCTATTCAAGATTTATCTATTAAATTTTGGTCCAAAAATATTTGTCAATAAGTTAGAAAAGTGCAAGGCCGTGAACGACCTCAAAATTTGCGGTGAGCAAGATATCTGGAGACTGGTTCATCCGAAAAAAGAATATTAAATTTTTTTCGGTTAAGCAAATAGTTAAGGGGCGTTTGATCGTTGATTTTTGAAAAATATTAATTTTTGACAAAATGGCGGGCGTACAAAGAAAATTTTAATTTTTTGTGAACAAACTTGAGGTCGTTTTAGGCTATAAGTCAAAAAATATGTATCCAAAAAAAAAAATCGAACGATCAAATGTCCCCTATCTACAGGATGTTTTTTTTAGAGGTATAGAGCTTCGAATTGAAATAAAACACAAGAAAATCGTTTTAATGTCCATCAATTTGGCTTTATTCGAAGGATAATTTTATGCCATTAATGTTTAAATATAATTTCGGGCATGTGGCCGCCGCGGCTGGCTCGAATAAAGCCAATTCTACAGGTCCAATTTTGAACCACTTTTTCGAGCATATGGGGCGTATGTCGGCAATGACGCCACGAATGTTGGCTTCCAAGTCCCCTAACGTTTCAGGTTTGTTGGCGTAGACGAGCGACTTCACATATCCCCAAAGAAAATAATCCAATGGTGTCAAATCACACGATCTTGGTGGCCAATTGACAGGTCCATTCCGCGAAATTATGCGCTCATCGAATGTTTCCTTCAATAAATTGATTGTGACGTGCGCTGTGTGGCATGTAGCGCCGTCTTGTTGGAACCACAACTCATCCACATTCATGCCATCCAATTCGGGAACAAAATAGTCGGTTATCATGGCTCTATACCGGTCTCCATTAACGGTAACTGACTCTCCAGCATTATTTCGGAAGAAGTATGGCCCAATGACTCCACCAGCCCATAGAGCACACCAAACAGTCAGTTTTTGTGGATGTAATGGCGTCTCAAGGGTTCATGTGGATTCTCTTCATTCCAAATGCGGCAATTTTGCTTGTTGACGTAGCCATTCAACCAAAAATGAGCCTCATCACTGAACAAAATTTTGCGATGAAAATCAGCATCGAGCTCAATCTCATTTTCGGCCCATACACCAAAATCACGACGCATTGCATGGTCTCGCGGCTTTAATTCTTGCACAAGCTGGATCTTGTAAGGTCGCATGCCAAGATCTTTGCGCAAAATCTTCCATAAAGTTGATGGACAAAGCTCCAATTGCTGTGCACGGTGGCGAATCGATTCATTCGGGTCCTCTTCAACATTTTGCTCTACAGCGGCAATTGTTTCTTCGGTGCGCACTGTTCGACGTCTCTCGGATGCGTATTATCACATAGAGTAAACGTAGTGCGAAAACGACCCATGGTTAACCGAATTAATTGCTCTGATGGACGATTATGTCGACCATAAAATGGACGGAGCTTGCGGTAAACTTCGCGAACTGAACCATTATTTTCGAAATAAATTTGCACGATTTGCAAGCGTTGTTCTTTTGTCAACCTGTTCATGATGAAATGGCAAACCAAACTGAACATAAATGACATTAGAGTTGCCAGATTTGACCATAAAATGCCTGTTTTATCTCTATTCGAAAAACAAACCTCTAAAAAAAACACCCTATATAAGCTAACCTCTTACACCAAATTTTAGTATGATTGCTCAGATATTTCGATAGACATGCCTTTTAACGTACTTTATTTTTATGAGAGTCGTCACGCTCACTATTGCTATTGCGCCAAATTTTTGTAATAAGATACCTTATAGCAAGTAAATTTGCCTTATTAAATTTCATATCGACTACGTTGTTAGTTCTCTTTATATAACGTTTATAAATATTGTTGGCTATCCACGCTCCTGAGAGAGAGACTTTGAAAACTCGAAAACTAGCCAAATCCTAATTTTGTTCACATGCGCACCAAATCACCAACTTTCATTAAAATCGCTGCAATAGTGTCAATAACTACTAAATAGATAAATCTAAGAATATTTGTTGGTCAAATTAAGTCGGAACACGGAATTTGAATTTGAAACCTCTAAAAAAAACACCCAGTATTTGCTTAACCGAAAAAAATTAAATTTTCCTTTTTCGGATGAACCAGTCTCCAGATATCTTGCACACCGCAAATTTTGAGGTATATATATTTATATAATTTTTTGAGGTTATGTTGAACGTTTTCAAAAATTTGGGCAGTACTCACACATCGGATGGTACCTAACGATTATTTAAAAAAAAAACTTTTCAAATTGCGTTGTAGACGGCTTTTTGTCCAAAAACATTAAAAAATTTCCCACTGTGCGACGCCCACATTTTTCGTGTGACTAAAAATGAAATGTAGGAAAAACGAAAAACAGAATTTTTTTTGCGTTTTAGTAAAAAAATTGCTTCCTTATGAATTAAGATACCGGCACTTGGAACATTTCATTAGACGCGTAATTTCTTAAGCTATCCGATGCATTAAGAATCCCGGAAATTTTTTTTTTTTGAGATACGCCCTTTTCGCTTAGTACGGCAGTATAGACATTTGATGTTTATTTGTCAATTGGCAAAAATATTTCAGAACAGAGAGATGCAGACATGGGAGAAACGGCAACAAAGTCCGCAAATGTTTGCAAAATGCTGCCTGTTGCATAAAATCTTAGTGTCATAAGCAGCTAATCACGGGCACAAAAATTTGCAAAAAGGCTAGTAAAGTGAACGCGTTGGAATAACTCTTTTTCAGTCGCGATTTTGTATAATTTCGACTAAATAGATTTTTCGCGAAGATTCATTTAAGAGAAAACCTTTTTTGATTGAATTATTTAAATAAAAAAGACTCATAATATTGTCAAGTTTACTTCGGTAATCGGAGTAGTCTCTTATATAAACTTTAATGGATGATATGCACGTTAATAGCCGATTACATGACATAAGTTATCGATGCTCTTGACTAATCGATGATTAAGAACAAAGTGCGGTTTAGTCTACAATTTGATTGAGATACATGGTTATGTACCCATAATTTTATTTTAAAAAGCTTGAAACAACACAATTCCTTGTCTCATTTAGTTCCTGTTTTCACTGTTATGTGTTATTTCTTATCCACATTAATCTTAGCAACATTCCTAATTTGATGTATAAAGAATTCAAACGGCAGAGCTCAATTTTCGACCTATCGTCCAAATTTGTAGATTTTAAAATGCACTTTTAACTTACAATTAGTAGTTTTATTTTTAGTATGATTTAACTGTACTGCAAGACAATATATTACCGAGTACGTACTAATAACAAAATTTCTAAAAACCATAGTACCAAATAGTTTACCTCCTATTAAAATATAACTTAATCATAAGAATTATTTTTTTGTTAAAGAGCAATAGCGAAAAACTTATGAAATTACAACAGCAATATATAATAAAAACTGAGCAAACTTCTTATCAGCCAACTTGTCATAACGCTGATGCTTCATGCTGAAATTTGCCTTTGTGTGATGCCTTAAAGTTTCTTCAACAGAGGCAGTATCTGTCTCTATTTCAGCGGAAGGTGTAAATGATGGGCGTTAATAACAAAAGTTGAACACAACAGAAGTGAAAACAAGTTTTCCGCAGATGCCATCACCTCAATGTAATCAGGGGCTCTGTAGGAATCAGCTTACTTTTCTCAGTTTTTTGAAGTGAAAACTTCTTATGGCACGTTGTGCGGCTGAGGAAAAAAGTATAATTTCGCGACACCGACCGTCATCGGGAAGACTTGGGAAACGAACTCGATTTTGGAATTTTGAAGACTTGGGAAACGAACTCGATATTGGAATTTTGAAGACTTTTCAAACGAACTCGATTTCAGAAATTTGAAGACTTGGGAAACGAACTCGATTTCAAATTTGGAAGACTTGGGAAACGAACTTGATTTTGAAATTTTGAAGACTTGGGAAACGAACTCGATTTTAGAATTTCGAAGACTTTGGAAACGAATTCGATTTCAGAAATTTGAAGACTTGGGAAACGAACTCTATTTCAAATTTGGAAGACTTGGGAAACGAACTTGATTTTGGAATTTTGAAGACTTGGGAAACGAACTCGATTTTAAGATTTTGAAGACTTGGAAAATGAACTCGATTTCAAAAAATTTATAAAACGTTGCCTACTTTTAGGTGCTATTAATAATTTGCCCCTAAAAGTAGGCAACACTTTCTGACAAATTTCAAAAAGAACGCCTTAAAGTAGGTAACGATTTTAAAATTTTCAGATAATGTGTCCTAATTTTAGGTGCTATTTTTGAAATTCGTCGGAAAGTGTTGCATACTTTTAAAGCGGCTCTCACACGATCAATATTACTGAAAGTATTTACATTACTGTCAGTGTACCACTCACACGGTCAGTATTGTTTATTGTCAGTAATCAGTTTTTTTGACATTCGACTGGTGAAGGTGCGAACTATGCTCCGGCTTCGTGACCGACAGCCGAAAATGGCATGCCACTTTTTGGGGCAGATTCCATCCAAACTTGCACCACGCCTCCAGCTAGGCATCGGACGACCATACCCTTGGACGCAATGTTCCATGCCACTGAATAAGGAACTTTTTCAAGTTTCTTTCAAGTTTCGCTACCTCATCGTCTATCTGCCACAAAATGGGGCATGCCTCGCCCCCTCCCAGGATGTTGCCGTCCCGTGCCTACTTGCACCCTCTGACCAACTTTCAGCCGGATCTGCACCAAAAAGTGGCATGCCACTTTTCTGTGCAAATAATACTGATGAACTGTCAGTATTCACCTCACACCATCAGTATTACTGTCAGTATTTAAAAACTTCGTCAGTAATATCCGATTGTTTCATCAGTCATCAGTATCGTTTTTCTATACTGACAGTACATCAGTACTCACCTCATACGATCAGTAATACTGTCAGTAAGCAAAATACTGTCAGTAATATTGATCGTGTGAGGGCCGCTTAATACTGATGGTGTGAGGTGAATACTGACAGTTCATCAGTATTATTTGCACAGAAAAGTGAGAGCATATTTTTTCCTTCACGTTTTCACGTATAAGCACACATGTTTTTGATAATACTGCATCAGAATATGATCGCACGAAATAATTATAGCTCTTCCGCGACTAAACTGTCTGCTGGGATGCAACGACGAGTTAAATTATTTGTCTCGGGTATGGTCGTCCGATGCCTAGCTGGAGGCGTGGTGCAAGTTTGAATGGAATCTGCCCCAAAAAGTGGCATGCCATTTTCGGCTGTCGGTCACGTAGCCGGAGCATAGTTCGCACCTTCACCAGTCGAATGTCAAAAAAACTGATTACTGACAATAAACAATACTGACCGTGTGAGTGGTACACTGACAGTAATTATACTGTCAGTAATATTGATCGTGTGAGGGCCGCTTTACTGTCAGTATTTAAAAACTTCGTCAGTAATATCCGATTTTTTCATCAGTCATCAGTATCGTTTTTCTATACTGACAGTACATCAGTACTCACCTCATACGATCAGTAATACTGTCAGTATGCAAAGTCCTGTCAGTAATACTGATCGTGTGAGGGCCGCTTAAGGGTAAATTATTAATAGCGCCTAAAAGTAGGCAACGTTTTTTGAAAAAATTGGCCCATGAAAGTATGTAATTTTGTGGAAAAAATTTTTAAATTTGTAGCATACATATGTTGACTTCCGGTTAGTTGTTGCTCAGTAAGCAAATTTTTCTCTGCTAGCGCAGCCGAAAGCAGAGCCAGCAGCCCAAAGCAGAGAAAAATCTGAAATACCAGGCCACCTTGAACCAGCAGCAAGCAAATTTGGTTTTTTGAAAAACTTTAAAACGTTATATCTCGGCTATTACTAAACCGATTTAGACAAATGAGGTGTAATAGTATTTTTTAAGAACAAGCAGATTTTTTTGAAGTCATTTGTATTATGATTAACTGTCACAAGATGGCGTTTTAAGCAGTTTGAATATTCTAACAGCCAGAACTCGGCAACGAATAAGCCGATTTTGATAAATGTGGTGTCATAGTGTCTGTTAGAAGAAGCAGATTTTTATCTTAAGTTTAAGAAAAATTATGTTTAAGCTATTTAGTCACAGGTCCAGGTACTTTTTTTACCTGATTTTTTCTTATACTTACATAATTCGCAATGATGTGTCTTACTGCAATCAGAATAAATTTTTGTTTTTAAACATAAGGAGTACTTAGCTCAAATTTAATTATTCACAGTTGAGGCTACTGAGCCGAATATACTTCTTCCAGCAATTTTTGAAGTGAAAACTTCTTATGGCACGTTGTGCGGCTGAGTAAAAAAGTATAAACTCGTGACACCGACCGTCATCGGGATTCCCCGTCATGAATGCGATGGTAAAATTTTAATGTTCTATTGTTTCTTTTAAATAAAAAATATTCCAAGTGGAAGACAAAAAGCAAAGCATACACACTAACTGACACATTTAATTCTCATTCAACGATTGTTATGCTTACATGTTTGTTTCTTTCAATGTCCGCGTTGTTGCGTTGACAAATTGAGAATGAGAGCGAGAGTAAAATGTTAATACATATTCCGTTGTTGTCTTCCATTGCATTGCCATATAAAAAGAAAACGCACACATACCAATTGACGCACTAACTTGCCATTAAACGATTTGTTTTCACTTCTGTCGGCACTCCCGGAGTGCAACCCGCCGTTTTTTTTTAACTTATTTTCTTTTAAAATTTTAAATTTGCGGAAACGGAAATAGCACCACATTCTCTACAAGATATGTACAAGATTTTTTTTTATTATGCAATTCAAAAAGTCGCTATTTTATTCACTCATTTCTTTTCTAAACATATTTTTGCTTAAATGTTAGTCAGCCAAACACTGAGTGTTTTCCATTCACGGTTAAAAATATTGAGCTTAATTTCAATATAAGCCAAGTGTTGAAGCAATTATTTAATATAATTTTGAATAAATTTTATTCTTGTTAAAATATTACTAATGTTTTTAAAAAATTTTATCTCAAAATGTTATACACTGGAGATGGTTTAACTTCGAGATATGGTAGCCATTTAGCGTCCAATAGACATCTAACTTTAAGCAAGCAGTTTAGTTAAGTTCGTATTCTGTTATTTGAAAATGTATTGGCTTGATACCCAGTCGCGTCCCATATCATATTTGTTTTTTAAGGTGTTTATACGTGACCCTAGACAACTTTTAAGAAGGTTGTAAAAAAGCGATATCCTGTTGACTTAGTTAAGCGGCGATCTGATTTCAAATTCGGCCAATTTGCTGAGGTTGTTAGAAAAAGCTTGTCCTTGATACCTGCGCCATATTGTTGTGGATGTTTTAAAGGTTTTCAGGGCTCTTCAGTTCTTTACTGCTTCGCAAAATAAAGCGATAATAACTATTTCTTACCTATACCAAGCGGAGTGTGAGAGAGGCTATGTTGACCTGACGTCCTAGCCTAGTAACTTCCTTCCTGCATTGTTCTACTAATTTAGATTCTATCTTGTCGCTTAGCTTGAAACCTTGATGGCGGCCTGTTTTTCGGACAGATTGCTAGCTTTCCCATATTAGTATGGCAAACTAGTCTGGGGGCTACTAAAATAGCAAAGACTTTTGCTTGCAAATGCTAGCTGAGTTAGGTTAGTGAAAAGATAGAAAATTTTTGGATCTTTTGAATAGACGCCCTTACCGTACTTCCATTGCACTCCCTCCGGAATTTTCACCTGAAACTTTTTTGCGAAGTTGAGGGCAAATATAATCGATTGGAAGATTAGTCAATTCGTTTTGCAGTGTGTCGAAGAAATATTCATGCTAATAATTATCCAAAAACAAAAAAGGTGTAGCACTCTCGCTGCAAAATATAGTTTTATTAACCTAACACCAAAGACACCATACATTGGGAGTTGTGCAGAATTTATTTGAATAACAAACTAAATCAAATTTTGATTCGATAACCAAATAAAGAAAAAATACATTCCGAGCTGTTCCCAATTCCACTTTCGTACGAAAGTTGATTGGAAGCGTAATTGCAACGTTTTGAAAAGTATGTAAAACTTCCAAGTATGAGCTAAGTATTTTCATTGCGTTTTGCATTTTTAAAGCTGTTTTATTGATGAAATTAAAGAAAAAAATTGCACGTAATTAAGCTCCAGAGTTTTTCCAATTTAACCAAGTTATTTGTATTATTCGTTGTATATGGAATATCTTAAATGTTGAGGTTCAAGTCGCACTTTTGTGGTTACAGAAAATAATTATTGAACATGTTTGCTTATATTTAAATTCTTAGCACACCTTCAAAGGTAAGGGCAATATTACTGTATTAGTAATTATCCTTAATCCGCAAGCTTTAAGAATACGAAATTTCAAAATTATCAAAATATTCAAAATCAAAAATAAAACCAATTTTTCTTGATGGTTATATTTTGGCAGCCATTTTAGATCCGCTTCAATAAATACGTATATGCAGTTACAAAATAGTCAAAGAAGAATTAAAATATTGTTACGAAATTTCTGTCTCTTTGACGATAATTTCGATCTCTCACACTTTTCTGAGTTCGATCACTGGATTGTGTAACAATTAAAAAACACACAAACTTATTTAGTTATAAAATGGTTTATTTTATTAACGTTCAAATTCTAATATTAATTTAACACTGTATAGAAAACTGTTTTGTTCTACTACGGATCACACTGTATTCACTTTATTGCTTATTGCTTCGCTGTTCTAACTCAACTGTTTTTTTAGCTCAGATGACAACCCTTTTTATACTGCAGTCATCACTCTCTCGAATAATCCAGTACCTTCTAAGTGGCGTATATTCTACCATTATCTACAACCCACCAGTGCTACTTTGTAGCGTGCATTCTACTACTATCCACATTTCACCACAATACACCAGCATGGCGCACTGACGTTGAGCTAGCTATTATGCTAGATGTTAGATGGCGTTGTTCGTTGTACGACGGCGATAATTTCTCTCGGTTGTTGACTTTTTATTGTTTACTGCAGCGTCTGTTCGGTTTATTATTTTTAGCATTTTGCGCTAGATGGTGCTAATATCGTTTAGTTTCTTTCGTTGGTATTTATTTCAAGAGTCTTCTAGCATAAACCAAATTTCGCTACAATATTAACCACATTTGCTTGAAATTAGAAATTACCTTTTCGATTGTTTTTCATTAATATGGCGAGTGCAATTTGAGTGCTGACGTAGACATCAACCAAAAATATACTGATGAGATTTTAAGAATCGAAACATATGTCTATATTCTAGAGTTATTGTTGTTTTTTTCTTTTGTTATCAAAGTTTGTTTAATACATAAAGCATTGTATCAACTTGTAAAATTTTAAATAAAATGTTGATCGCTGCGAAAAATGGCTAAAGTTCAGTAATCATTTAATTATTAATGTTAAAGAAGAATTTTGTAGGTAACTTAAATTTTTGGACAGAGGGAGTAACATTTTTAACAAATAATGCCTATGTAGACATATTTTTATATTGAAAATTTTTTAATTTAATGTAAACGTTAATTTGCAAGTCATATATCAAAATATTTTCAACAGTTCGAATTTACATGTTGTGCCACAGTTAACCCATGCACACTGGGGTAATTCGTGACAATTTTGCGAATTAATTCAAAAATTAAAACTCAAGGTACATATTTGTTTTTGTTTCAACTGTTTCAACTTTTTAACATTTTTTTTTCCGACTTATTCAACCTCGACTTTGATTTTTAACATTCATTTAACTCTTTGAGGACCCTAAGCTTTTGAAATGTGATCCACTGAAATCAAAGCATGAGTATGTTTTATTGGGCTGTTACTACTTAAGCCCAATAAAATTTAGATTTCGAGAAATTTTTGATTTTAGAATTCGAGAAATTTTATGTGACATATGTGGCCCTATGAGCCTGCAGGGAGTTCAATTTATTTGAAAATTATTTTCTAATGTTATATGAATAATTAGTATCTTATATCACTTTTATTTCGAATTAACGTTAAGGGAGTTCAATTTATTTGAACATATTTGAAAATTATTTTCAATTTTTACATGAATAATTAATATCTTATTTAAAACTAAAAATAAACCATAAACCATCAGGCCCGTGCGCAAGGGGGCGATTTTGAGGGGTTCAAACACCCCCATTGGGAACTTTCGCACACAGGTTTTTATTGACATTTGAATGAAAAATCAAAAAGACACAACAAATTTTTTTTTTGAAGTGAAAACTTCTTATGGCACGTTGTGCGGCTGAGGAAAAAAGTATAATTTCGCGACACCGACCGTCATCGGGATTCCACGTCATGAATGCGATAGTAAAATTTGAATGTTCTTTGAAGACTTGGGAAACGAACTCGATTTCGGAATTTTGAAGACTTGGGAAACGAACTCGATATTGGTATTTTGAAGACTTGGGAAACGAACTCGATTTTAGAATTTTGAAGACTTTGAAAACGAACTCGATTTCAGAAATTTGAAGACTTGGGAAACGAACTCGATTTCAAATTTGGAAGACTTGGGATACGAACTTGATTTTGGAATTTTGAAGACTTGGGAACGAACTCGATTTTAAAATTTTGAAGACTTGGAAAACGAACTCGATTTCAAAAAATTTATAAAACGTTGCCTACTTTTAGGTGCTATTAATAATTTCCCCTAAAAGTAGGCAACACTTTCTGACAAATTTCAAAAAGAACGCCTAAAAGTAGGTAACGATTTTAAGAATTTCAGATAATGTGTCCTAATTTTAGGTGCTATTTTTGAAATTCGTCGGAAAGTGTTGCATAATTTTAAAGCGGCCCTCACACGATCAATATTACTGACAGTATAATTACTGACAGTATTTACATTACTGTCAGTGTACCACTCACACGGTCAGTATTGTTTATTGTCAGTAATCATTTTTTCTGACATTCGACTGGTGAAGGTGCGAACTATACTCCGGCTACGTGACCGACAGCCGAAAATGGCATGCCACTTTTTGGGGCAGATTCCATCCAAACTTGCACTTGGTGTGAGGTGAATACTGACAGTTCATCAGTATTATTTGCACAGAAAAGTGGCCAAAAAGTGGCATGCAGATCCGGCTGAAAGTTGGTCAGAGGGTGCAAGTAGGCACGGGACGGAAAAATCCCGGGAAGGGGCGTGGCATGCCCCATTTTGTGGCAGATAGACGATGAGGCAGCGAAACTTGAAAGAAACTTGGAAAAGTTCCTCATTCAGTGGCATGGAACATTGCGTCCAAGGGTATGGTCGTCCGATGCCTAGCTGGAGGCGTGGTGCAAGTTTGAATGGAATCTGCCCCAAAAAGTGGCATGCCATTTTCGGCTGTCGGTCACGTAGCCGGAGCATAGTTCGCACCTTCACCAGTCGAATGTCAAAAAAACTGATTACTGACAATAAACAACACTGACCGTGTGAGTGGTACACTGACAGTAATGTAAATACTGTCAGTAATTATACTGTCAGTAATATTGATCGTGTGAGAGTCGCTTTACTGTCAGTATTTAAAAACTTCGTCAGTAATATCCGATTTTTTCATCAGTCATCAGTATCGTTTTTCTATACTGACAGTACATCAGTACTCACCTCATACGATCAGTAATACTGTCAGTATGCAAAATACTGTCAGTAATACTGATCGTGTGAGGGCCGCTTAAGGGTAAATTATTAATAGCGCCTAAAAGTAGGCAACTTTTTTGAAAAAATTGGCCCATGAATGTATGCAATTTTTTGGAAAAAATTTTTAAATTTGTAGCATACATTTGTTGACTTCCGGTTAATTGTTGCTCAGTCAGCAAATTTTTCTCTGCTAGCGCAGCCGAAAGCAGAGCCAGCAGCCCAAAGCAGAGAAAAATCTGAAATACCAGGCCACCATGAACCAGCAGCAAGCAAATTTGGTTTTTTGAAAAACTTTAAAACGTTATATCTCGGCTATTACTAAACCGATTTAGACAAATGAGGTGTAATAGTTTTTTTAAGAACAAGCAGATTTTTTTGAAGTCATTTGTGTTTTGATAAACTGTCACTAGATGGCGTTTTAAGCAGTTTGAATATTCTAACAGCCAGAACTCGGCAACGAATAAGCTGATTTTGATAAATGTGAAGTCATAGTGTCTGTTAGAAGAAGCAGATTTTTATCTTAAGTTTAAGAAAAATTATGTTTAAGCTATTTAGTCACAGGTCCAGGTAATTTTTTTACCTGATTTTTTCTTATACTTACATAATTCGCAATGATGTGTCTTACTGCAATCGGAATAAATTTTTGGTTTTAAACATAAGGAGTACTTAGCTCAAATTTAATTATTCACAGTTGAGGCTACTGAGCCGAATATACTTCTTCCAGCAATCTTTGAAGTGAAAACTTCTTATGGCACGTTGTGCGGCTGAGTAAAAAAGTATAAACTCGTGACACCGACCGTCATCGGGATTCCCCGTCATGAATGCGATGGTAAAATTTGAATGTTCTATTGTTTCTTTTAAATAAAAAATATTCCAAGTGGAAGACAAAAAGCAAAGCATACACACTAACTGACACATTTAATTCTCATTCAACGATTGTTATGCTTACATGTTTGTTTCTTTCAATGTCCGCGTTGTTGCGTTGACAAATTGAGAATGAGAGCGAGAGTAAAATTTGAATAAATATTCCGTTTTTGTCTTCCATTGCATTGCCATATAAAAAGAAAACGCACACATACCAATTAACGCACTAACTTGCCATTAAACGATTTTTTTTCACTTCTGTCGGCACTCCCGGAGTGCAACCCGCCGTTTTTTTTCATTTTCGACAAGATTTGCGCTCTCTAGCTATTTTTGAACCAAAAAACACGATTTGGGGCCTCCAAATATAACAAATACATCTGTCCAAATATAACATCTTAACTAGTTTTACTTGACTTTTCCTGAGCTCTCGTTTTTTCTTTTTCTTTGTTATTAAAAGTGTAACGCAACAGTAAGAAAATGATAATGGTCTGAATCTTATAAGTATTATGCAATTGAAGAATATAGCATTTTAATTTCTTAGAAATAAACTGAAAAGCCCACTTAGGCAAAATAATAATGTATGTACTTATTGAAAATATAATTTATAATTTTCCACACTTAGATATTTTTTTATAATTCGAAAGTTAAGTACGAATTCCAATTTTTACTGGAATTTTTCTTTTTTTTAGATTTGACAAGTGATGCAGAATTTTTGCAACAGATTACAATAACGAAATCAGCGGCTAATACACATTTGGAAAATACAACAACTACAACACTTTTTAAGCCAACAATAACAGCGAAATTAAGTTCAACAACAGTGCCACATGCAGTTAACACAACACTAATAGCAACAGCAGACAAAGCAGTAACGCTACCAATTAGCAATACAACATTAACTGTAACAACAGACAGTTCGAGCACATTAAGCACAACGCATAAAACAATAATCGCTGTATTATCACAAATACCAACGAAATTATTAACACATTCGTTAACAACAACATCAACAACTGAGGCATCATCAACTTTGACGTCAGCAGCAACAGAGTCAAACTCATTAACTTTTACACCAATGGTGCCATCATCAACTCCACCGGTCGCCATTCTGGAGCCTCCATCTTCTGATTCATTAACAAAGGGATTCTCTATACCAACATTTTTGCCTGTGTTTCCCGCATTTTCCGTGAAGCCAGCAGATACAGCTGGGGTGCCACCACCAACACAGATATTATCATCATCGTTTTCTGCAGAACAGATACAACAACAACAGGATCAATTATATTTAGATGCTTACAACAAACATCACGCGCCAAAAAAAAACTTAACCATTCAAGAAACAAATATTACCGTGCAAGTTGGAAGCCACGCCTATATGCCATGTCATGTAAGTTACTTTAACTTTATTGGAATTTAGTTTTATTAAACGAAACAAAAGTTTTGGGTTGCTGAGCCATAATTAAAAGCCGATTCAGTTGTTTATGGAATTAACTATTTGCTGAGAAAAAACTAAGCGAGAGAATTGAGCTGATATTGGCCATGGGAGAATTTCTTTTATAAAGAATTTCTTTTAGTTGCATTTGAAATATTTTCATGGGAAGAGTGTAGATAAAATTTATGATATTTACTTTAATGCAGCTTGAAAGCATTTACGTATATTATTATCCAGGCAGAAATAAAGAAAAAACTGGTGCGTGTTAAGCATTCGCTGCTTGTTTTGTGAGCTTACTGGTGCTTCGTTATGTTAACATAGATCTGGGCACTATCACGATTCCCGAATCGAAAGTTGATGCAAGGATAAAACTTTACAGTAAGAATTCAATGTATTTCCGATAGTAATTACAGTTTTACTGTATCTAGCCCGGATAGTGAACTAAAAACTGTAAAACTTGATTATGATCAAGAAAGTGTCAATGAAATATTACAGTGTACACACAATAAAAAGTAACATTTACTCCAAAAAAGTTTCATAAGCGCAAATGCTTCTCTTCATCCAAATCAAGTCTCTAAATAATAATTCTTAAGTTTGCATGAACACAGTTCTCTACTAGTTATAAATAATTTACTTATGCCGTTTCGATAAACGGCAACACTGATTCACTTTCCGACTTTTCGCTGCTACTTGCTCAACTAATTTGCCTCCAAAGTTTTCGACGGTTGAGCAAACTTGTTTTCATACAAATTATTTTCGAGGCTCGAAAATATGCTCAGTTTTCGCAGTTTACGCAGTTTTCGAGGTTTTTTCGCGTTTTCAGGAATACCCTCATTAGTTCCGTTTATATTGCGAAAGTGAAGTGCGAATCAAACGCAAAGCGGTATTTTGTAACCAATTCGAACTCGTTCAAACAGCTACACTTCAGCCCTGAATTGAAGAAGTTCTACGTTAGTAGTCATTACTTGGAAATACTTATGTCAAAACATTAAGACAAAGTGACAATAATATTTAAAAAAAGAATTAAGTATAAACTACTCGTATATATAACAGAAACAGAAATGAGAGCTAAATGAAATATCAAACTAGCTAGCACCATCACTTGCCATTGTCGCCGAATTTTCGCTTTAAAACTCAGATTTTTAGTTGGCATCTGCACTGTTCCATTGTTATTTTGCTGGAAAATTAGTTGCGAAACTCGCAATTATCACGGTTGCGTTTCGCAAAACAAAATACTAACTACTCGAATTCGAAGAGTTTATTTTGCATATTGCTAACGTATTTAACTACTTCTTTTTTTAAGTGCTTGGCTTCATAGACTTTGTCGATAATCAGGGAAATTGCGTTTTTCACGGTACCTAATAAAATTATGTTGCGCTTTTTGAGGACTTGGCACCGTTCAAAGCTTTTCTCATTTATTTTTTTAATGGAAATTCATGTAGTGGCATTGACAATTTCAAATTAGAGTATATTAAGGTGAATGCAGTGAAAACAACAAGGGATTTGAGCCGTTACACAAGAATCACCAAAGCTCTACTTCCTGAGAGACCATAGTTTTTTTTTTTTTCCTTAAATACTGGCTTAAAAAATAGCGGTACAGTTTTTTTTATTTAATAATTCCTTATGTGTACATAAGGAAAATCGAAAAAATATTAATAAATAAATAAGAAAAAACTAAAATTTTCTTCTCCTAGGACTATTTTTTTTTATTTTTATAAATGAGGATATACTCGAATATGAATAAATTTTCGAAAATCGAGTATGCATTCTTGAAGTATTCTAGAACATGCCATTTGTTTAAACATGTCTAATGTACAACAATGTATCAAAACTGAAGGGACTTATGAAACCAACAACAGATTCGAGAGACACTCTCAACAATTATTAGGAAATATAAAACTTAAATGTTAGACCAAACCCAAAGTTTTGATTTGAAGCTCAGCTGATATCAAAATTAAGTCTTAACTTTTTTCGGAAAATCATTGGATAACGCCATAACGGCTTGAAGGCTAAAAAGATGATCAAATCAAATTATGTATGGCTTACTATAAGTCCAACAGAATATAATGAAAAATATTTTTTGACCATCCGAAAACTGTTTTATTCATATAGCTTAAAATATGACACATGTAGTTGCTGTGGGTTGCTTAAATTTATTGTATAAATTTTATCATGAATATAATTCGTTTACTTTAAACCTAAAGTTGCTACTTACATATACACTTTTGTATTTTATGTTAAACCTTTAAACTCTAAAAACTAAGATTTGGAATTTTCAAATCTCAACTTATTGAAGTATTTTTTAATTTGCAATTCGACTTTCTAATGCATTTTATTTAACTCATCCAAATAAAACAACCAAGTATTAAAACAAATTTGATTAACGCTTGAATGCGTTATTTTAATTGCCTTTTGAATCCATTCTCATATGCAAATTTTGTGATTGTAACATTCAAGTCGGACAAAAATTAAATGTTGTTTACGCTGCGGTTGGCGGATCTACCCGTATGTAAAATCAAAAACGACGTATAAAATTTATGAAAAAATCATTATCAAAATTTATTTCGCGACTCTCCCTTATACATATTTCAAGCAGTTTTTCACTACAAGCGCTGTACACTTTGCCGCTCATGTATCTTTTTATTTTTGTTATTGTATTTCATATTTATTTAAATTTTTCTGACAAATGCAAATTTTACATAATTTTGATACTCTCTAAGAGTACCCCTCAACTGCTCCATCAAAAGTTTGGTCCAACATCAGGCGATTTTGCGGTCTTAAAAACAGCTTCAAATTTCATAGCATAAAAAATCCACTACTTCCAACTGATACAGTAGCCGACAAATTAAAAATAGCTAATATTTTATGTAAGTTTTGGTCTAACCAATCTTCTGACGCTAATTTTCACTCAACTTTTCAATCTCAAAAACGTCCAGCTATATCCTTACCATTGAACACCTCTTTCTTCAGCAAATCGCTATTAATTGAGAAAGACATATATATATTGAATTAAATTCAGCGTTAGTAAATCTCAAAGAGCTACTCCAGGAATTGACAGAATATCTTACCCAATGATAGAAAACTTACCTACCTCTTCCAAATTACGTTTACTTACCCACTACAATAATATTTTTAACAACTACATACCACAGTCATACAAAGTAAGCGCAACTATTCCTATCCACAAGCCCAACTCTGACAAAACATTAACAAACTCATATAGGCCAATCTCATTGAATCCTTGCATTGCTAAAGTATTGGACAAAATTATCTCCAAACGACTATGGTGGTTTGTTACCACGAATAATCTACTTGATAGTCATCAACTAGGTTTTAAAAAAGGCAAATAAGTGTCAACCAATTTAGTTTATCTAGATCACTTAATCACAGAAAAGCTATCCCACAAAAGTCACATTTCGATAATATCACTTGACTTTGCTAACGCATTTGGAAGAATTGGAATACATACTATTCTGGATCAGCTAACAGCTTGGAAGGCAGGACCAAAAATAATACGTTACATCAAAAGCTTCATGACCAATAGACAATTGAGGACACGAGTAGGTTACTGTCACTCAAACATGTTACATGTTACTATTATTAAGAAACTTAAAAAAACAAAAACGTTAGTATTTATCTTAACCGCTTATTACAAGATATTACAAATTGGGGAAAATATTCTGGAGCAGAATTGTCAATACCTAAATGTAAGCATGTACACATTTTCCGGAAACAGAATTGTGCCACAAAAATTATAGGTACAAATAATACTATTCAAAATGTTATAAACTTAAAAATACTGGGTATCACCTTTGATAAAAGATACCGATGGGTTCCCTACATTGATAATATACTATACTCTCTCTCAAAGCGCCTCAACATTATTCAATGTCTTTCAAATAAAAAATATAGATACAACACCCATTCCAAAATTACTTCAATAAAATCATTATTAATATCCAAACTTGACTACGGTCTTCCCATATATGGATTTGCACCAAAATCATTACTCAATAAAATAAAATCTATAATAAACTCAGCTATCAGAATTGGCCTTGGAGCATTTCGTCCCACCCTTATTTTCAACATGCTATACGAAACCAAAATTTGTTCCTTTGAAAATTCGCGAGAATTTCCCACTGGGCATTAAAATAATCTGCAGCTCTTGATGAAAATCGAAAGCATTTAATAAGCATTTATAAGGTTCTAAATTTACACCAGAGTATTTATTCGCCTCTTAGGAGAATAAAATTAAATCCTGCGATGAAAAATATTTATAAAACATTTCAAAACTGCAAATTAAGATGCTTATAACTAACGCATTTTTTGAAGAATTCAAGATTTGGAATTTGACAAATTCTTGACCAAAAGTAATATAGCTATTTTTGACTTATGTATTCCGTTTTCACATTTCCGCCAAAGTTAAATTATGTTTATAAAAATGGTCATCTGCCCCCACATTGGTTGTCCAATGCTAAAATCTGATCGACTAAAGAGGCTGAGAATCGAGTTTTGCTCAGTAACTCGGAAATTAAGCCACAAAAAGAAAAATATATCGAGACCAATGTTGTAGAGCAGATGAAAACACATCGATTTCATACCCGAGAAAATCCCATATGACAAGATTTGACCCACCTTTGATTAAAATTTGCAATAAATACTATAATTTCGAGCAAAAATAGTTATTTTGGGCGCAAGATCCAGTTTTCAGAATAAAACAAATAATATTACCTTAAAATTTTCCATAAAAACATTGTTCGCCAAAATACTTACTATTGTTCGAAAATCGCGATGGCGGATGGATATTTTAAAGCTATGAAAGGGGGGTCAAATTTGGCCATACGGAAATGGTTCGGTTATAAGATCGATTTGTTTTCATATCCTTTACAACATTGGCCTTAATATATTTTTCTGATTCTGTCATGGCATTGAACCAGTTTACGGGCAGGTGCCAATTTATACTACGTACACCACTAGCATTGTCGAATGAAACATAATTTATCTTTGATTTACGAAATTTTTACAAAATTTTGTAGATTGGAATCACTAATCAAAATTAAGCGTTTAAAAATTATTTATGCTAAATTTGTTTTAAAAAATAAAAGGCATTACCATAACTAAATTGAGAAAAAAATAAACGCAAGATGGCCCAAAGTATGTTCACTCAAATTTGGGTTATAATTCATATTTCTATAAAGACTGCATACAAAAATAGCTCAAAAACGCTTCTTCATTACTTTACATCATATGGTAACCCTAACAATAGGCTCAAAACCATTTTAAATAAACAACTTAAACTATCAAGTTTTATTAAGCCCTAGAGATAATCCTTAAGTTTAAAGTACCTCTTATGAAGCTTTTGAGATAATCCTTAAGTCTTAAATGCCATTTATCGAGGAATTTTAAAAAAATGGCGTCGTCCGCCATCTTTTTCAAAATACATGCCGACAAGATGTCGGCAAATCAAACATAATTAAATGAGTTTCTTTTCTTTTGCCAAAGTAATGATTTTTTCTGCACTAAATCTTTTAATTTCGATATGCTTTTACCTAAAAAATCATTAAAGCATATTTTGAAACATAAATATTAAAGAAAAAATTAAAAAAAATTTTCGCCCATATATTTTATTTTTCTAAAATGCAATATTTCGGAAGCGCGTTAAATTTTTCGAAGCAAAACTACAAACTTCATCATAAATCTTTGCTCGCACGTATATTTTGTTCAATAATTGTGCCGAAATTCATAATTATTCATTGCATCATTTCCATCTTGCCATTTTATATTTCCATTTGTTATTCTCTTTTTATCTATTTAATTTTGTAGTACATACTGCAAAAAGTATGTACAACAAAAACCAAATCTTTATTAAAGCTTCGTCAAAATAAAATAAACCTCATTAAATTTCCGTTCGAAAAAAAAATTGTGTATAAATATTTTCAAAAACTCAAATTATTTATAGACCTCTAACCAGCACAAAACACATCATTTATTGACCTCTTCAATAGGTTTTGAAAACGTCGTTTCTAACTCTTACATAAACCTCTTGAAGGTCCCCATAGAAGGTGCCCTTTTGGTCTTAAGTAGCATTTATTCAGTGTTTTAAAACCTCTTTAGCGAATATTTTCAAGAGATCTGCTCTTAAAGAATGGTTATATAGAACTCTTGAAGAGCCTAATAAATGCGAAAATGCCAAGTGGGTTATCACCTCAAAATTATTCACGGACAATACAATAGTTAAATACGCAAATCTCCCTACGCAGAGCTCAGTCTTAACTGCTGAGATTATTGCTATTTCCGACGCTATAGACTACTACGCTGCAACCAAAACTGATAAGTTCGCAATCTGCTCAGACTCCTTATCAGCAATAGAATCCATCAAAAACATTGACAATAACAATTTTAACCCAGCCAAAATTAGAAACCAACTTATCAAATTTCACAAAAAAATCACTCTGATATGGGTTCCCGGCCACACAGGTATCCCTGGAAACGAATTTGCTGACGAAACAGCAAACAATGCAATTAACTTTACTCTACTTACTATAAATAATCATAAAAGTAACGATTACAATAAATACTTGAAGAATAATCTAAAAAAGCATCACTGCCATTTCTGTAATTCTAATGATAATATATCAATAGAACATATACTAAATAACTGCAATAAATTCAACAATACAAGATCTTTGATATTTCAAGACGAACTACCTTCCTCTCTTTTGTCCAACCCCACTTCAGATAATATAAAAAAAGTATTATTTTTCCTCAAACAAAACGAAATCTTCAATTTAATCTAATCTAATAAATTATCAATAATTATCAAAAGCAAATTAAAATTATAAACTTTGTAATGTGTAGCAATATACGAGTATATTAGAAATTGACATAAAATAATTCTGTAACATTTCATTCTTACAAATTAACTTAGTCGAAGGCCTGTGTTGCTCGTGCTAATTTATCTTTAAATGTAACTTAGTAATTTTAATTATAAGTAACATGTAATAATAATAATAAATTTTTCAAAAATATAAGGTGATTTAGATGATTGTTTGGAAAGATAATATTTTTTTTTAATTGACGCCTTTTATTTAACAATTATTTCAATATACCAAAATATTTCTAAATGGATTCTATATTAGTGTAGGAGATGTATGAATTGAAGTCCGTACGTGCCGCACTAAGTTTGGTGCATGACCCCTGCTTAAGTATTTTGATTCATCTTTCTAATAATTTAATTTAGATCCCATTTTGAAATTCTTAGTATTCATTTTGTAATAGAAAACAATGCGATGTTTGCAGGTTTGATCTAGGAAGCTGAAATTTTATAATAATCTTCTTAGAACCCGATTCTATAATATAGGTACATAGGACCGCAAATTAAAAAAAAAAAAAACACTTTGGGTGTATTTTATCCGCATTTTCAGCCACATGAAAAATATGAACATGGTCTTACAACAATGGGTGGCAACTCCCATAAATCTAAAATACCTAAACTGGGACAGTTGTTTTTAAACTTCAAGCTAAAATATATGCAAACAAAATTGAGAAAATCAAAAAAATTTTGAATATACATAATGCTCTTTTGCACGTAATGCTGCCCGCTTTTTATGTAATTAGTAATTGCGAACGCTTCTCGTTCACACGGTTCCCTTCAAGCAAGATCAAGAACGATGAAATTGTCAACAAAATCTGACAATACACAATTATTATATAGTGTCTGGAGATTCCGAATACATAATCCGCAAAATCGGAACTGCTCACTTACTCGTTTTATGGCCATTTTAAGGTTAGCACTTTGGCCAACACGGTTCGCTTCAAGCAAGATCAAGATCGGTAAAAATTGTCAACCAAATACATAGTTCGTAAAATCGTACCTGGTCATTTACTCGTTTTATGGCCATTTTAAGGTAAACGCTTTTACCGATAATTTTAATAAAATTATGAAGCGAACCGTGTACAGTATTTGATGCTTTTTAGATCAAGTGAAATTTTAAAATATGCTATGATAATTGTTTTTTTATGTATTTTGAGTCGCTGAACACGATGAAGTGACTAATTTTTGTAAATATGCAAATGTTTTTGTGTTATTCACCATTTTTCATGGAAAAAAGTCGATACAAAAAAAATTTTTTTTTGTCGGCCGAAAATCAATTGAAAAAATTAATTTTTTTATTATCTTTTGTGGGTTCCAAAAGTATTTTTGACTACTACAAAGAAAAAAAAAATTAAAAAAAGTTAATTTGTTATTCATCATTTTTAGGAAAATTTGAAATATTAAAAAAAATTCCTATGTCTGATGGTACCGGAAATTTGGCTTTAATAGAAAATATTATGAGTATGATTATGTGTCTTCAGGTTTTAATGACAACTTTCTGCAGAGTGCCGAAAGTCTGGGCATACAGACACACTTACGGTTTTACCAATATAAATATCGAAACCACAGAGCGGGCATAGTTCAATCCTGGTAAATATATAAGTGCCAGAATTTGATAGCACCGCCAGCATAGCCCCCAGATCTAAGTGTGATTTTAAATTTATGGACGATTTTGAAAAAAAAAAGTTCAAAAATACAACATTTCAAACAAAAAAGGCATAAAAGAAGCAATTTAAATTTAATGGCGTAATATCCCTCCAGATACCTCTAAAAAACTTATTGCCTCGATGCCAAACCACTTTTAAGTCGTAGTTGACGAAATAGGCTACCACACTTAATATAAAAAATTACAAAATCATTATGTTTGACAAGGTATTTACAGTTTATAAATATCTGCATACAATAAGTTCTGACTTGAAATCTAGCAGTATGTTTTGATTATCTGTGTTTAAAATTTCATATAATATTTTTTAACAATAAAAAAAAAATTGTTTTTGAATTTTCAATTCAATTCAATTGAAATTCTCTTTCAAATGGCATCAAAATTGTTTTCATATTCTATTTAGTTTCAGAATTATAGAGCGCTGAAGTTAAAAGTATGTACTGCATACAATAAGCTGTGAGCTACTGTATGTGTCGTAAAATTTGCCAAGCGTAGCAGGTTAAAGTTTTTTATTCTCCGATGTTGCTTAAATTTAAGATAGATATTTGTAAATTTTGTATTTGATTAAGTTGCGAGAGGATTTTGCTTCAATGTTATTATTTTCTAAAATACAGTTGTAAAATTGGCAATTTTCGTAAATTTTTAATATGAACGTCTTTTTTTTGAGAATTCAGTACTTGAATTTTATTTGTAAATTAGGAGTTGTAATGAGTGATTAAAATACATTTTTTCCTGATCTTTACAAAAAAAATATTTTGTTGTCAAAAGAACTTTTTCTATAGAAACATTTTTCAATTTTAAAACCTTTCATTCAAAGTGGAGCTACAGACCAGTCGTCGCATTGTAGCGGTTCATGCTTCTCTTAGAAAAAGTTGGTACCCTGCATTAGTATGGATTGAGTTACAAAGCCCAACGCGTAAAAGCAACATAAGTTGAGCAACTTTCAACTTTTTCTACGCTTTCTCACTTCATCAGATTTTTCATTTATCAAACAAACTTCAATTTATGAAACATATTTTTTATTGTTTACAAATTTGTCAACTGTCAACTGTTCTTATGAAAAACTTTGACGCAAAGAAGTGTGATATGTAACTTCAAAACAAGACGCGTAGAAAGCCGAAACGCGATAAGGCGGCAACGCGTGGTCTGTGACTCCATTTTTTAGCCTGATTTAAAAATGTGTTATTGAAGATATGCAAAAAAAAATTTATATTGAACAATTTTTTTAAGCAACAAAGTACTTTTTTTTGGTAAAGATCATGAAAAAATCTATTGGAATCACCCATTACAACTCCAAATGTACAAATGAAATTCAAGTCAAACACCTGACGGCGGTACTAATAAGAAAACATATGCTCGAAACAACAAAGTGACAACAGAAAAAAAGCATAATCGCTTAGCTTCATTATGGCTGACAGTCTTCTTTCAACAATTGCCTTCGCAAAGTGGTCCATATAGTAGTCATATCTTATGTCGAATTACTTACCAGATGCTGTCAAGATTCGATTTCCATTCAAATCAATTGGCAAAAATTGAAATGGATAGAGCAATCATTGGAGTAGAGTCCTGATCGTAGTGGAAAACGCAATGAGGACCATCGTGGAAATAATAATTAGAGCAGAAAATACGTGAATAAGATAAATGTTGAAGAGATCTTAAGGAGCTCGCCACAGATTGTGCACGTTGAAAGAGTTTAGCGAGGCCCCATGCTCCTTGAGAAGACGAAGAACACAAGAATCAGTAATAAAAATTGTTTATTTAATTTTATCTAATTTTATAATTATGAACTTGTAAGCCATTTACACAGAGTATGAAAATAATACCTAACTTAAACTTGAAACACTCATTTTGATTTATTAAATACATGTATAAATCATATTATCATTGAATAAAAATTAATGTTTGCTATGTTTTTGTGTTTGATTTTATTCATATAAATTATACACAAAAGAAAATAATTTTAAACACGAAATAAAACTTTAATTTTTAGCATTTAACTCAAAAATAGAGAATTTGAATGCGGTGTCCCACTTTGAGTGTGAGTAGCTGTATAAACGAACATACGTTTTGAAACGAATCAGATTGAGCAATTAAAATGCTACCCTTCAATCAAAAGTGGTAGATGTCCTAGTTAAATATAGCAAAAATTATAGTGAAAACTTATATTAGGTTTGTTCCGGTCAGATTTTTTGGTAAAAATTGAAAAGTGTCAAATCGCGATTTTCGAGAGAGTAAAAGCTGAAATTTCTCTGACTACTCGAATCACCACAATTCTGGTAGGAACACAAAAATGGGTAAAAATTGAAAACTTTAAAAAAGTTGAGCGTATTTTAGTAAGCAAACAATAGCAGAGTTCAGAAGCTAACGCCAGCGTCGTAGTTGCATAACGATTTGGTTAACATCTTCTGAATGCAAGGCGAGTGAAGATTTTTCGAGAGTATTGATATAATTCAAAATGTAAGTAAATGACCGATTTTAAAGTTTTCTACCTGATTAAGATACCTGGTTCAGAAATTTCGATGAAACCTGACAGTGAGGTATCTGTTTGGCCATAACCTTCTGAAATATAAAAAAGACACTTTCGAGACTGCTTAAAATGTAATGCTAGGCAAAAATTTTACACTTCGCATACGTTATTACGGAATTCACGTTATTTTTAACAACTAGTTAGTCCAGAAAAGCTCTGCACCAAATTTTTTTGTTCAAAGAGTTATGTTCGATGGAATTGTAAAAACAAAAAAAAAAATGGAGCAACTTTGATTTAGCGACACTTCCAATTCAGTTAAAACTGCGCACTCGAAAAACAATATTTCAGAAATAATTATCTGGTTGACTACCGTACAACCAGGTGACATCCAACTTTACGATTCCTTTTCAATAAAAAATCGCTCAGCTATTTAATTAAATAAATGGACACTTACCAAAAAAGGTTTTGATATCAAGCTTTCTGTTATGTTGCTCCTTTTTAACACAAACTTATAAGAAGTCAAAAAAAAAAAAATCAACGATGAAAATTATTTTATAAGGAAAGTATTGGACAGGTATATTCAGACAGGAAATTTCATTGTCCTCGCTTGTGAAAAGTGAGGCTCCAGTGTCGTTGAATACGATTTTGACAGTCTTCAAGCCACAAGAAATTTATCTGGGTAAAAATTGATACTTATGTTTGGGAGGGGAAGTGATCAACTGTATCTTACTCTCATTTTTTCTCTCTCAAATACCACGTTCTGGCAGGAACACTTTTTGTGGTAAAACTTTGTAAATATTCATCCATTTTTTCTGGCAGGAAGAACCTTATTATAATCTGTACTTAAGGCACCATATTATACATCCAGACTTGGGAATTTTTGGATTACATTTTTTTCAATTACAATTACAAGTAATCCTTACCTGTAATTGAAAAAATCAATTAAAAGTAATTGTAATTGAAGTTTTTTTCAATTACATTAGTTTATATTACATGTAATTTAAAATTACAATTACATTCAATTCCAATTACTTTTGTAATTGGATTAGTAATCCATGAAATGTAATCCTTTTGATTTTTGTAATCCATTACTTTTGCCAAGTAATTTCAAACAAAAATGTAATTAATTACACATTTTTCTGCAATTACATTTATTAAAATTTGAAAAAAATTTATTACAAGCGATAAAATTTTTTAAAATTCGATTCGTTAAGAAGATTTGGTTTGTGGGCTCATCTTATAATGTAGAGGTAGAGACATACCAACAACAATATGCTTATGCGGTTCAAAAAAAAAAAAACTTTTTATTTTTTCGCGGATTGCTATAGCCTCATATGTCTTGACAAAGCTCCTCAAAAGGGTGTTAAGTTGTTTACCTTTTTCAAAGAATATTGATTTTAAAAAAAGGTGCAAGTTAAAGAGGTTATGAAATTTTCCAACTTTTATTTTTAAAAATTTTCTTCTTCTTATAAAAAAAATTGAAAATTGACCGAAAAAAATAAAAAAAAAAAACTATTTTCTACTTTGAAGTTGCAAAATCGCCCCATTATTTTACCACCCATCCCGTGGTACATAATTTTTAATGTATTTTTTTTTTAACCGGTCTAATATACATGTATAAATGCCCTTATTACAGTTTGCTTAAACGCAAACAACAACAAAAAATCAAATATAACGTTATGCTTACTCTGTACTACATTTAATATAGGCACGTACTGTGTGTGAACTCTACACAAGTCAACAAAAATGTTTTCTGATTATATGTTGTAAGAACACATATGTATATGTAAATCTACGTATATGATTATTAATACATAAGTTTTAATAAGCTTCTCAATTGAAATATATATGCAAAGGATGGGGTTTGAACAACTTCATAAAAATAAATATTTTAATATGACAAAATTTACCGAAACTTTTCAGAGTTTTGATACCAAATCGATATTTAAAAGTTTCATAGCTCAAAAAGCTGAAATGGGAAAGTGAACTCAAAAATTTTTGTTGATAAGTGTAACTATAAAATTGTTACGTTTTGAATAAAATGTTAAAGAAGCAGATAAAACTAGTCTTCACACTTGCTACAAATACACTTGTTGTAATTAAATTTAGTAGATTTGATTTTATAGACGTTTAATTTTGTATCAAACATTTTTATTCTATAACTTTTTTCTTCAAATAAATTTGTTATAACAATAAGTTTAATTTTTAATTTCAAAAAAAAAAAAAAAAACTGAGTCAGTAATAACAAATAACTATAAGTTATTGCAAGAAAACAGTTATTGAGTGAATCAAAGTGGAACTGTCATTAGTTATTAACTGTTGTGAAAAGTGTAATATTTATCGTTATGTCGAGCAATAGTGATTTGTTCAATGATGAATTAATAGAAACTGAATCTCGAGGCTCTAAACGGCGTCTTCCATATAATCAGCTTTCTTTAGAAGCAAAGAGAAAAAAATTTGGACAGATATCTTCGTCAATTTTGTTCACTGATTATTTCACAGAGCAACAGGTAACACGGTTTCCAGACTGCAAATATAAAGTCTGAACTTAAAAAAGTTGTTTTTTCTCGATAGGGATCAGTCAATCATACAGCATCAACTTCTGCAGATTCCGAAGCAGGTCTTGTGTGTGCCCGATGTTTGTTTTGTGCTGACAAAACAATTATTAAGGGAGCGATTGGTGTTACATCTAATTTTATTACACATTTAAAGCGAAAGCATCCTGAGGAGTATATAACTTATGAATCGAAGAAAAAATCAGAGAGCATTGCGAAACTATCGCACACAAAACAAGAAAAGTTCAACAAAATATCATCAATTTTATTGTTAAAACGGCTTCACCGCTTTCAATTGTTGACCAAGACTCGTTCAAAAAACTATTTTTCAAAAGAGTCAATTTAAAAGTTCCTTGCCGTAAAAGCGTAATTGGAATATTAAGGGAAAACTTTTTGGCATCGAAAAATAAAATTCAGGATGAAATGAGCAAGTCGCCTTATTTTTGCACAACTGCTGACATTTGGTCAAATAAACACAGAAGCTTTCTTGGTTATACTTGCCACTGGCTAGATAACGACCTTAAAAGAGTTTCCGTGGCATTAGCCTGTAAGCGTTTTCCTGGGAGTCACACTTATGACCGAATTGCTAGTTACTTAGAAGAAATAAATAACGATTTCAATTTGAATCCACAAATATTGTTGCAACGGTAACAGACAATGCCTCAAATTTTGTAAAAGCTTTCAAAGAGCATGGCGTGGAATACGAAATTGTGTATGAAAATGAAGAAACTTTTGAGCTCGATGAAGAAAATGATGCAGAGGGTGATTCAAGTTCAGTGAATGATCTGACTGAAGAGATTAATGAGGCTGAGGAGGACTTTAAGCTAGTCCAAATATCACCTCAAAAAATCAAATTGTCAAAACATCTTCGCTGCGCAAGTCACACTTTAAACCTTCTTTCAACAAAAGACTTCATTGAAGCTCTCAAGAAAGATGATGAAGTCTATGATATACACTTGAAAGTAAGTTTTTCAATTCATCGAATACTTGATCTTGACTTTTAATCATTAATGTCCATTTAAAGGTTATTGCGAAGTGTAATACTCTGTGGAAAAAAGCAAGGCAACCTAAGTCTTCAGAGATTATTAAGAACGTTTTGAGACAACAGCTAAAGACTCCATGTCCGACTCGCTGGAACTCTTTATATGACTGTGTCAAACAAATACTTGGGATAGAGTTCAGCATTAATAGCCTCTGCTACCAGTTGTCCTGCTCCAATTTCCTTATCCAAGATATGGCATACTTAAAGGAGTATTATAAAATAATGGCGCCTTTTGCAGAAATGTTAGACTTCTTGCAAGGTGAAAATAATGTATACTACGGTTTACTTATTCCCAGTTTGACTACTTTAAAAGTCAAAACTGACCGACTTCTGAAAAAAGACGAACTGGGATTCTTAGGCAAAACCTTAAAAAATGTGCAGGAAGCTCTCTTGAATATGTTTCGTTCTTTTTTTTATTTGGAAAAAGAGTCACACGAAGCCATTGTTGCCGCAATGTCACATCCAGTTGCAAAATTAAAGTGGTTCAAAGCTATTTCTCCACTTTCCGGTTGCACTGAAGGAGATATGCACAGTATATTTTTTCAATATTGTGCGATAAACCGATTGTGTTTGTGTGTGGCTCTTTACTTTTATTCTCCGTTTCTTTTTAAATAAAAAACGTATGTATTTTCGTTTAATTTTATTGCAAGTGTTTTAGTGTTTTTTCGAATAACTTCTACATTTTTTGTCCGATTTTCGCCAAATTATACTTAAAATATTTGCAAAAGAATAATCTTTCATTAAAAATTTTAAAAATATGAAAAAGAAAAAATTGTTCATTCAAATGGAGCAATTGAAATTGAGTGATTTTCAAAAAAGACCAAAAAAGTCAGTTTTTTGGACTTTGAGCGCTTGTAACTCCATCGAACCTTATCCAATTCAAGCAAAGAGCATATCGTTAGAAAGGAAATGCAAATATCTTTCGAATGCTGAAAATCGTTTTTGAGTCGAAGAAAAGTTTATGGAGATATAGTCAAATAAATGAAAAAAGTGCCGAAAAAGGGGTTTTTTGAGGATATCTCGAAAACGATTCTTAAGAAAAAAAATGGTTGCCATTTTTGGAATCTACGCCCCAAAATACATCGAAAAAAGTCTATGAGAAACCAGATAATTTTTCTTGTAAACTAGTGTTATTTATTTATTATTGTATTTCGTGTTAATGCATTTGTTAATTCATTATTTAAATTTTGTTTTTACTAAGAAACGATTAATAAAATTTACAATAGTAAGTAATATGGAGGCACTAAAATTAATAAAATCATTTCATAATAACTATATTCTATAGTTCAAGAAGTACTAGAGGCAAATATATGTTTATTTAATACTACTTAGTTTGCACAATAATATATACCTGTTGAATTTGAATTATGGGGTCAGACCACAAAATAAATTTAATGCAATTTAAGTAGTTGGAAAATGCTTAGAGCTAAGTTCATTATATTATTATTCTATTTTATTAAATTTTTTGTATGTAATATGCATTAACTAGTTAAAAACAAGAGTTAGCTTTGAATCGAAAGTAAAGAGTTACCTTCATTCATTCATTGTTAAATATTTTAGGACCTACTGAACAATAGAAATAAAAAAAAAATGCTGTAACGAATGAGAAGGTATCAGAGCTAGGTTTTGGTTTTTAGACCTTAGGTTGTTGTTAGTAAAGCTTCTATGTAAGAGGTAGCCACAGTTATTCAAAACATTCTTTATAAAAGTATAAGTGCTTAAGGGGGCACGGTAGACTTTAACCAACTTTTAATAAAAGTGTGAGTAACAACAAATATTGTAATCGGGGTCCTGAAAAATTGTCACATTTTAGCCTGAAAATAGCAGTTTTTAGCCCGATTTAAAAATTTTAGTTCTAAAAGTCAACAAATCCAAATTTAAAGTTCTGGATATGAATTTTTTTTATTATGTCATCTTTAATGCTTTAAAAAAAATTTAGCTCCTAGACCTTAAGATTTATTTTTGCGACCCAATTATGTGAAATAGGTCTTAATAAAATATGTCAGCTTTGAAAATGGTGCCCTAAGTCGTAGTTTTATTCATAATAATAAAGTTTTCAAACAAATGCAAGCTGCTTTCCATACGATTTCTTTTGCATATAATACGGATGACATGTTTTTGAATAATAAGTAAAGGATTAATTTTTTTTGTGAGAGCCACCCCAACATACCAATCCATATTCTAGCTTGGAATGAAGAAGACTATAATAAATAACAGTAAGAAATTTAATCGAACAAGATGATCTTAAGAGATATATCTACTATTATTAAACGAGCTAATTGTATATTTACATGTATATGGCTGAACTTTATTTCGAAAACGGCTGCAGCGAGTTTGATAAAACTTTGGGATTTCGTTCGTATGTGAACAAACTTAAGATTGAACTAGGTTTAAAGTTGTTCAAGTTTGTAACAGGGGCGTGGCACAGCCCTAAATTTTAATTTTTATTTCGTGATAACTCGCAAACCATTCCTGGTATTGCAACGAAATTTGGTATACGGGTGCATATCATAAATATCTTAAATGCAATCAAAAGTGGGCGGAATCTGAACAGTGAGCGTGGCATATTTCAATAATTGAAAACTTTGATTCGATATTACTCGAAAACGGCAACGAGGACTTTCATAAAAATTTTAGAGTTAATACCGCTGAATGAGGTCATTATAACAAGCCATTCCACTAAACTGGCAAAACTCGTTGAAGGGCGTGGCACAGCCCACAATATTTATAAACGTTATAATAAGAGAACTAACAACGCAATCGTTATGAAATTTGACATGTCAAATATACTGGCTTTTAGGTATCTTGTAACAAAAAGTGGGCGAAACGGCACCAGCGGGCGTGGCACCTTCCATACAAGCGAAAACAGTTAAAAGCTACATTTATTGTTCCATGAGAGTAATATTTTTTAAATTTGGTGTGGAGGTGTCGGTTACCATAAGCTTTGAAATTAAATGAAAATCGACGAGATTGCATCAGTGGGTGTGGCACCTCCCATATAAGCAAAACAGTTTAAATGTTATATTTAGTGTGCTATCGGAGTAATATTCTTTAAATTTGGTGTAGAGGTGTCGGTTACTATAAGCTTTGAAATTATATGAATTTTGATGAGATTTCATTAGTGGGCGTGGCACCTCCCATACAAACTTATAACGTTGATGCCATATTTAGCAAACTAAAGGAGTGATCCTAATAAAATTTGGTCTCAATATATTCAGCCTCATTCAACGAGTTTTTCAACGTCTTTCAACTGCTTCATTATTTTTCAACCTCTTTCAACTTTTCTCAACGATTTTCTACATTTTTCAAATATTTTCAACGCTTTCAATATTTGATTGACTTTTTCAACCTCATTCAACTTTTTTCGAGTTTTTCAACTTCTTTCAACTGTTTCAACATTTTTGAACCTCTTTCAACTTTTCTCAACATTTCCCAAATTTGTCTGACTTTTTCAGCCTCTTTCAACTTTTCTCAACATTTTCCATATTTTTTCGAGTTATTCAACCTTTTTCAACTGTTTCAACATTTTTCAACTTCTTTCAACTTTTCTCAACATTTTCCATATTTTTTCGAATTTTTCAACATTATTGAACTTTTTTCGAGTTATTCAACCTCTTCCAACTGTTTCAAAATTTTTCAACCTCTTTCAACCTTTTCCAATATTTTCCATATATTTTCGAAATTTTCATTATTAAAAAATGCCACGCGCACTTTTCTAATTTCGCCCATTTTTTGTACAATTAAAGATATTTATGATTTGCATCCGTTTACCAAATTTCATTACAATATGTTCAATAGTTAACGATATATCACGTTATAAAAATTAAAGTTAAGGGATGTGCCACGCCACTGTTAGGGTCTTGAAAAACTTAAAACCTAGCCCAATCTAAATTTTGTTTACATATGCACGGAATCCCCAAGTTTCGTTAAAATTAACATGTAATTGTAATTGAAAAATTTCAATTACAAAATTACAAGTAATTGTAATTGCATATGTAATTAATTACCAAATGTAATTAATTACTCCCAAGTCTGTATACATCACATACATTGAAGATAAGCTTACTTAATTAAGTAACATGTTTGTTTGTAGAGTAAATTGACACTCTTAATTGAAATGATAAATGATAAAATATTAATATAGTTTCACAAACAAAAGCACATGACAGTGTTAATTCCAAATTTCCTATGTACACACCTCTACCAAACATATGAAGAAAATATGACAATAACTAAGGAAAAATAATATATCGAGAGATATTTATTTCAATGTTCAATTAAGGGGAACAACTAATTCAAATAAAAATACTTGTTTGGCATGTATTGAAAGAGATGCGAGTGATGAAGTTGAAAAAGGAATTGCATTTTTTTAACTGACCATGATTTATTGCTTTTCCATGATCAAAGTGTTTGGATTTATTGTTGATTTATTTAACCGACCTTACCGTTGTAAGGTCGAAAACAAATAACAGTGCTCCACAAAATTAATGAAAAAAATCTATTGCAGATAAGCCACTAACAGTTTTTTAAATGGCGCGTTGATGTCGAAAAACACTTGAGCAAATTAAGTCAATTCCTTTCACATTAACTGTAATCGTGTTTGCCAAGTGGCCGCCTTTAATCCATAGGAATTGAAGGATACGTGATTTTCGTTTCTGAGGGCTATATAGGACTTAAAAGTGTTATATATGACTCTAGATTTATTCTGTTATCAAAAGCCTATTTAATATTTGAATTTATAATCTGATTTAGATAAACTTAATTTATGTTGTGAACTAATTAAACCTTAAACACTTTGTTGTTTCCAGGTTACATTTTTAAGTCAATACAGTTACTATTAACCACTATTCAGAATATAACTTCATTTTGCTCGCGCGTTCCTGTCTGCGTAACTTTTTTGAGAGCGCCTTCTCACAGGAATCAGACAGCAGTACTGCAGACATCGCAAATGAAGCTACTCAGATTTGCTCATATGTGATTGATGTCAAATGTAGGCCCGATGTCGGGGCGTTTTGTTAACACATATCGTACCTTTGATTCGTTAACGAATCACGAAAATTGCTCATGTTTGGACATTTTTTCATTACAAAATAACAAAAATTCGAAGGTTAATATTTTTAATATTAAAGTTTAATCTATTGGCTTTTCTTTAAAAAGTTCCTTTCTCGTGCCACGCCCAATTTTTAGGATTAAGTGGGAGTTTAAAAAAACGATTAATATTAAAATTAATCAAATGTGGAAAGTACAAAGGATAGATTCAAAAGGACTAATGTTATTCTCTACAGTAAAAATGATATATCCAGATTGTTTAGGTGAGCTATATACAGCACTCAATTATGTTGATGTGTAGACGAATCAATGGCCACTCCCCAGGGTAACTATTTGATAATTTTTATTTTTGAAGATGTCAAATTTTTTGAGTAGGCCAAGCGCGAAAAAATTCAAAGTCTTGAAGAAGTAACATTTTTCGATTAAGTCAAGCGCTGAATAAATTCAAAAAAAAATGTTGGTTAAAAATTTTTTCCGATCGACCTAAAACTTATTTTCCGCCATTTTTTCCACTCAACTTACCACCTCATTACAACTTTTTTATAAAAAAGTATACTGAATATTTTGGTACTATAAGGGTTAATAAACTCGGTGAAAAAATTTCTATTACATATTTTAGTTACTGAATCCATACGTCGCTATCCATCGTAGTCCAATTACAGCTACAGCAAGAAACCAAAGTCAGCACTTCTTATGAGCGAACGTCGAGCAGGGTAGTTTATTGAATTACGTCTTTGTGCCATTGGTTAAACACCCAACTATTTTATGTCTGGGCTTGTGAGTTAACTATTTCAAGTATGTGGGTATTAAAGAGATCTTTAATAAATTTGCCATTTTCGTTTTGTTGGCCAGCATTTCCAATGCTGTTGCTGCGATATGTGATTTATTTCTAAAATACCGAAATATCTTTGCCTTTTAAACACTGCTTATAAGAATACAGCATCAGATGCCAAGCTGAAATCACTCAGGGCCGGTTTCACAGTGTTTAGTTAACTAGAGATTTGAGGTTAACTATCCAATTTCAGTTTCATAGCAAGTAGTTAACCAACCAAATTTGGCAGGTTAACTAATAGTTAACTAACAGCTGATTGCTGTCATAACGAAAAAGAACATAAGAAATAAAAACACAAAGCTTATCGGTTTTTTTGCATTCGATGATGTTTTCAAAGTTGCCGATCAGCTCCAATTAGCATTTTATTTCGTCTGCCGAAAATTTAGAAGTTCTTGTTGTTGATTCCATTTCGCAAACTATGAAATGTCAAATAAAAATTAGATGTTTTGTGCAGTGATGCCAAATATTGTACAAAAAAATATCATTAATTAACCAATGGACTGAGAAACTGAAGAACTTAAATTCGGTAGTTAACTAACAGACATTAGTTAAGTTAACTAATTGGTAACAGTATGAAACCGGCCCTTAGTGATTAATAAAGGTGAAGTTAATTTTTCTGGTTGCACAATATTGCATTAAACTATAAAATATAAGATGAAAATAAAAACACGATTCTAGCGTGAAAATTCCCCTTAAATATTGTATCGAAGAACATCAACAAGGATAAGAACTAAATGAAAGACGATAAGAAAGATATCGAACGATAATGAATTTCAATTGTAATTGTGTTTAACAACGATTTCTTTATACAGGTAACCCTCCTACAACGCGATAAATATGTTCCTAGAATATGCCGCGTGGTTGAAAATCGCGTAATTGAAGGCATGAAACCATACAAAAAGAAGGTTCGGCTATCAAACAAAAAATAAAATTTTTATCATATACACCTAATTCTGTTTTTACACGGTAGATACGTTCCAGACAAAACCTTGCAAAAAATAAACGTGTAAAAAAAGACATGAAGTATGTATGTTTGTACATACATAGAAAAAAGGGCATTAGTTCCATATCCTTCAAACCTATTGACCTTCTCACCCAATTCCCTAACTAAATTTCTAAAAGATTACGGTTAGTAAAAATATTTTTCTTTAAATTTTCAATCAAATTGATTTTTTTAATCGTGCTAAATCGACGAATCTAGACCGTGTTAAATCTAAACCGTGTAAAAAAAGACCATATAAAAACAGGATTGGGTGTATTTAGAAAATATATTCATTGTTCCCTAATTCATTAGTCCTTACAAAATGTGTATGTACTTAACTTTAGTTTATTTTAAGACTTTAACTAAAAATTAGAAAGTAGACACAATATATGATATTAATCAGCTTCATCGCGGTATTATTTTCGGATCCAGCGTCTGCTATTGCAATTCGTGTGCACTTGGTTTTAAAATCCTTACACAACTTTTGATAAGTGGATAAGCCTAAATATAAATATAAATATAAATATAGCTCCCTTATCCAAAGAGGGTGAAATTTTTAATTTTAATATATGAACCGCATTGAAGTGTGGCTCGCGTTGAAAATAGAATAGCCGCGTTATGGGGGGCTACCAGTACTCATACGTGCGTTATATACACTTTTTTGTCTGCTGTTACAGCAAAAACAGCAACATAAAAGTTCAAATTTCAACAAAATTTGCTTACTCATAGAATGAACGTTAAACTCATCGTCATCAACGCATTCATCATCAATAGTGTAAAAATTTTTGTTAGGAAGATTGAATACCGATCCAGTAAAGCAATTGTGTTAGTTTGCGGTAGTAAAGTTGGTTTCTGCTTCTTGATGGTTGGCGGTGACATTCGTGGTGTTGGTGATGATGGTATGATTTGCATTAAAGCTGCGATGAATGCTACGGTTCGCTTGTTCGATGATTATGCAAAGGATTTGATTCGAAAAATTCAGTTTTAAATAATTTATCTTCTTCAGACGCATTGAATTCCTTACTAACATATTTGAATAGATAAGAATTATTTGAGAATAAATTTTAAATTGCATGCAAATGCGATGAATGGTGGTGTAAGGATTATACTGTTTGTTTTCGATAAAACTATAAATGCAAATTTGATTGCGAGCTAGGTAACTGAGGAGTCGAAGCTTTTATTCACGTAGGAACACTATTAGATAAAAAATGTCTTACTTTGGAATTTATAGAAATATGTAGTCATTAGTGCTTCACCGAGAACCGATAAATATCGTTCTCGTTATCGTTATCGGGACCGAGAACGAGTACGATAACGAGACGATAGTAAAAAAATTATTTCTCGTATGACCGAGGGCGAGAACGAGAAAGGTCTGGCCGATATCTCGTTCTCGGCGATAAACACTTGTTTATCGTACGATAAGCATTCGAACATTGAACGCGTATATTTTGCACCATTTGTTTTTACAAAAACACCTGCACATACATATGTATATACACGCATAGACCGACGAAAGTATTTTTTTTTACTGAAAACAAAAAAAAAACACAAAAATATGAAAACCTAATCAAAACAATATGTGGTGATTTACATCACATTATACTCGTATGGCAGCAGCAACTCCTTCGTCTCCCATCATAATAAGCGTGTTGAATTTTTGATTTGCTTATTCTTGACAGCGATGGAGTCTTTTTCACGGTTGCATTTAATTTCAGTTTGACAAGATAATTATAAAACAAGTAAACGAGAATAACCGAGAAATATCGGCGATAACGAGACGAGAACGAGACGATAACGATACAGATCAAAAATGTCTCGTACGAGAACGAGTACGAGACGATAAGCTTGGCGCTACTACGAGGACGATACGATAATTTTTGAATTATCGTATCGTTCTCGTATCGGTGAAGCACTAGTAGTCATATGAAAAGATATTTAAAAATGCTACCATTAAATTTAATTAAGTAAAATTGAAGATTTTTTGAGTTGAGGTACATTCAGCACACAATGTGAAACCAACTGCTTTCGTATAAAACATTTTCTTTCTACTTTTCTTTATTGCATTTCCCGTTTTAATTATTTCCTATTTCTTAAAATTTAATTGCAATTGTAAAACTATAATCAATTACTACAAACACTAGCTGCTTAGGCTATCGGCTTGTGATAAGTTACATTATTTTTAAAATACTAAGCTTCTCTTTAAAGATGTTAACAAATTTTACTTTGTCTGAATTTGGGTTTATAAGAATGTCAATGGGATTTTTGTTTTAAAAAATAGAGGATATAAGGATGATAGACTATGGCATTGAGCGAGGTGATTAGAACCAGTGAGGGGTTGAAAGTTGCAAAATATAAACAGCGATGGTAACGCAGCGAGAGTTAGTCGAAAACTGAAGCAAATTTAAGAAATGTAAGCTTTTTTAAAAGCTCATACGAAATAACCCAGTTACTTGAACACAAAAAAAAAAGAATCAGTAAATAAATAAGATGTTAGATAAGATGTTTTATTACGCTTGGGAAAAATATATCGATATTTGCGATATTTTTTCGATAATTATCAGTGATATTTTTTATTTTGATATATCGAAATTTGATTTTATTTTTCGACTATCGAATTCGATATTTTTGTTTAAAGGTAGCTTTGTATCCAATTGAAAAAGCCCTCGGTGGCACTAGCCTCACAAGATAATTACCTTGTCAAACTCAAATAAATGCAACCGTTAAAAGCTACAGCATCTACAGACCCTACTATGGGTCCAAAAGCTCTAGCAAAGGTTCCTAATGAACAGAAAATCCATAACACGAAAGCTTTTTGATCATTACCATACTTAGAGACTAGTCACTAGTGTAGTAAGGCAAGTGACGGCAAATGCTGTGGCTAATGACAAATCAAGAAAATTGAGAAATTTGTTGTCAGGTTTTTTTTTTTATGAAAAAGAACATAAAAATCGTAGAATATCATGCCGAGATATAGCATCCTGCTGCCTTCCGATGTTCCAACACAAATGAATGATGTTACTACAAGATAAAGACCACATACATTGGCCATTTCTTATCTGTTGCTTCCACGTTGCATTAATGTCGTTGATGCGATCCCTCGTAGTAAACTGAAAAGCAAGTTGAATCCATATTTGCAGAATTTTAATGCTAACACGCATAATAGAGCTTGGGACGGCATTTTTTGCATTTTAATTTATTCGGCAAAAAAATACATTATTTTCTTCTCGATATATTTTGATACGGTTTCGAAATATCGATCATCGATATTATTATCGATATATATATTGTATATGATTTCTCTTATGTTTTCAAAATTTTGAGTTACAATGTTTTCAAAAGTAACAGTTTTTACTGTTAAGCGCTTGTCAGGAAATGTGTGATATCAAAGAGAATACAAAAGCAATTGCATTAAAATGTAGAAGTTTTGTTTTGTTTATTGCTGTGGTTCTTAACTGATCAACGCAAGAAATAGAATATAGTAGGCTTGCAGACTACTAAACTTCGGTTAACAAAGCTTACTGATGATATGACGTAGCGGTCATTGAAACTAGTATAAGCAGCTCGTTGCCCATTTTAATGCATTTTGCGCTTGTAATTTTTTTGTAATCCAAAATTTCTGTTTGGTTTTCATTGTTGAATCGAAATTTACATGAATTTTTAAAAATACAATTTTTACTATTTTTCAGATGTTTAAGAACAGTGTCTTCTTTATAGGTTAATATTTCATCTTCAATTGAAACAACATATTCATTATCTCTATCAATTTTCATATGATTCTAATTTGGTAATGATGTTATTAATTTCAATACAGTAACAACATAATCTCTCGGAACTTGAATAGCTATAACCAGTTGTTGGTTTTTGTAATCCATAATTCCTACCTTAAGAAGTTTGAGCTTATAAAAATCAATATTATATACTTCAATTTCATCTCTAGTTAATATGCTAGGATGAATTATATTGTGTTTAGCAGAGACAATGTTGTCCTGAATCTCGTTAATTTTCTTTTCTAAGTACTTTAATTTTGACATTTGATCGGAATATAAGAGACAGCAATTAATTTCACGATGTCTTTCCCTAATATCTTTAAGAGCTTCTGATATTTTAACTCTGTCCTCTTTTACTGCTTTTCGAAGTGTACCTATTGTTTCACTAAAATGTTTATTAATTAAAATCTGTTGGTTAACTGCACCAATGGCGTTGTGGTTAATTGTATCTACTAAAGATCTGCACGAATGCATTCCCTTTTTCGTTTACAGTAGTGCACTCTACTTCAGTGAACACTGCTTGATTGAAATAAGCAAGCAATAGAGAATGAAGTAAAATGAGAGCATGAGAGAGAACAACACATGTACACTGCTTGTTGCTTTGAAATCAAAGCATGTACACATTTCTAGTCTCTTCTCGCGACTGCAATGTTTGTTTCATGAAACAAAAATAAAATGTCAAAGGCAAAAAATGAACCGGGTGCAGCAAATAAAAGGAATGTTTAGAATGTTTTGATCTGTTAGTAAGCAGTTCAGACGATAACAACCCTAGTTTGAAAATGAAAAAAAAAATTGTTTTGCAGTTGTACTATTTTTTTCTTATGTAAAATAGACTGTTAAACTCAAAAAACACTTTCAAAAGTAGTGTGAACATGTTTTCGAGATATGAATCTTGACGTAGTCTAACATTTTTGAACAAAATTCAACTTCACATTTACCGATTTGGACAAAAATTGTATCAAATTAAAATTAATTAAATAGCCAACAAATTTGTTCCCAACATTTTCAACTGCAGATTCAACCGATTGAAATATGTGAAAAAAGTATTTTTTTTTTACCTAAATGGAAATCGAAAATTCAATTAAAATTCTTGGCATACATTTTACACATGAAATATTACATTTTAATTTTATAAAAAAATCTTTTCGTATGATTAGTTTAATGTAAAAGTAACTTTTGCCTAAGTTACTATAACGGGACATAGGAAAAAATACAAAGAAAAATGTACTCCATTCAGAGTTAATTCATGAAGTTCTTACAGGTAAAATTCTTAAGAAATATTGATTGAGAGGTCAACATAAAACTACCTGTTAATAGACAAACTCCAAGAACCGCTCTAATGTACATTGTAGAAAATCAAAGTTATAGTAAAAAAAATTGACAATAAGCAGCCAAAATATGTATACTAGTATATTTGCTGTACACTAGAAAATTTGATGTACACTAGAATACTTGCTGCACTCGCTTCAGTGAACAGTATATTCAAGCAATTTTTTCCTAGCGAGGCATGATATCATAAGTACAGTGTTTGAATATTTCGCTCTCTCTTTTGTTTGGTTTTCGTTCTAAGAAGGGATGTTTTCTATACTAATGCAGATGCTTTGCAAGCAGTGGATAGAATGAAGTAAGTGCTTGATTTACAATAGAATGTCTTGAAACGCATTTCAAACACATTCATGCAGATCGTTAGTATCTACTACTTGTAAATGTTGAAGGATTTCCTCTCTGTCTTCGTTGTCCATCTTACCGAACAACCATTTGTGCATATTGCTGACAACATTTATTGAACCCCTCTTTTGTCTGTTTTTTTTGGAGTTATAGACTTGATTTTATATCGAATGGACTCAATTTCTGCATTTATAAGGTCCCTATTGTGAATGTCTATGTCTTTAACGTTGGTTTCTATTTGTGTAAGTACTTCATTTATCTCATTAGGGTCTATGATATGCAATATTGTATTCGTTTGATTAATGACTTCAACTTTTTTCAATATTATGATAAGGTAACCAGCTTCTTCATCAATTAGATTCACTTGTAATGTCCCCTGCGTTGCCACGATTGTCATCAGAAATATTATGCTAAATACCCGTGAATTTAAATGGTCGTTTAATGTTGCTTTCATGAATATTTTGTAATTTTTTCTTGACAAACTAAGGCTGTTTTTGTGCCTTAGACTTCTATAATTCTTAATATACCCCGTAGTTCTAGTTTCTATATAGCTTTCTCTATCTTCATTTCTTTTTTTCAAATATTTGTACAGGGTGTTTTTTTTAGAGGTATAGAGCTTCGAATTGAAATAAAACACAGGAAAATCGTTTTAATGTCCATCAATTTGGCTTTATTGGAAGGATAATTTTATGCCATTAATGTTTAAATATGATTTCGGGCATGTGGCCGCCGCGGCTGGCTCGAATAAAGCCAATTCTACAGGTCCAATTTTGAACCACTTTTTCGAGCATATGGGGCCGTATGTCGGCAATAACGCCACGAATGTTGGCTTCCAAGTCCCCTAACGTTTCTGGTTTGTTGGCGTAGACGAGCGACTTCACATATCCCCAAAGAAAATAATCCAATGGTGTCAAATCACACGATCTTGGTGGCCAATTGACAGGTCCATTCCGCGAAATTATGCGCTCATCGAATGTTTCCTTCAATAAATTGATTGTGACGTGCGCTGTGTGGCATGTAGCGCCGTCTTGTTGGAACCACAACTCATCCACATTCATGCCATCCAATTCGGGAACAAAATAGTCGGTTATCATGGCTCTATACCGGTCTCCATTAACGGTAACCGACTCTCCAGTATTATTTCGGAAGAAGTATGGCCCAATGACTCCACCAGCCCATAGAGCACACCAAACAGTCAGTTTTTGTGTATGTAATGGCGTCTCAAGGGTCTCATGTGGATTCTCTTCACTCCAAATGCGGCAATTTTGCTTGTTGACGTAGCCATTCAACCAAAAATGAGCCTCATCACTGAACAAAATTTTGCGATGAAAATCAGCATCGAGATCAATCTCATTTTCGGCCCATACACCAAAATCACGACGCATTGCATGGTTTCGCGGCTTTAATTCTTGCACAAGCTGGATCTTGTAAGGTCGCAAGCCAAGATCTTTGCGCAAAATCTTCCATAAAGTTGATGGACAAAGCTCCAATTGCTGTGCACGGTGGCGAATCGATTCATTCGGGTCCTCTTCAACATTTTGCTCTACAGCGGCAATTGTTTCTTCGGTGCGCACTGTTCGACGTCTCTGCGGATGAGTATTATCACATAGAGTAAACGTAGTGCGAAAACGACCCATGGTTAACCGAATTAATTGCTCTGATGGACGATTATGTCGACCATAAAATGGACGGAGCTTGCGGTAAACTTCGCGAACTGAACCATTATTTTCGAAATAAATTTGCACGATTTGCAAGCGTTGTTCTTTTGTCAACCTGTTCATGATGAAATGGCAAACCAAACTGAACATAAATGACATTAGAGTTGCTAGATTTGACCATAAAATGCCAGTTTTATCTCTATTCGAAAAACAAACCTCTAAAAAAAACACCCGTTATTAACTTTTTTTTAATAATTTCATTGTCAACTATTTTGTTTTGAACGTCGTTAGGACAGCACTCTGTGAAAACTGTGAAAAGAATTGTTGTAAAATTTTACGGCTTTTGCCATCTGCATTATAATGGGTATTTTTTCCTCTGTGTTTAGTGCCCTGATCCGTTCTGTTAAAGTGTCTGTAGTTTTTCCACATCTGCGTTACCAGTTAGGCTGTTTGGTTTCGTCAGATGGTACTCAATCCCTTCTTCGTTTAAAAGGTTAATTACGCTTTGAGACTTAAATTCGTTGTCAAATATTACTTTTTTATAGGTCCTTTAATTGCAAAAAACTGAAGCATCTTCTCGGTTATCGTTCTACTGTTCCTATCTGGAAAACAGACTGCTTGTTTAGAAAATTTATCCATGAATATGATAAATGACTGCTTACTATTAACGTAAGTATCTAAGTGCACTATCTCGTTTGTAGTGGAAGGAGTCTCGATGTGACTGAATTTCTTCCTAATGGGATTTCTATCATATTTTGCGGCAGAGCAAATATCACAATTATTAATAATTCTGTGAACGGTTTTCTTGAGTTCTGGGTTATACACATTAGTTTTTATGCCTTCAAAAGTAGCGTTAATTCCCGAATGGCCTGTTTCCTTTTTATGGAAAAGTGCGACCTGCCTATTCAAGGCATTTATGTCCTCTATATCCTTGGCAAAATATGAACACTTTACAAATTTTACTTGCTTATTATTTGAATACTCTTCAACTAAAGTTTTTTGAATTTTATTGAATTCATGATCATTTAAGTCAGAATATATTGCTATTTTTCCTTTGACTAACTCTCTTCGCAGGATATTTAGAATATTGTTATTTCTTATGTCACTCGTATCAATAAAAATTCTTTTATTACCAAAAATAGTTTTTACATTGGCTTCTTTTTGCTTGACTAAAACAATTTGTGTTTTTAAACGGTTTACAACCGTGTCTAGAATGGGAATATAGTCATGTAGGTTCTCCTCTTGCGAATGTATTGTTTGAACCTCTATTGATTCCTCATCTTCCCCATTATTTACTTCCTTAAAATCATCCTCACTTATATAATTTATTTCATTTGTGTTGGCGTCAATTCTGCTAAGAAAATCGGCAATTTTATTACATTTTCCTTTTATGTATTCTGCCTTAAAGTCATATTCTCCTAACTCTAATAGCCACCTTTGCAGCTTCGGGCCGATGTCCTTACCTGAGTATTTTGCGAATAACAATTTAAGTGGTTGATGGTCAATTTCCAAATCGAAATTTTTACCGTAAAGGTATGGACGAAAGTATTTGATACCCAAAACTATTGCTAACAGTTCTTTTTCAACTGTTGCATAGTTTGTTTCGTGGGTATTTAAAGTTCTAGATGCAAATGCTATTGGGTCTTGGGTCAATACGGCGCCAATAACAAATTCACTTGCATCAGTTACGAGTTTAAACCGCTTTTAAAAGTTTGGATATCTTAAAATTGGAGCATTAATTACAATGTCCTTAAGTTTCTCAAACGCTAATATGTAACTTGGGTCATTTATATTGACCTTCTGACCTTTTCTTAAGAACTTGGTCATTGGGCTTGCTATCTTAGCATAGTCTTTGACGAATTTTCTGTAAAAACCCGTCATGCCTAGGAAAGATTTTATTTTCTTTTGAGAATCTGGTAATTTGAAATTTCTAATAATATTTATTTTCCCAAGTTCGGGCCTTACACCATTTGCCGTAAGAATGTGTCCCAAAAATTGTGATTCTTTCTTCAGAAAGTCACATTATCGACCTGAATTTTTAATTTTGCTTTTCGCAAAGTTTCAAATATTTTCCTCAAATTTGTTATATGCTCTTCCAAAGAAGTGCTGAATACAAGGATATCATCGATGTAAACAACACATATTTTATTAATGAATTCTCTTAGTACGGAATTCTTTAACCTTTGAAAGGTGGAGGGAGCGTTTTTTAATCCAAATGGCATACGGACGAATTCGTAGTGTCCAAAAGGAGTAGAAAACGCAGTTTTGGCCCTGTCTTCCTCTCTGACCAATATCTGGTGAAAACCCTTTGCAAAGTCCAGTGTAGTGAAAAACTGCGCCTTGCCGAGTTTGTCCAAAATATTGTTAATTTTAACTGTGTATTGATTCAATTTAAGATAGTCAACGACTAACCTCCGTTTTTATGCTACGAGTTATCGTCTTTTTTCGGCACGACCCATAATGGACTATTATAAGGAGAGTTGGATTTCCGTATAATATTTTGAGTTAATATTTTCTTTATTTGTTTTAAAATTTCTGTTTCGTGAACGATAGGATACCTATATACCTTTGAATATAAAGGTGCATCAATAGTCGTCACAATTTCGTGCTGGATTTTGTCTGTCGCAGACAAAATATCTCCATCTTTATGAAATAACTCTTCGAATTCGTTCAAGACTTTTTTTATTTTAAATTTTTCCTCTTCATTTAAGTGGTTGAAGTCTAACTGGTCAATGTTTTTGTATTGGCTGTCAAGTGCACAAATTTCCTGTATATTGAATGGGCTGAAATTTTCGAAATGTATATTGTTTCCAAAAATGTTTATAAATCTATTTTCTTCATCTATCTTATCTTTAAGAGGGATGAGAAAATTTTGACCTATTATTGCTTCGTAATTTTACTCTGGAGGTTAATTACCTTCCATGAGAAGGTACCCGAGATGTTAAATTCTCTAGGTATGGGAGTGATTATTTTATGTGTCACTTGATTTGTGCCGTTTATGGTTTTGTACCAGATGGGTGTTAGGAGTTTCTCTTGTGCAAAACTATTTTCGAGGGTATTTTGTTTGATTATGCTGGTGTCAGAAACAGTATCTATTAGACATTTAATTTTCCTATTGCCAATAATTATGATTATTATGGGCAATCTGCAGGGGGAGACGGTATTAAAAAATGTAGGTCTTCTTCGACGTTCCCAATCTCCATTGGCTGAGCACCTCCAGTTCTATTAGTATGTCTACTATTTTGGGTATCAATACTCAAATGAGTATTTCGAGTCTGAACCGATTGATTCTGGTTTCGACATGCATTATTATGATGAGAGTTGTTTGAACCTTGATTCTGCTGTAGTAGGTGTTCCGAATTGTTTTGATTTGAGTATTTTCTGCTCTGTTCTATATGAGAATTTTTTCTACAATTTTCATTTTTATATTGCTTATCATTTGTAAGCGGTTTTCTATGATTGTATGAAATAGCTCTTCTGTCTTCTAATAACTTATATTTTGAATAATTATTAAAAACTTCTGTTAGAGTGGCTGTTTCGTCTAAATGTGTCCGATAACTACCGTCTAAAATTTCTAGTATAATTTCGGCAAGATCCCTATCTATGTTTTCTGGCTTATATATATTCGGTTTCTTGTCTTCAAACTCGAATAATTCTTTTAATTCGTACTTAATTGTATTAGTTTCTTTGAATAACTCATTTAGATTACTCACCTTCATCATACGACATTTATTAAACAGGCTTCCGTATGATTTACTCGGCTTAAAATGTTGTCTTAAATTTGCTTTGATGTCATTCCATTGGGCATCGTCTCCACTGTTCTTTAGTACATCTGGATGCTTCTCCTAGGATTTTTTCGTTGATCACTATCTGCATTCCATAGCTGTATAATTGTCCGTTTGTTCCGCAAAGTGCTGTTGTGCTTTCTACGGCTTTTATAAACGATGATCCTTTCCATCGTCGAATTATTTTAAGTGCCTGAACTGATTTAAAATATGTTGAGGATTTAGCAAAAATTCTAGTTGTTGTCGTTGTGGTTGCTGCTGCAATATTTGTTGAGCTTGTTGTATTTGTTGGGCTTGTTGATGCAACTGCTGCTGGGCCTGTTGTTGCTCGGCTTGTTGTTGTAATTATTGTTCAGCTCGTTGCAGTAGCTGATTGTGGGTCTGCTGTTGCTGCTCCATCATTTGCTCCTGTCGTAACAGTGCTGCTTCCAAACTTTGTATTCGTTGTTGCATTTCTTGCTCCATATCGTCTTCTACTAACATACAAATTAAGTCAAACGCTGCTGATCTTCTCATTCACTTTCTAATTTTGTGTACTAAATTCTTTATGTTCCTTTTTTTTCAGTTTATTATGGTGCACTTTTTTCTCAAAACTTTATTGTTTCACTGGAAAATTTTATCTTTTTACAAGTTCGGTTCGATTGCTTTAATCTTAAGATTAAACTCCGCGACTGCGCCAATTATATACGTATGTATATTTATTAATAAACAACGAAAGACTTTTGCTTTATGTGTTTTATTCGCTTTAAAATGAATCTTAAGACTACTCTATCAAAAATTCTTATTCTACTTTAATACATATTTCAATGCATATTCAAGCTTCAATTCAGTTGGCCTTGAAGTACAAAATATGCTACTAAGCTGAGTTTGCCTTCGGAGACTCCGAATTTGAAACCGTTTCCTATGCATTAGCGTAAGCTAAGCGATAACGCTAGAATATGCATTTGTGCTGCAGTTGCTTTATGAATTATTTACTATTTGTGCCGCAGTTGCTTTATGAATTGTATTTATTTACTATATGGCTTACAGTGGCTCCAACGAATAATCGGACAAAACGTATCCGTTTAAAAACTCTGATAATTGAATTTAAAAAAAAAATTTAAATATAACACAGGTCAACAAAAAAAAAAATTTGGTGCCGAGATATAGTTAGTGGTTTTGTGTTAAGTATGTACTGGCAACATTAAAAATATTTTTAGTTTTTTTTTCCTACGTGCCATTTTTGATAAACGGTCACTTTTGAATATTCGCTGTAATAAGTACTTCCGTGTGCATGATTTGCTATTTTATCGATAAATTTCTAAAAATAAATTGATTTTTATATCATGTCTTCATCGCGAAGAAGTTGTCTCATTGATCCAAATGTGTTTTGTTACCGCTGTGGTGAATGCACGGTGAAAAATTTCAGAAAACCTATAACAGATTTTATAAAAAGTGCTTACTATGCTTACTTTAAGTCGAAAATTCTGGATGAATACAAGCCGTGGATACCCCAAATTGTTTGTAAAATGTGCTATGAACACTTAAGACAGTGTATTAGTGGTAAAAGAAACCATGTGAGGTTCGGAATGCCTATGCAATGGAAAGAACAAAAAAATCACTTTGTTGACTGTTACTTCTGCTATATTAATTTGTATGGTGTAAACGTTAAAAAAATGATTTATCCAGACTTGGACTCTGCTAGAAGACACATTCAGAGGAAGTACCTATTGCAGCATTTTGTTCCATTCGTGAATCATCATTTGGAGAAGTCATTTATGAAGTGAGTAGCGACAGCGATTTCGATGGAATACCATCTACAGAGTCAAAATCTTTTTCCCAAGAAGAAATAAATGATTTAATAAGGGATCTTGAACTCCCTAAACAATCTCTAAAGGTTTTGGCTTCTAGATGAAAAGAAAAAAACTTGTTGTCGTCAGGTACAGAAGTGACGTTCTATCAAACAAGAAAGCAAGACTTGCTACCTTTTTTTCAATCGGAAAATGATATTGTTTTTTGATCGAATGTGCAAGGCTTTATTCTCGAAATGGGCCTTTCAAAATACCATCCAAATGAATGTTGTCAATCAAAGTGCAATACCTTCACAGTCATCTTGACCAATTCCCAGACAATCTTGGATCCTATAGCGAAGAACAGGGGAAGCGGTTTCACCAGGACCTAAAGACTATGGAAGAAAGATACCAAGGCCGATGGGATCGCCATATGATGGCTGACTATTGCTGGGGGATGCAACGTGATAGTCCGACTAAGCCTCATTCGCGAAAAAGAAAGTTTTTATTTAAATAATGTAAAGTGTTTTTCATGTAAGCCTTTTTTTTACAAGGCAAAATCTAGAAAACTGCACGTAGGATATCAACATTTTTGATAATAATGTAATCAGTATAAGGTCCTTAGTTAAAAAAAAAGTACAGCTTCTCGGCACCAAAACTAGTGTTGACCTGTGTAATTTATTTCTTTTTTCCTCTATGAATTTAAACAGTAATTAAAAAAAAATTTCATTTTATATGATATTAGCTGTAGTAATAATAAAAATCACGTTTTTTTTTTGAGTTCAATGAATAATCGGCCAAAGTAACCAACTCACTTAAAATTAAATATTAAACAGTTAAAAGTAGAGGGTTAGTACTTAGTGGCATAGCCTTTAGCTTGTAGTACTGCCTGGACCAAATTTTTGCACACTGATGGCTCGATTGAGTTCCTTGCTTGCAATAGCACCTCTTTTAGTTGAGATACGTTATTGAACTTTTTAGTATAAACTCTCCTGGCTAGTTCATCCCACATATGCTCAATAACATTCAAGTCTGGAGACTGGGGAGGTATCTGGAGCAATTTGGGGCAGTTGTGGATCAACCATAGCTTTGCAACACCCGAAGTATGCTAAGGATCATTATCCTGATAAAAAGCAAAGTTACTTAAAATGCCCAATTTCTCTGCACTCTGCTTAACATTGGCTTTAAGAATGTTGATATAAGCAAATTTATCCATTATTCCATCTATAAATTGGAGGTTGCCCACTCCAGCATAGGACATGCAGCCATTACAGAACCTCCTTCATGCTTGACGGTAGCGCGAGTGTTTTTATGCTGAAATTCTTCGTTAGCTTTACGCCATACCTATGACCTGCCATCTGATCCATGGAGGTTAAATTTGCTTTCGTCTGTAAACATAACCTTTAATATGCAAGAAAAAATTATTATTTTTTTCCAAAACTCTGTATCTTTGAGAAGGTATTCTTTAGCAAATTTTGTCCTCTTGCTTTTATTTGCTAGGCTTATAAATGGCTTTTTCCGAGCATTTCTGCCATAATAATCAGGTTTATGTAAAACACCGGTCCTGATTTGTAAGAATATCTGTAGTTCCTTCGCAGATTTAAAAGGATCCTTTTTAATTTCTTTTAATATACTGCGTTCTTCCCTTTCATTTAACTTTTTCCCCTGCCCCTCTCTGCTTTTATATGACAGTCTGAACTCTTCTCGATACCTCTTGATAATGTCGTGAACAGTTGAACGACTTTTCCCGATAATTTCAGCAATATCTCGAACAGATTCTCCTTCTCAATATAATTTTACTATAAGGTAGCTTGTTTTCCTTTTGGAGCCATCGCGATAATTTGCTTCTTATTCAATAAAATGTTTAACACTGAATATCAAAAACTTAAAATAAAGCCTCACAAGAAAAAATAACGGCACATTTTTCACTGATTGCTTTTGTGTCCGATTATTCGTTGAACTTGTCAAAACGTGGAAGTTTTTTAAAACATGCACAAAGTTCAAAATAAGGGGTTTTCTGTTTTTTTCTGCTGCTTTAATGTCAGATAAAGGAGCAATTAAATGACAACCAATTTTTTTTTAAATTCAACCATTTCATTGTTTTTTAATATAATTTTAAGATAATTAGTGTTTGTCCGATTATTCGTTGGAGCCACTGTATATCGGGGACGTAACTCGCGTCATCGGTAAAAAATTCGAAGTTTCCAAAGTTATGGCGGGAATTTCGATATGGAAGCACATGCATTCTTAGGATTTATTGAGGAATAACATATAAGAAAATCAAAACAAAAAAAATATGTTACATTGAAATAATTTGAGAAAAATTTTTTTAATTAAAAAAATTAGTGTTTTAACAAAATTATTTAAATTTTTTTAACTTTTTTTATAAAGTTATAGTCTTTCTTAACAAATGTGATCAAAAGATTTTTTGTCCTATCTACTATAGTTTTTGAGATATTTCGTTTCAAAAAATGTTCAAAAACGTCAAAAAAACAAAGTGCGTACTTATTAAGAGAATGAACGATATATATCGCTCACTTACTTCAAGACTGGCATAACTCAAAAAACGTAATTTCTGAGTTAATGACGCAGAAATATCCGCCATTTTATTTTTAATTTTGTGTGAAAAAATCAGAAAACTATCTCATAAACTTGCTTTGTGAGAAGAGTTTATGTAGACATACTTTTCATCATTTTCATATAAAAAGTAACTTATTGAAAACTTTAAATGCGTTTTTCTCCCACTTTATATTTTTTTAGTTATGACAGTCTTGAAGTAAGTGAGCGATATGTATAAATACTTTCGTCTCAAAATTTTTCAATACAAATCGCATTTTTTCGTCAATTGTGTGTTTGAAAAATTTGAAAATTTACAAACGATGTAAGGTTCGTCAAATCCTATGACTAGAAGACATTTGACCTAGAAATCGGTGTGTCTTCATCGTCTCTACAACTTAAGATTTAAAAAATATTTTGCTAACTTAAAGGTTATTTTTAAAGTTATTTTCTCACTATCGGCCTCCACTATCGGGTATATACCATGAACTAACCACTACCAGACGAACAATCTTAAAAAACGAAGGATTGAAAGGAATATATTTTTATTATATATTACAAACTTTTTACTGTAACCATTTCAAAAAAAGTTTTGCATTTGTTGACTCTTTGAGAACCATAAACTTTTGAATGTAATCTAATGAAATCAAAGCATGAGTATGATCTATTGGACTGTTACTTAGCCAAAAATTTGCAAAAATTATAAAATATGGTTTTAGATTTCGAGAAATTTTATGGGACATATGTGGCCCTATAAAGGGAGTCCAATTTTTTTGAAAATTATTTTCTAATGTTACATGAATACTTAGTATCTCATATCAAACTAAAATAAGCCATTATTTCGAATTAAAGTTATGGGAGTCGAATTTATTTGAATACATTTGAAAATTATTTTCTATTTTTACATGAATAATTAATATCTTATTTCAAATATCTTAATTCACTTTTATGTCGAATTTAAGTTAAAAATATTCAAAAGTAGACATTTCTGTATGCTTTTGTAACATAATTAAAATGATTTCGTATTAATCCCAGCAAGCTGTATGAGTCATGGAAGAATCTTTTCTGACCCTATTTTCATCCTCATTAAGTCCATATGCGTCTCATGAATGATTTTTAAAAGCTCTGCAGTGAGTATCTTAATTTGCGAAATTTTATTATTTTTAGTACACTTTGTAACCGTAAGCTAAGAACACAGAAAAACTAAAAAGAAGTCATTTTGTAGTAATAACTTTGAGTGCTCCGTTATCGTTTTTGTATCATCTGACATAGTCGTACCAAGTTTCATTGTTTCCATTGAAAAACTGCTCGATATGACACTTTATAGTGAAAAAGAGATTATTTTTCGGTTACTTTTCTTCGGTCTGCTTTTCTGGGATATAATGCAAGGTACTCCGTTAATAGATTACTTATGTATACAGTCACCATTACCAAATTTAAACTAAATGATAATGTTACTGTGCTAATGGTTTTTTGAGTTAAACTTTATTTTCCCACTCTGATTGTTACTTTGTGCCGAGGCGCTCTTGAGGGTTAGCAATGAAAAAAGGCTTGTAATTTTTACCAGGACCCTCTTTCATAATAAAGTACAAAGTAATACTATTAGTCTTGTAACTTGTACTTAGTAAAATTTCGTTTCATAATAAAAAAGTACAAAAGTACAAGCTGTCAAATCGAAAGTACAAAAGAATTTTTTAAAAGTACAAATGATTATGTTTCATAAACAGTCGTTAATAATACAAATACTTGAAATGCACAAGTGATTGTTGAATTATTAATACAAATGCCGGTTTACTTGTAACATCGAAGTTTAGGGAAAACGATGCTTTATATTATATTATTTCTCGTAAGATGTTAAACGATTTACTATTTAGAAGTGATGACGAACCATTGGATGGTCATGTAATTTGGCAGACCTTGGCTCGACGAAGAAAAATATATGGAATCAGAAATAACTTTCATTTCGAAAATGAGTTTGAGTCTTAGCAACGGCTCCGAATGTCGTCGGTCAAACTATAGACGCTGCTGTTGCAGATCGGACCACTACTTGCAGACCCTGCTGGTAGAAAATGAAATGCAGCAAAACGCAAACTTTGTACTGCCTTCCATTGGCTTGCAAGTTGAGTAAGTAAATCCTGTGCTTGCAAATGTGCAAAAAGAGTGGTCAATGCTGTAAATAGCCGTTTATTCCAGCCGTTTATTAACAGTAGTTGCATGGCCAGAAAACATTGCGGCAACTATAAACTCGTTATTTAATATGGCTAATTCTCACGTGTGTGGTGTATTAGATGGTTCACTAATTCCTATTGACGCATTAGTTGGAAACAAAGCGGTATTTGTAGATCGACACGGAACCCATCCGATTAACAGTATGTTCGTTTGTGGCCCTTAATGACTCACGAGTGTTTCGAAATAGAACACTGTATCGCAGAATGGAAGCACAGAACATTTCCCTAATGCAGTTTTATTATAAGATTCTGATTATCCTTTGAAGACGTGGCTCATGACACTTCTGCACCATGAACCAAACAGCCCTGCTGAAAGAAGATACAAATACAACAATACAAATAATTGAACCAGCTTTGAGTATATTGAAACAAATTTTTCCACCAAGTCCACCTTTGACTGAACCCTATACATGCTTGCAAAACAGTCGCACAACTTTTTGTAACTATTCAATGTCAATATTAATTTTATGAAAAAAAAAAAAAATAATCAAAATACATTTTCAAAAAGTGCCTACAAACCGCTCAGCTGACTTGTACTTTGTACTTTTTCGTTTGTATAATATCAGTAATAGTATTAGTCAGGATGTCTCCATTATGAAACAGAAAGTATTAGTACTTGTAGTTTGTACACTTGTACTTATGAACTAATACTATTAGCTTGATTATGAAACAGGGCCCA
>OX459029.1:121514442-121953717 GCA_949775025.1 Tricholauxania praeusta
TCAGTTTGGTCGTCTTCCTAAATCTAAACGAAATTTCAACACAATTCTAATTGAATCTTTCAAGATCCCAGCAAGCTGTATGAGTCATAGAAGAATATTTTCTGACCCTATTTTCATCCTCATTAAGTCATCCTCATGAATGATTTTTAAAAGCTCTTCAGTGAGTATCTTAATTTGTGAAATTTTATTATTTTTAGTACACTTTGTAAACTTAAGCTAAGAACACAGTCACAGAACAATTGTCATGATGAGTATACTCAGAAAAACTAAAAAGAAGTCATTTTGTAGTAATAACTTTGAATGCTCCGTTATCGTTTTTGTATCATCTGACATAGTCGTACCAAGTTTCATTGTTTCCATTGAAAAAACTGCTCGATATGACACTTTATAGTGAAAAAGAGATTATTTTCGGTTACTTTTCTTCGGTATGCTTTTCTGGGATATAATGAAAGGTATTCCGTTAATAGAGTACTTATGTATACAGTCACCATTACCAAATTTAAACTAAATAATAATGTTACTGTGCTAATGGTTTTTTGAGTTAAACTTTATTTCCCCACTCTGATTGTTACTTTGTGCCGAGGCGCTCTTGAGGGCCAGCAATAAAAAAAGGCAGTTAATTTTTACCAGCAATCATGATACTTAACAAAATGTATAGACGTAAGTTTCGAATTAATTTTGATTAAATAAGAAATAATTTAATCGGTTTAAAAATCACTAATGAGTCCGCCTGGCAACGGACGAAACTAGTATGACTACTCTCAGGGAAAAATATCCTATAAATGATGAAGTATGGTTCTATTGATATCATAGTTAAGAATATAATACTAAAATACCATTGAGACAATAATTTTCCTTCAAAATTAATACGACTCGTACTATTGTTGAGCCAATACTAAGTCTACTATAAAGTGAATCAGATAAGCTATTGATTTCATGTGATTTATTTATGGCATTGTGCTATTAATTTCATATACCCCACATTACTATTTTTGTTTTCACAAATTTCCCGACTTCATTTTAATGTTTAATTTTATCTAATAACCCATCAACATTTTGTAGCCGAAACGACGCAGGTTCAAATCTCAGTCGAATTAAGTTGTGTTGTTCAATAAAATGTTAATAAAAATTATAAGTTAAATTAAATTAAAAAGAAGTATCTATTCCAGGATTTGATCCCGTGAGTTCTGCGTACAGCAAACTTTCTAATAACCGTCTTTTATATGTATATGGGGCGTTCCATGCCAAATCGCCGAGATTTTTTCCCGGCCTTCTTCGATTTCGCTTATTTTTTGATATGCTTTAGTGCGTATTAAAAGCAACAAGCATACTAATTTCCAGTCTTGTATTCGAAGCCGTTCTGGAGTAATCGGTTTCTTAAATTTTAAGTCAAAAAATTTTCACTTAATAGTATATAATATTGATATCAATAAAAAGGAGGGTATGACTTTTTTGCATTTAAATGTAGTTTTTGAAAAAAAAAAATTATTCGTAGTAATAATCAGTTAGTTATTAACGTTTAAAAATTTAAATCGACACTTTTGAAAAGTGCGACCCCTTCGATTTTTCTTAAAAATTTTTTTAAAATTCTACTCTATAACATATTACGCAACTTTTCAGCCGTAGTTTAAGATGTTCTGACAAATTTTGCAATTTTTTTTTTCGAATTTTGAAAATTTTAGATTTGTTTTTTATGATTGTATTATCCATATCACTAGTTTAAACAAAAACAGATCTGGTTTCTCAAATACTTTTTTATGTATTTGGAGTCGTAAATTCCAAAAATGTCAACTATTTTTTCTCTTAAGAATCGTTTTCGAGTTATTCCTCAAAAATCCGTTTTTTGCACATTTTTTCATTTATTTGGACATATTTCATAAATTTTTTTCTTCGAACTAAATGTGTAGTCTTAGCCCATTTTTTCTGACACAGCCAGTTATCAAAGAAAAAGCATATTTTTAAATTATTTAACATCTTATTTTAAGCAAAAATAAAACTTTGCAAACTTTAATTTTTTAGATCCAACGTCTTATGAACAAACCAGTATCGTGGGTACGTGTCCGTGATGGCCACATTCTAAGTGTTGACCAAACAACATTCATAGCCGATCAGCGCTTTCAATCAATATTTAAAGGTGAAAATGAATACACATGGTCATTGCAAATCAAATATGTTCAAGATGTCGATGAAGGCTGGTATGAATGTCAAGTGTCTACCGAACCAAAGATGAGTGCCAAAGTTTATTTGGGTGTTGTTGGTACGTAATTTAGAAATAAATCTTGCACGATTCGGAATTAAACTTGAATTTCGCTTGTGTTTCAGTTCCCAAAACAGAGTTAATTGGTGATCAAAATCGGTTTGTAAAGGCAGGTAGCAAAGTAGCACTTCACTGTATTGTGCGTGGAACGATAGAGCCGCCATCTTACATTATCTGGTATCGTGGAAAGACACAAATCATGAATGACAACAAAATGGGTTGGTACACACAAATCGATAGAAACATATTCGGAAATAGCAGTGAACAGCAAAATACGGTAAGGGTCTGTACTTTAATAAAAACGAAAATGATTTTATTTCAAATCTTTAAATTCTGTGTATTTTCTTTGTCTGTTCATCTTTTGTATCTTAGATTGGTTCGTTAATTATACCGTTTGTGCGTAAAAAAGATTCTGGCAATTACACCTGTCAGCCGTCGAATAGCGCTTCAGTGTCAGTGGACTTACACGTATTAAGCGGTAAGTACATATATTCTTTAAGCATTGGCCCGACGTTAATCAATCTATTAATATTAAAAATACATATGAATAGAATGTACTTTACAGTAGAAAACAATGGGGTCTATGTGGAGCCTGCTTCTAAAATCAACAATAACACAGTCCTACAAAAAAATCCCATTTTAAAGTACGAATAGTGTTTCTATTAGATTTTTGTGTGCTGAATACTGGAAAAATAGTCAAAAAATCCTATCACGTAAGGTTTTTGAGATATTCTAACCTAAAAGTGCAAAAACACTGTTTTTTGACATATTTGAGAGGTTATATAGAACTGTGTTTTTTTTTTTTTTTGCAAAAAGTTTGTGTGGGACTTTAAAGAACAATTCTTTTTCTTTCAAATACCGTTAAGTTTTATGAAATATTTTTTGAAATTTTCGTATCTGTGATTTTGCTTGTAACGGGTGTTTTTTTTTAGAGGTTTGTTTTTCGAATAGAGATAAAACTGGCATTTTATGGTCAAATCTGGCAACTCTAATGTCATTTATGTTCAGTTTAGTTTGCCCATTTCATCATGAACAGGTTGACAAAAGAACAACGGTTGCAAATTGTGCAAATTTATTTCGAAAATAATGGTTCAGTTCGCGAAGTTTACCGCAAGCTCCGTCCATTTTATGGTCGACATAATCGTCCATCAGAGCAATTAATTCGGTTAACCATGGGTCGTTTTCGCACTACGTTTACTCTATGTGATAATACGCATCCGCAGAGACGTCGAACAGTGTGCACCGAAGAAACAATTGCCGCTGTAGAGCAAAATGTTGAAGAGGACCCGAATGAATGGAGCTTTGTCCATCAACTTTATGGAAGATTTTGCGCAAAGATCTTGGCTTGCGACCTTACAAGATCCAGCTTGTGCAAGAATTAAAGCCGCGAGACCATGCAATGCGTCGTGATTTTGGTGTATGGGCCGAAAATGAGATTGATCTCGATGCTGATTTTCATCGCAAAATTTTGTTCAGTGATGAGGCTCATTTTAGGTTGAATGGCTACGTCAACAAGCAAAATTGCCGCATTTGGAGTGAAGAGAATCCACATGAGACCCTTGAGACGCCATTACATCCACAAAAACTGACTGTTTGGTGTGCTCTATGGGCTGGAGGAGTCATTGGGCCATACTTCTTCCGAAATAATGCTGGAGAGTCAGTTACCGTTAATGGAGACCGGTATAGAGCCATGATAACCGACTATTTTGTTCCCGAATTGGATGGCATGAATGTGGATGAGTTGTGGTTCCAACAAGACGGCGCTACATACCACACAGCGCACGTCACAATCAATTTATTGAAGGAAACATTCGATGAGCGTATAATTTCGCGGAATGGACCTGTCAATTGGCCACCAAGATCGTGTGATTTGACACCATTGGATTATTTTCTTTGGGGATATGTGAAGTCGCTCGTCTACGCCAACAAACCAGAAACGTTAGGGGACTTGGAAGCCAACATTCGTGGCGTTATTGCCGACATACGGCCCCATATGCTCGAAAAAGTGGTTCAAAATTGGACCTGTAGAATTGGCTTTATTCGAGCCAGCCGCGGCGGCCACATGCCCGAAATCATATTTAAACATTAATGGCATAAAATTATCCTTCCAATAAAGCCAAATTGATGGACATTAAGACGATTTTCTTGTGTTTTATTTCAATTTGAAGCTCTATACCTCTAAAAAAAACATCCTGTACCTGCAAACTCATTAGGAACATTTGTATGTCAAAAAATTTTAAAATTTCAAAATGCGATAACTGGTCGATAAAAAAAGATATTTCAGAAAACTCAACAGCATTTGGAAGAAGAAGAACTGTACTTTAAGATCTCATACTTAAGTAGTTTTTGAAAATTAGAAAAAACACGGTGCTACATAACCTCAAATATGTCAAAAAACAGTGTTTTTTGCGCTTTTAGGGTAGAATATCTCAAAAACCCTTCGTTAAGGAGAAAAAACAAATTTTCGGTTAAGCGGGAACCTTAACTCAAGTATCACATGTATGCATTTTCAAATCGACGAAGGATTGTTTTTTTTTGTTCTAATTTCAAGTCAAAAAGTTTGACTAAAAATAACATTTTAATAAATTTATGAAATCTTAAAACTTAAGCTTTTAACTTTATTTTAAAGAAGAAAATATTTAATATATTCAAAATTTGTTAAATGTTAGACTTTTAAAAATCGTATTTTTTTGGGTGGTACGTTTTTTTCGTGAGGGTATTTGTCATATCTTGTAAAGAATTCGCTAATGTACTAGCAAATGGTATTTTCATTTAACGTATTTAATGCTCTGGTCACTAACAATGTTATTTGTCGAATGTCATTCTTCCCAATTTTCAGGACAACCCATAGGAAAAAGTCAAAAATTTAGTTACATAAGGTCAGGTTAAGCAGGAAGTTTGCCGATAAAGAGGCCTTAACCATTTTTCTACCGGTGTTCAATTAACGTGAAATTTGAAGATGAATGATATCCGCAAAACAGTTTAAATCATATTTAACTTTAATATTTCAGCTATTCAAAAATAATATTTACCACCCCCCATCCCCACCCAAAGTTCTAGAGGGGGTTAGTATAAAAATACCTTGCCCATAGACCTTTCTCTTAAATTATATTAAAAACATATTATTAATGAAAAAAAAAAGAAATGATCAAAAAATCAACATCTTTGCAATACTTCGATGGCATAGGCTTAAATTAAAATTAGTGTTCGATTAATCGAACGTTGGAGCTTATCCCATACCATAAAATCCCTTACAAATACGAGATATGAAATTTTTCCTCCAAGTGACAGCGCCTCTCCCATATCTATTGTGTTTACACAGGATTGGAGGTGTTTTGTGCGTGCTTATCATATCTTTAAATTTTTTTGCTTTTGGGCAGGGCTTTCGTCCATAGACGAGCAGATGTGGCTTATTTCGGCATTCATAGTGCAAAATATTTATTCGGGGAAAGCCGATTTAAGCATTAGTGTGTCCATTTGTCAACCGCGTATTTGTTCTTTTTTCTCCCTTTCAACACAGAAGTTGATCTTGGAGCTTATGTAGTGCTCCGCTTTCTCAGCAAAGTCAAGGCCCCCATTTTATTTTTTAACATAACGGGAAAACGGGTCAGGGTAAAATTTTTTCTATGACGGATTTGGAGTCAAGGAGCTGTAAAAATATAATTTAGGGGACGTCCATAAATTACGTGAGTTGTTTTTTTTTTTAATTCGGACCCCCCCCTCCCCTTGGTGAGTTCTGGCGGGACCCACCCCCGTCCCTTCCGTGGAACTTGCCATATAATTTTTAAATGTAATCTGCTATAACAATGTATACTCTCTGCATTAAAAAGTTGACGTGAGATTTTTGTTGATCCCCTCGTCCTTGGTGAGATTTGATGAGACTTTGTCGGACACCCTCCCCCCTATTTTGACTCACGAAATTTATGGACGGCATCTTATATCAAAAAATTCAACAATTTTTGCAGCGCAGTAGAATACGTTTGTCACGTTTCTTTGTGAGATGATTGAAGATGTGAGAAGATTCTCTAATAGAACAATTGCCCGTGCCCAAATCTTCAATCGCTCTGAAGCTTAGAAATTCACAAAGGATGTGATGGATTGGATAAGTGGGCATTGCATTACAAATTTACACTTCTCCTACAAATATTGTACCTTAAATGTTATAATTAGTGCTTCATCGAGAACCGATAAATTTCGTTCTCGTTATCGTTATCGGGACCGAGAACGATAACGAGACGATAGTAAAAAAATTACTTCTCGTGTGACCGAGGGCGAGAACGAGAAAGGTCTGGCCGATATCTCGTTTTCGGCGATAATGTAGTATTTGTCGTACGATAAACATTTAGAACATTGAACTCGTATAATTTGCACCATATGTTTTTTCAAAAACACTTGCACATGTAGTACATATGTACAATAATAATTTGGGGTGATTTTGCAACTTTAAAGTACAAAATCGGAATTTTTTCATTTTTTTCTGGTCAATTTTCAATATTTTTATAAGAAAAAAGAAGAAGAAGAAAAACTAATCACGGATATAAATAAAATAAAACTTTTTTGGATGTGCCCGCAACACGCAAAAATTACTATGTATGTAGATTTTTATCAAATTTTTTTCGTATTTTTCTGTATGTTTTCTATATCCCTGGAAACTGCTGAGCAGACTCAACTCTCAAATTTTCAAGCTTTGCTTTGAAGTCGAAAGGTTCACAATTCAGTTTTAACTTTTTCTACAAAAAAAAAAACCCCCTTATATTGATATCCTTGGTACTTATACCAATTTGCGAAATTCGGTACATGGACCCAATAATCTGGAGTAAGGACTGCGTAAAATGTAGGTGGGGTGGAACAAAAGGCAGTAAACGGGTTCAGCCATTGGTCAAGCTAGTATAACACATATAAAAGTAAACGAGTATAACCGAGAAATATCGGCGATAACGAGACGAGCACGAGATGATAAAGATACAGATCAAAAATGTCTCGTACGAGAACGAGTGCGAGACGATAAGCTTGGCGCTACTACGAGCACGATACGATAATTTTTATATTATCGTATCGTTCTGGTATCGGTGAAGCAATAGTTATAGTGAGTGAACTATGTAAGCAATAATATTGTAGTTTGGTGTGAAAACCAGGCGCGGATCCAAGGGGGGGTCACGGGGGTCATGACCCCCCCCAAAACAGCCCGCATTTCAAAAAATAGAGTTGAAACAATATTTTGCAAACCGAAAAACAAAAAAAAAACAAACGAACAAAACCTAGTTTTTGCAAACTTAAAAACCTGAAACTAACCAAACGACCAAAATTAACTTATTTTTTTGCACTCTGAAAAAATTGGAATCAAAAAATGACTAAATCAACAAATTTGACTAATTTTCTTAAACAAGACTGACTTTTTTATTATTTTTTCTATATTTGGATTGTAGCTTTACTTGATATACAATCATCTGTTTACAATCTGTTTACAAGTTCCAACTAAAAGCATCATTTATAAAACAAAATCCAATCTTCTATTTTGTTTCGCAAATCTGTTAATGATCGCATCGATGTCCAATGAAAATTCGAAATAAAAATATTCATCAGCTAAGACATTTCTTAGTTTTAAGAGTACATTTTTTATATAAAAAAAGTTTATAATTTTATATAAACAATAAATATATATATACATGTAATGAATTTTCAAGTAAAACAAATTGGACAAGTTTTTCATTTTTCATTTCATTTCTTTATTAAGCCTTTGGATTACATTTCCTTACAGACTAGAAGAGTCTTTAGACCAGGGGTCGGTAAAAAACAATGTGTGTGATGTACTTCAGCTCAATTGAGCTATGAAAAATCAAATTTTGCCGACCCCTGCTTTAGACATCGAAAAATCAAATTCATTTATGGATGACAATCTATTGAATAATGAGAGAGCTCTTAATATTGGCTCATTCTGAGCATAATTAGTTTTATGTTTTTTTATGAGGAATAAATCAAAATGACGCAACTGTCTAGGTGGGATATAAAAACCAATTAACTGAAGTAACTCCGGACATTCAATATTACTATTAACTATATCATAAATAAATATTAAGGACATAACCTTCCGCCTCGATTCAAGGGTATTTATGCCCAAAAGCAGGCAACGTGAATTATATGATGGCCTTGAATCACCAAAATACAAAGAACGTAATGCAAATCTAGAAAAGGTTTTTTGAATTCGTTCAATTCTAGCACAATGATTTGCAGAAAACGGATTCCAAACAAAAGAGGCATATTCCAATCTAGATCTTACAAATGCAAAGTAAAGGCTCTTAATGGTATGTGGATCCATAAAATCACAGCTGTGTCTACGAACAAAAGCCAACATTGCATAAGCTTTAGGGATGATAAAATTCAAATGCTCAATAAATGTAAACTTAGCATCGAAAACTACGCCTAAGTCCTTTATAAGATTGATTGACTTAAGAAGTTTACCCTGAATTGAGAAATAACAATCGAGTATATTATTTGATTTTGCAAATGTGCAGGGAAAGCATTTCCCAATATTTAAAGGTAACTGATTAAGTTTACTCCAGTTACTCACATTGGACAAGTCACGTTGTAAGGATTCAACGTCACCTACATTCCGTATACGACTGAATAATTTTAAATCATCTGCGTAAAGCAAAAGTTTTGAGCTCATGAACAAAATAAAGAACAGAGGTCCAAGGATACTACCCTGAGGTACTCCAGACGACGCTACAAAATTATAAGATTTAGTATTATTAACAAGTACAACACACAGTCTATTACTCAGATAGGATTTAATCCAATCCAAAAATGAGCCATGAAATCCAATTTTAGCTAGTTTAGCAATTAAAGCACTATGCTTAACCTTATCAAAGGCTTTTGCGAAATCAGCATAGAGCACATCCACTTGATAGCCACGTTCAAAAGAGGATACACAATAATTAGAGAATAATGATAAATTTGTTATTGTGGATCGACCAGATACAAAGCCATGTTGCTCTGGGCAAATATGACACTTAATTAAAAAGTAAAGCTTATCTTTTATAATGCTTTCAAATAATTTAGAGACAATTGTTAATTTAGAAATGGGACGATAGTTCGCGACATTATTTTTAAGCCCATTTTTAAAAATAGGGGTAATACATGCTACCTTCCAGGACTCAATAAAAGTTCCGAAATTTAAAGATTTATTGAAAATCAGACACAGTGGCTTACACAAAGCCTGACCACATTTTAATAATACTATAGAGGATAATCCATCGACTTCCACTTAAGCAGAAATCTTCAACTTTACTAATGCGTTAAAAACGTCTGTTTCACTCAAAGTAATAGAACCAACATCCACGAAAGAATTGATGTTTTGCAGGATAGAGGGTTCATACCATGGAGCATCTTCAGTATAATTTGATTTAAAATATTCGGCAAATAAATTAACTGTATCTGCAATTGTACACGAACTGATATTATTGAAAAACATAGAAGTGGGGATAAAAGATCCACTCTTTTTCGATTGTACGAATTTCCAAAACGATTTCGGATTCAATTTGATATTGGTTTCTGTTTTCAAAATAAACTGCTTGTATAAAAACTTATTCAAAAAGTTAAATTCTCTCATGTAATGTACATATTTCTCCTTATACTCTAAGTTCCCAGTGGATTTAAAAAGTTTTTGAAATTTATTGCGCATATTTTTCAGTTTTTTAAGGCCAGAATTATACCATGGAAGCTTATATACCTTATGAGGGCAAATTGGAATATGGTCATGACAGATTTGTGACACATTAAATTTAAATAAATCAAAACAAGTTGCGGCATTTTTACCATTAAATAAATTTTTCCAATTTATATCATTTATATTATTACTTATTTAAAAATTCAAAATCACATAATTTAAAGGCTGAGGCTCAATAAATTCATAAAATTCTATATCGAGAACAATTGGAACATGGTGCATATTAGATGGTGAAATTGGACAAAAACATTCAGATAAATTGTATTTAATATTATACGAAATAAAAATTAAATCCAAAATTTTGCCAAGATTATTAAGTACTTATTTTATTAATTTGAACTAATTCAATACTTAAGAAGCTATCAATAAGATAGATTTCATGAGGATGATTGATATTTGTTGGCGTCAAGTCATCGACGAGGTGAGTCCACATTACTTTGTTTAAATTAAAATCCCCCAATATGCAAAGCTGACTTTTATGGTCCAACGATGAATGTAACGATAAAATGTTACTTACATGTGCATCGTAAATTTCATCAGAACTATTTGGCGGGATATACGAGGCACAAATATATAAAGAGCCTGATGAGCCAGAAATGGAGACACTTAATTGTTCGTACAAACTGTCCGCATTCTGAAGGATGCAAGCTGTTGTACAGAAAAAACGTTTGATGGCAATTAGAACACCACCTCCTCGACTACAACCTGTTTTTATAGCGTCACGTTCCTTTCTGTATACTTGATATATATTTGTATCAAAGAATTCTCCATCGAAAAATTCATCATTTAGCCAGGTCTCAACAAATACGTTGACATCAAAATCTCCAGCCGTGGTATAATAATAAATGGAATGGGATTTAGTTCTGATCCCAGACATATTTTGGAAATAAATCCGAAATTGTGAAGTTTTACCTAACTGATTGTTAGGCTGAGCGGATGAATATTTAGTAAAATTAGCTAAGTTATTGCATTGATGTTAAGTTTTTTATATAATAAAATATTCGACTCAGCATAAACACGTCCGCACCTTTTGAATTCACGACTAGGAGTGAATTCTGGCTTAGTTTTTATTCATTGAAGAAATTCGGCTTGCTTTGTTTATTTGGTTATTCTTGTTATTTTTGATTTTTTTTCTATCCTGTGACCCCCCCCAGAAAAAAATTCTAGATCCGCGCCTGGTGAAAACTTTGATTTTCAAAAGTCGTTCGAAGGAACATCTCTCATTTTGTACAATATAATTACTGAACCAAAAGTGGGTAAATTGGAGAAGAGGCGGGACACTTTTTAGTAGAGAAAAAATTACTTCATTAATGGTAAAAACAGCTTCAACGATTTTGAAAATAATAAAACGGTGTACCCATAAAGACAAACAATCATGGAAAGTAGGTCTCTATGTTGTTACTACTCACATAAATTTTAGTAAGATTTAATAAGAGAACCGATAGAGTAATTGTTAAGTAATTTGGTGTGACACGACTTTCTACAATGCGTCTCAGAACCAAAAGTGAACGAAATGGCAATAATGGAAGCTAAAATTTTTAAATGTCGTACATATTTGGGAAACGTCGAGTCGTCAGCTATTAGAATGACATTTTTTAAGTTGACCAATATTGAGAAAAGTTATACTGAAGCGAAGAAGATTATGAAATCAATCTTATTTTAAGTTTTCCTATCATAAATGCATTTGACCATGTATTATATATTAAATTTTTTTTCTAAAAAATTGGTGCAATACAGGCGGGGTTGCCAAGTTAAAAAGAATGAATTCCCGCTCTTCCCAAAATAAAGTAATTATTCCTTCAAATTGTAATTGTTGTCACAGCTGCTAAGCCATTGGCCAAGTGACAAGAGATAATAAATGGATATACGCAATTTGTACAGTTCAAGGTTAGTTCCTCAGTAGCTCAGTTGTTAGAGCGGCCGTCGACAGATATGCAATTGAAATGCATGTACGGTCAGGGGTTCGACTCCATGTACAACATTAACCAAAAAACTGGTCTGATGAGGCTATGTGGTAATAGCCGAAACATATGTCACCAATTACCAGGTTAAATTGTTCCATTTGTTATCTTTGTCATGTTTGTTGAATAAAAAATAGCATTGATCAATAAGTAAAATTTACAATATTGGTCTTTGCTAAAATGACTGTAAGTTCATAATGTTTAATTATACTAAAAAGTTATATTAAATTTTTTTTTTTTAATTTCTAATCGATTACCTAAGACCGATTATTTAACATATTTATAAAATTACTTGAATTTTAATTGAATTTACAGTCAAGTGCAGTAACCAATCTTCATGTGAAGTTTCACAAATCGGTTAATGCTTTATAATGTCTTTGTGTCTTTGTCATGTTTGTTTATAAAGCATTAACCGATTTGTGAAACTTCACATGAATATTGGTTACTGCACTTGGCTGTAAATTCAATTAAAATTCAAATAATTATTAATACTCAGTCGACTAAAACAAATTAAAAATTTCTAAAACTGGAAAAATACGTCCAACCATTATTCGAAAAACAAGTGGCGGAAGCCCGAAATTCGAAATAATAAAAGCTACATAATAGCAAAGTCTTTAAACCGACGGTTTAACAAAAGCTATGCGGCAATCGAGAAATGACAATAAAAATACAACAGATGGCGCTAAAATGCAAAGAAATGTGCACTTTGTACATGTTGTTCAGCAGAACCTCCTTCATGGAATAGTCGGGGGTTCGAATCACATTACAAATTAACCAAAAACTGGTCTGATGAGGCTATGTATATATGTACATATGAATATGTGTTTATATGTGGTAATAGCCGAAACATATATTACCAATTACCAGGTTAAATTGTTCCATTTGTTGTCTTTGTCATGTTTGTTTATAAAGCATTAACCGATTTGTGAAACTTCACATGAATATTGGTTACTGCACTTGTCTGTTAATTCAATTAAAATTCAATTAATTAATAATACTCAGTCGACTAAAACAAATTAAAAACATATTTATAAAATTAAAAATAATCATTAAATTTTTTTCAAACTACATACACGTAAACCTTTTCGTTAAACATTAATCGACTTTTTGGACATTATTCCCACTTTTTTCAATATATTTTAAATGGTTTGAATTCTCCATTTTCGACCTCATCAACTTTTTCGACTTCTTCAACCTTATTGAATTTTTATCCACTCTACATTATTCAACTTGTTCGATGTTCTTGAACCTTACGGAATTTTTTTCAATTTTAGTCGATGATTTTAAGGCCTCAATTTCTCATCACCTTCTTCAATCTTGTTTATTATTTTTTGATTCATAATCTTTTTACTTTTTTGAATATTATTGACCTTTTTTTTAACTGAGCAGTTGAAGCACTTCAACATTTTTTGACTAGCATATTTTTCGAGTTTTTCAAATTTTTCAGCTCTAAGTTTCTCCGCAGTTGACCTTGAAAATTTAAAATAAAACTAGATTGTGTGTTATCTTTGTCCACGACAAGAATTCAATACCCTTAACCCAACAGTAAAAGTGCGCTTACGTCTAAATTTTTTATTAAAATGGTATCTCTTCCCCTCGGTACGTGCTGATTGGTTTGACTAAATTTACCCACATTGAACCTATTAACATTTACTTCAATAGCTCTCAGTATAGCGTTTAATAAGATTTCGCTTTATGGGAAGTATCACTCACTCTCCTCAAAATTTGCCTAGTTCTTGACCAGAGCTTTTCCGAATCATTCCTTTTGATTGTGTGAAGTTTGGCTCCATCATCTTAAGTACTCCTCTAAGTATAGCCGCGGATGCAATCCCCTCTTCTAAAAATACAGCAAATTTTGGCATACATTTTCTTTAGTAGTACAAGTCCTCCATATTTTTTTAGGATTTTAAGAAAAAGTTGCGCTATAAAAATTAAAAATAAGCATGCAAAAATAGAGGGTCGGACGGATCTAGTTTCGAAGATATAGCTATCGGAAATTGCGGATATAGCTTTCACAAAATTCAATATAAGTTTGAAAACCCTGTATAAATATCCAAAATATTGGTATCATATGAAAGGTAATTGAATAAGGCATAAAATCGGTATTTTTTTTTTTTTTGCTATCCTTAATCGACTAAGAAATGTTTAAAGAGTCGAAAAAAACTAATATTTTTTTAACACTGAAATTACTATCCCCCAGTGTGCCCGAACTCGTTTCTTCGAACTATTCATCCGCAACGGATTCCGTTACGAATTCGTCTCGGACTCGTTTTCGTATGAAATTCCTCTCGAAAAAACGGAAGGATCGTCCGCATTAACGAATTCGTCGGAACGGATCAGTTTCGAACTCGTTTTTTGTAAATAAAAAAAAAATATATGTTTGAAGCGACATAAAATTGCTTAAAAGTTCAAAAAAACGTAAAAAAATTTTTTACTCAAATTTTTTTGCAAAAAAATTAAGAATTTTTGAAAATCTAAAAATTTTTTCTATGTCCCGGAAAAATTTTCAAAGAAAAATTTACAAGAAAATTTGGTTTTATGAACAAAAAAACGAATACGAAACGATTTCGTATAGGAAGTCCGTTACGAATTCGAAACGAATTTGGCAATGCGGACGATCCTTCCGTTTTTTCGAGAGGAATTTCATACGAAAACGAGTTCGAGACGGATTCGTAACGGAATCCGTTTCGGATAAATAGTACGAAGAAACGAGTTCGTTTCGAATTTGAAACGAATTCGTTTTGCACACTGGGTTACTTCAAAAATATGGTTCAATAAATCCACTGCATAAGTTGTGCAATATCTGTTGTTACATAAGTACGTACATAAATTACAGATAACTTTCTAATAGCTTTGCAATAACGTTGTCAAGTTAACCATCAGGCGATAAATTTCCTATGACATTTCTGTCTCTGATTCCCAACGCCATGTAGAAGTGCATTGAATATAGAAAAAAATATTATATACATATCACATCAATCTTATCGGCGCTTCCTGCCTGTCGTCTCTTTACTGTAGTTGTCAAAACAGGTGATATAAAATTGTTCAAAAGACACACATCTTATGCATTCATTTTATATATGCCCTGTCGGGAAATATTCAACCAGCTACTGAAATAGTGCATTTATCGTCATGTAAATGCTGCCTTACTATAAGCTGGTTGAAAAGTCATGCAGTAATAGTCAGTAAAACATGCTGGGGCCACATCGTAGATGGCACTTTGCACTTCACACAATTTTGTTTGTTTTATGATTCGTTATTACTTTTTTTCTTTTAAAATTGTATATATGTATACGACGTCAACTGTATATACATAGTAAAGATCAGCGCAGAGCTATTTGAATTGGCAAATATTCCAGGCATCAGCAAACTCCATTTGATAATCTCCTGTGATGAGCATTTGAAATTAAAGACACCCGTAATTTAGAAATTTTTTGTTTGTTTTATTGGCTTTTTATTAATAACATTAATTAAATGATAATTAAACTTCAGCCATTTTTAGTAACGATCAAAAAATTTAACGTTAAATAATTTTAATTTTTTTTTCTGTTGTACCAAAAGTCATCATGGGGTTTAAAAATTTAATAACTTTTTCGTTGTTTATATTTTTTTTATTTTTTTTTTAGATTATATAAATAACAACTGGGAAATAAAAAATGGAGAGATTCACAACTGAACAGAGAACTAGAGTAATAGAATTTTATTATTTAAATCAGCGATCAATTCTTTTAACGCTGATTATGAGTGATGAAGCTCATTTTCACTTGAATGTCTTTGTTAATGAGCAGAACTGCAGATTATGGGGTTCTGAAAATCCAAGAGCCATTCATCAACGCCAATTGCACTACATTAGGTGTACATTATGTTGTGGCATTACATTTGAAAACATCATTGGGCCTTACTTCTTCAAAAATGAAGATAGAAGTGCTGTATCCGTAAATGAAGAACGGTATCGGTACATGATTGAAAATTTTCTACGTCTTGATCTTCAAAACAGACCTGAGATGTGGTTTCAGCAGGATGGAGCCAATGCACACACTGCCCGAGACACAATGATACTTTTAAGGTAAATTTTTGGAGAGAAAATAATTTCCAGAAATTCGGAAATTAATTGGCCAGCGCGTTCGCCAGAATTGACAGCACCCGACTATTTTCTTTAGGGTTATTTGAAGGATAGAGTGTATGTAAAAAGCCTGAAACCATTCTTGAACTTAAGGCCAACATTGTTGCCGAAATTCGAACGCTACAACCACAAATTTTGACAGCTGTTATGGAAAATACTCTAAAACGAGCCCATCATTGCGAAGCTGAAAACGGGGATCGTTTAAAAGACATTATTTTTCATACATAGTGTAAAAAAATTTCCATTTTCTTATTTTATAATCTGAAAAAAAAAAAAATAATACAAATATATAAACGAAACAGTTATTAAATTTTTAAACCCCATGATGACTTTTGGCCCACGCTGCAGATAATATTTAGTCCCAAAATTCGATATTTCCATATGAAAATGTGAAAAAAATGTAAGACTTTTTGAATTCAAATTTTTTGCGGAAATGCAGTCTTTATTTTTCGAGTAAGTTCGGATATCCATTCTGTGAAGGAAAAAAGTTACGAGAAAAATCACGTTTTTTTTATCCAAAAAGGATCTTCAGGCGAATCAAAAGTGCTTCATTGATTTTTCTCGGAACGAAGAAAAAATGACGCAGATATAGTTTTTAAGGGTCCTTCTAACTTTTGAGTCGGTGTCGGGATGATTCTAAATTTCGACCAGGTCTAATTTACACATGTAAAACTCTCAAATAATATAAATAAACAACATTTTTGGAAGTTCATAAGTACATGTAATCTTGAGTTAATATTACTCAACTAATTCTTATTACAAACATTATGGAAAAATATGTCGCAGATTTCTGCATTTTTCTAAATCCAGTCGAAAACGATTTCCATTTTTTGTTGCGTGCTAGATCCCATTTTTATTGTTAATATATGCGAAAACTCTAACCGACAAAATCTACCTATCTATAGTGCTACTAAAATGCTATCTAAAAATAAAATTTTTTTGAGTTCTCTATATTTTTTTGCACTTCAAAGGCTACGAATGTCGCGTGCTCGACCGTGGAAATGCCCATATGAAAATTTGAATTTTTTAACCATACATCAGCTTTTTGCCTCACTATTACCTAACTTGTGAATAGTAAGCTAGTAGTTAGTTGAAAACACATGCAGACATAGCGACTACTCACCAGGGATGATATTGGTATATTTGTAAAAGGGCCAAAATTCGAACTGAAATAGGGCTTTTTTGACATAAATAGGGCTTCTGATTTCTAATTTCTTCATTTTATAAAATTTATTTTGTTGTTTAAATTTCATTGTAAACATAAGTTTTACATATGAACATCTAAGCGTTTAACATTTTTTTGTATATATCGCTCATTTTCTTCAATAACAATATAACCCAAAAACATAAAAATCAGTTAAAATGATTACCCTGAAATATCTGATTTTTTGAGTTATGACGTTATTGAAGAAAATGAGCGATATATTAAAAAACTAACTATGGTGAGATCGATTTCTAGAAACTTCTTCAAAAGGAAATGCAGAAACAAACTATATATTTACAGATTTAGCACATCAAATTTAACCTATTACTCAGGTCTGCAAATCGAAAAAAAAAATTTGTGCCGATATATACATACATAGTTAGTAGACTTGTATTAGTGTGTACTGGCAACATATTTTCAATTTTTTCTATAAATAAATTGATTTTTATATCATGTCTTCATTGCTTAGAAGTTATTTCAATGATCCTAATGTGTTTTGTTACATTTGTGGTGAATACACAGTGAAAAAGTTCAGAAAACTATAACAGATTTTATAAAAAGTGCTTATTTTGCTTACTTTAAGTCGAAAATTGTGGATGAATACAAGCCGCGGATACCCCAAATTGTTTGCAAAATGTGCTATGAACACTTCAGACAGTGTATTAGTGGTAAAAGAAACCATATGAGGTTTGGAATGCCTATGCAATAGATAGAACAAAAAACTCACTTCGATGACTGTTACTTCCGCTGTATTAATTTGCATGTTGTAAATGTTAAATAATGATTTATCCAGACTTAGATTCTCGCGATTTCGAAGAAATACAATCTACAGAGTCAAAACCTTTTACGCAAGAAGAATTAAATGATTTGATAAGGGACTTTCTTAAGAATCTGCAGAGGTTTTGGCTTTTGATTAAAAGAAAAAAACTTGTTGGCGTCAGGTACAAAAGTGAAGTTCTATCGAATAAGAGAGCAAGACTTGTTACCATTGCTTCAATCGGAAAATGATATTTTTTTTGAAGTGCAAGGCCATATTCTCGAAATGGGTCTTTCATGATACCATCCAAATAAATGGCGTCTCTTTAAAGACAGCTCTAAGCGAAGTCGTTTAGTCGTTTGTTGAAGTTACTAAAAACTTTCTCGGAAATTACAAGTCAAATAACTCTCTAAAATTGTAAATGACATGCTAGAGCACTTTTATAAATTAGGATGTGATATGTCTATCAAAGTGCACTACCTTCACAGTCATCTTAACCTATTCCCAAAAAATTTTGGATCCTATAGCGAAGAACAAGGGATGCGGTTCACCAGGACCTAAAAACTATAGAAGAAAGATACCAAGGACGATGGGATAGCCATATGATGGCTGACTATTGCTGGTTTTTAATGTAAACTTTTTTTTTACAATGCAAAGCCTAGAAAATCACACGTAGGTTGTCAAAATTTTTGCTAATAACACTAGTTTACAATCAAAATGTTTCATTAATAAGAGCGCACTTTTCTTATGTACTTTTTCCTGCTGAGTTCGAAAATGAAAATGAAAATTTTTTAATGATACAGTTTTCGAGATATTGTGTTTTTCATTGTATCGACCTCCTTTCACTTTAAAGTTCATATCTTGTGCTAGAAATGTCCAATTTCATGGTTTTTTGCATCAAATTAAAGATAATAAGATGACAAACAAATAATGTATTCAATAAAAGGTCCTTAGTTTAAATAAAAGCATAGCTTCACGGCACCAAAACTGGTGCTAACCAGTGTTATAAATCAAATAAAACTTTTTTATATAAAGAAACATCCAGAGAGTTGATTTGATATAATTTCAGTTCCAAGTTTAAAAAATCCAAAGACATCGTAATAATTAAGGGGGGGATAGGGTTTGAACAAATTTTTTTTCTGTTTTTTGTTATTTGATGGTACAACTCTTCAATAGTATTCTGTTAAAATTTGAGGTCGTTTGGAGCAAAACTGACGAAGATACATACAGTGCCTTGGTCTCCCTACTGATTCTGTGTAAGTATATATAAAAAAAGGGTTTTAATTTTTATTTTTTTATTTCTCGAAAATAAATGTTCAAAGTCGGTGGACACTTTTACTCAAAAGCTACTTGACCAATTCTCTTGAAATTTGACACACCTTTTTGATACATATAAAACCAGGTATCGACAAAGGGTTTTTTTTTGCATTACAATTAGTTTTACAATAACAAATATAGTGATTTTTGTAATATTTTTTTACAAAAATTCGTTTTTTTGGCTTAAAAATTATGATAAACTCTTAAAAATCGTCAAAAAAAAAACGCTACGTCAATACCTTGAAAAACTCATAAGCTAACTAAATTTTTTTGATTTTAGATGATAAAGTGATGAGTTATGTTGTCCACTGCAACCACTTATTTTTTAAGGGTCCACTAAAATGTTTTAGGAGAAAAAAAAAACACTTAAATTCTATCTCAGTCGACAATCACTCATCGCAGTAAACTTTCCTTTGAAAAATAAAAAATTGTGAATATTTTTCGGTAGAATTTTGGAAAAGGGCCAAAAATTATTAAATAGGGCCACGGGGCTTTTGAAAATTAAAAGGGCTCAAAAAAACCCTAAAAGCCCCCAAATATCATCCCTGCTACTCACTACTTTGGCGGACATCACCATGTTAAGTCAGCAAAACAATTAAGAAATGAGCTAGATGTGCTTATAAAAAATTTTATAGTGAGATAATTCCCTGTAGGGTGATATACCTTCGTAACTCTCAGTATAAATACAGCCTTTTTGTATATCTTTATCCAATGGTGCTGATTTAAGAATACCTCCCTAAATCAGTGCGTATTGTCCCGCCAGCTTTGATGTTTCTGTGTTTTAGTTCATATTGTAATATGGGTGAATTTATTTAATATAATTAGCAAAAGTAGTAAATTAAAAATATATGACTTTCGACTCTACTTAAAATCTAATAATTGGCTTAGTAATATTTAAGTACATTAGGGTGCCCCAGGCTATAAGGGCGTTTTTTTTTTTTAACTGAGATACGCACATACTCATCTTTTTTTTCATTTGACCTTTATAACTGAATAGATAAATATAACTGATATGGATTATGATAACCCGTGCCGACTTGATGTCAAAGTTTGACATAAAAATTAGTATGGGAGCCATAAAAGGATATAAGAACTTAATAGTTTTTCAGTAAACACTGTTTTACCTAGTATATCTTATACACTGCGTTCATAAACTATAGCACAATTTATGTACTTTAAGAAAATGTGCTGTAGCATGTTGGATATTGAATCTCAAACGCTCATACTGACATATTTTGTGCTTAGATATGTTCTCTTTAAGCTGACATCAAATTTTATATTCACTTTTTTTTCACCGTTATCAATATCTCCAACATTGCTTTTTTTTCCGCCTAAAAATCGTTCATTTAGTGTAGCACAAATGATTTAAAGTCAATTTTTTTCAACAAAAACAAGAAATTTTTATTTTTTATTATTTAATACGAAGTGGTTCCACCATTTGATTTGGTGCATTCAAATATCCTGTTTCGCATGGAGTGTGCTTAATTTTGTACCAGTTGAGCGTTGAGAGCCTCCCTTTCTTCAAATATGGCTGTTTTTAAGCCAGCAACACTTGAAAACTGTCGTTTATCAAAAAAAAAATTTGAAAAACATTTCAGACATGTCGTTTTCACGTATTCTGACCCAGCTCTGGTAGCAGCTACAGGATTATTTTTTTTTTTTATTTTTTTAAATAAAATTTTTAAATAGAATTTGAATAAATTTTCGAAAATCGAGTATTCTTGAAGTATTCTAGAACATGACTTTTTTTTTGAACGTGTCTAGTGTTCATGTACGAAAAGTAATAAAAATTGCTTTTGTTCCTCTTCAACAGTGATTAAGCCATGAATGTCTTGCATTAAGTTAACCGCTCTTTCAGTTGTATATTCAACTGCTCTTAGTTTCAGCACTTTTTTTTAGCTTGTTGAAATATGACCATCAATTTTGAGCCGATTGAACAAGAACTTGCTTTTTATTGAAATAAAGTCGCCGATGTTTTTCTCTGAAATTAAAAAAGAGAGTCATCAGTTATCATACATCAAAGTTATAAAATTAGACAAAAATTATCTTAATTTGTTTTGTACAGAGTTTTTATGTTCAGCACTTCTAGTGCAACAACCACAAAAAAATTACAAGCGCAAAATGCACGTCATATCATCAGTAAACTTTGTTAGCAGAAGTTTAGTAGTCTGCAAGCCTACTATGTTCTATTTTTTGCGTTGATCAGTTAAGAATCACAGCAAAAAACAAAACTTCTAGATTTTAATGCAATTGCTTTTGTAATCTCTTTGGTATCACACATTTCTTGACGAGCGCTCAGTTGAAGGCTTTTTTTTTGGCGATTTTGCGCTTGTAATTTCGGCTAACAAAGCTTACTGATGATATGACGTAGCGGTCATTGAAACTAGTATAAGCAGCTCGTTGTTCATTTTTAATGCATTTTGCTCTTGTAATTTTTTTGTGGTTTTTGCACAAGAAGTACTGAACATAAAAACTCTGTACAAAAGAAATTATTATAAGAACTTTGTTCCAAGAACACATTAAAAAATTATCTTAATTTTCGTTTCACAAATCCTGGTAAGGTGTTCTTACCGCTAAAGTGCCTTTCAACCAAAGCTTGACATAGGAAGTCGTGATGAATAGGCAGACGGCTAACAGATCTGCCTTATCCTTGTTTGATATTCTGATATTACCATACGAAATAACTATTGGTAGACGTTCTTATTTAAATTGGTGTGCATCTAAAGTGCTACAGTTTTACCATCCAAATGGACAGTTACAGTATCCGGTACTTCGTTTTGGAAATCGACTTTTATTGCTTCTGCGCTCTCTTTTCGATTTTCCGTACGAATTCTTTGACTTGTTTATGGAAAATTCGTCGATATTATGTCCTATTAACACCTATCTAATGCTGCCCATGGTGTAATAATAAAGGTGAAGTAATTAGGGAGAGACTCGATTTTCATTCATCTGTCATCCTATTTGCTGCAGTTTTGACATTCATAACATTTCAATTGCCCATTCAGAAAACTTAAGCGCTTTGATGAATTGCAGCGCTTAAGCGTAAGATCTTGAAAATTTTCTGAACGATATGCTACAAACTACATTCAATCTTAAAAATGTAGTCGCTGTGGTTGTTATTACAATAACAAAAAAGACTTATTGCTATTTGAAGCCCGCTACATTATTTAGCGTAGCTTTTTGTTCGCATCAGAATTTTGAAACTCAACACAAATACCTCTCAGTAAAAAGTTGCTTAAAGTGCTTCAAAAATTCTGAAGTTGCTGAACGGGCCAAATAATCAAAATACCGAAGTGTCAAAAAAATTACGAAAGAAGACAATGGAGGATACGAAATCCACACTTTTGAGAAATTTTGTGCGGCAATGACCGTCTACAAACTGTCATTGCATTTTCTTCATCTACGATATCACAGTAGGCTATTTCTTTTCAAATTTTTGATATTCATATACAATAAGTTTGTGCCTTTACTACTTTGAATTTTTAAATGATGAATGGCATTTAATTTTTCTGCTAAAGGCATTCAAGTGACAAAGTGATCAGAGTTCGCACTCAAAAATTATTTTAAAAAATAGTGGTTTTTCTTCTGTTTATAAAATTTGTTCCCATTTGTGAATTTCAATAAAAAAATTGTTTGCAGGTAAGGAAATACATATATTTTACTTATGTGACAAAGTTGTAGTGAAAAATCTTAAAAAGCATTAATTTTATGACCAAAAACTAATGACCGTCTCTAAACGGTCATTCCCGTTACCATGTCATTTTTTGTGTGCTCTTGCTAATAAGATTTTCTGTTCTTTATAAATAATTTGTAATAGAAATGAGTCTTCAGGGCAGAAATGAAAGGTTCAGATCTTATAAGTTGTGCAAGTTTTCCGATGAAGAAATTTGCGAGCTTATGGAGTCGGTGGAGTCAGATATTTCCAATGAAAGTAATGGAGAATTTGATAGTGACAATAGTATCATAGATCCTGACTTTCGCCTTGAAGAATCTGGCCAAAACTTGGAACTGGAAGAGTTAGACGATGAAATTTTAAACTGTTTGGAACAGATGGCTGAATCAAGTGATGTCTTTGTGAATCAAATAAACACTTCATTCAATGTTAGTGAAAACAATATTGTTGATTCGCCAAAGTCATCCAATAACAGAATGATAGCAACATGTTCATCACCTCCAACTTCAGTTAGCTGTTTGAAGCCAACAAAAAAGCCTCAATCGCCGTTGCCCGAGGTCGATACTAGTTATGCTGAATACATTCCAGGACCTGGTGGATTCACTGAAGAATGTGTGTATCCTGAAAGCTATTTACAAACCAATGAAATTGACATATGAGGCGCCCGGTTGCAAAACCGGCCAAGTCCATTTTTCATACTTTTGGGAAAACAACGAAAAACGTTTATCTTCATCTATGTTCATTGAAAAATTAAAAAGTATTTCCCACATAATAGCTTATAAAATTTCTGACTCCAAAACACTTCAGATCACACTTTTCGAGTTTTATTTGCGAATGTTTTTGAGAAAACAATTTTGGACTTGGCCGGTTTTGATACCAAGTTCATGGACTTGGCCGATTTTGAAACCAAGGCGTTGGAAAAAAAGTGGACTTGTCCGGTTTTGATACCAATGTACTGGACTTGGCCGGTTTTGATTCCAAGGCGTTGGACTTGACTGGTTTTGAAACTGGTAAAGCTGAATTCGACCAGAAGCGACTTAAAAAAAAGATAAAATTATGTATCTATTATATAAAACTCATTTTTTGTCTGTCTGTCTATCTGTCTGTCTATCTGTCTGTCCGTCTGTCTGTATCTTATGCACGCGGAAACTATCCAGCCGATTTTGATGAAATTTTTACAGTGTGTGAGTATCAATCTGGCGGGTGTCATAGGCTATAAAACTTTTATTTAGGGTGCATATTTAGGGTGGCCTTCATGCACTAATATTTTAAAAATAGCGATATCTCAAATACATATAAGTCGATTCTCATGACACTTACACAGTATGGCTTTTATGTTAAGGGGCATAGATGAGATTGTAAAAATTTTATTTAAGGTGCATACTTAGGGTGGCCCTCATACAAATATATTTTTAAACATCATTTTGACGAAGACAGGTTAATCGATTCACACCAAATTTACACCACGTATCTCTTATGTTAAGAAGCATAGCTTAGGCTACAAAACTTTTGTTTAGGGTGGCCTTCACACAAAAATATTTTTTATATATCATTTTCTCGAAGACCGCTAACTCTATTCTTATGGAATTTACACCACTTGACTTTTATATTAAAAAGCACAGACTAAGTTGTACAAATTTCATTTTGGGTGCATACTTAGGGTGGCCCTCATACAAAAATATTTATACATATCATTTTCAGGAATACAGGTAAGTCGATTCACACCGAATTGACACCACGTAGCTCTTATGTTAAATTACAAAGCATAGGCTACAAAATTATTATTTAGGGTGGCCTTCACACAAAAATATTTTTAAATATCATTTACTCGAAGACCGCTTAATCGATTCTCATGTAATGTACACCATATGGCTTTTATGTGAAGAGACACAGATAAGATCGTAAAAATTTTTATTTAGGTTGCATACTTAAGGTGACCCTCATACAAAAATAATTTCAAATATAATTTTCACAGAGGCAGGTTAGTCGATTCACACCGAATTTACATCACGTAGCTCTTACGTTGAAAGGCATATCTAATGATACAAAACTTTTATTTAGGGTGACCCTACCAAAAATATTTTTTAAATATCATCTTCTCAAAGACCGCTTAATCGATTCTCATAGAATTTACACCTCATAACTTTTAAGAGAAGAAACACAGATAAGATTGTAAAAACTTTATTCAGGGTGCATACTTAGGGTGGCCCTCATACAAAAATATTTTTAAATATAATTTTCACAAAGACAGGTTAGTCGATTCACACTAAATTTACACCACGTAGCTCTTATGTTATGAAGCATAGCTTAAGCTACAAAGCTTTTATTTAGGGTGGCCCTCATACAAGCATATTTTAAATATAATTTTATCAAAGACCACTGCATCGATTCTCATGGAATTTACACCTCATGTCTTTTATATTAAGTGGTACAGCTAGAATAGAATGGATGATGCCACGCCCCCTCATTTAAAAGAAAAATAAGATTCTTTATATCATATCAACTATTTGATGCAGATGAATGAAACTTGGTACATATATAAAGGCAGGAGACAGAAGTAAGATTCAATGGAAAAATGGGCGGTGCCACGCCTCCATTTCAAATATGTATACGTTTTCAATATTGGTTCAACTTTTCCAAATTTTTTCGACCTTTTCAACCTCATTCATTTTTGATTGTTTCTCAACTAAGCGTTGTTGTTATTAAAATATCAAAAGCGGTGCTGCACAGAGAACAAGCAAAAAGAAATAGCAAAATAAGTGTATACTAGCATTACCCTGTGCGCATCGGTTCACCTCAACCGTGGTGTGGATTCGATGTGCGGTCTGCGTGAAAATTCTATTTAAAAAATACTTTTGTATGAGGACCACTCTTAGTATGATCCCAAAATAAAATTTTTACAACCTAAGCAGTGCCTGTCAATATAAAAACTACGTGGTGTAAATTCCATGAGAATCGATTATGCGGTCTTTGAGAAAATGATAGTTAAAAATATTTTTGTGTGAGGGCCACCCTACATATGCACCCTAAATAAAAGTTTTATGGCCTATGACACCCGCTTGATCGATACTAACATACTGTAAAAATTTCATCAAAATCGGCTGGATAGTTTCCGCGTGCATAAGAGACAGATAGACAAAAAATGAATTTTATATAATAGATGTGCGTGTAAGTATGTAAATTTCAGCTCATTTGAACAAAATCTGTAAAAAAGTTTAAGCTAGTTTATGGACTTGGCCGGTTTTGAAACCAAGTTCATGGACTTGGCCGGTTTTGAAACCAAGTTAATGGACTTGGCCGGTTTTGAAACCAAGTTCATGGACTTGGCCGGTTTTGAAATCCATGCATCAAAATATCTTTAAAAAATGTGATAATTCTGTCAAAAAATTTTTTTTTAATCTAAAACCATTGTAGATAGATAAAGTATGGTCTAGATTTCTATATATGAGAATATCTCAAAAAATTTTTTTTTTGGACTTGGCCGGTTTTGCAACCGGGTGCCTCATATGCCAACGTAAATTTATTTTCAGGCCTACAAAACATTGAAGCAAAATCCAAATATTTTACTGGAATTACGTGGAGGAAAAGAGGAATGCAACTCCATGTCAATAAAGTTGTGTTTCTTGGAGATAGTACATTGCATGAAATGTAACTTGAATTTATGTCTAACGCCTGCAAAAAACTGCTTATATGACTTTCACGATCTCTCAAAATAATTTATAAAATTTATAATTTATTTATAATTAACCTACTTTATTTTATGTTTTTTATGCTATTTGAACCTCATTTTCAATAACAAGAAGTCAATAAATTATTTTATGTTAAAAACTGCAGTACATATTTTTTTTACGCTGTAACGGGAATGACCGTTTGCAGACATTTCATTCATGACGAATGACACTAATTTTGGGGGTGGTAAAATTTTTCCTGATAGAAGTTTTAGATGGTGTAATAATAAAGGTGAAGTATTAGGGGGAGCCTTGATTTTCACTCATCTGTCATCCTATTTGCTGTAGTTTTGACATTCATAACATTTCAATTGTCCATTCAGAAAGCTTAAGCGTAAGATCTTGAACATTTTCTGAACGATAGCTTGCAAACTAAATTAAATCTTAAAAATTTAGTCGCTGTGGTTGTTATTGCAAAAAGAAAAAAGACTTATTGCTATCATATTGTAGCCCGCTACATTATTTAGCATTGTTTTTTTATGCGCATCAGAATTTTGAAACTCAACACAAATTACCTCTCAGTAAAAAGTTGCTTAAAGCACTTCAAAAATACTGAAGTTGCTGAACGGACCAATTAATCAAAACACCGAAGTGTCAAAAAAAATTACGAAAAAAGACAATGAAGGGACACGAAACCCACACTTTTCAGAAATTTTGTTATTACACCATGGTAGTTTTATTAGTATCGAGCTGTATGCTCTCAGTTGGGAGAGGCAAATCTTGCAAATCCATTATTTCAGAATCAGAAGATAAATTTCCTTGTAGTGGTTCATAAGATGATGTCGAAGGAGTTAAGGATGAAAAATATTTATCATGCCCCTTTTGTTCCTCAATTTTTCTAAGGCACATCTTTTTCTCTTTTGCAGTCAGTTTTTTGTTCACTCCAGCTAAGTGACCAGGTGGACTTGGGTCTCCCTATCTTAGATTAGATTTAGATTTTTATTTCATTTTCCTTAAAGTAACTTTACAATTTTAAACATAGTTTCAAAATAAATTTATAAGAAATAAAACAAAAATCTGAATACGACAATAACCAGGGTTTGGTACCCGCCACGTAAAAAAAAACGGCGGGTTGCACTCCGGGAGTGCCGACAGAAGTGAAAACAAATCGTTTAATGGCAAGTTAGTGCGTTAATTGGTATGTGTGCGTTTTCTTTTTATATGGCAATGCAATGGAAGACAAAAACGGAATATGTATTCAAATTTTACTCTCGCTCTCATTCTCAATTTGTCAACGCAACAACGCGGACATTGAAAGAAACAAACATGTAAGCATAACAATCGTTGAATGAGAATTAAATGTGTCAGTTAGTGTGTATGCTTTGCTTTTTGTCTTCCACTTGGAATATTTTTTATTTAAAAGAAACAATAGAACATTAAAATTTTACCATCGCATTCATGACGGGGAATCCCGATGACGGTCGGTGTCACGAGTTTATACTTTTTTACTCAGCCGCACAACGTGCCATAAGAAGTTTTCACTTCAAAAATTGCTGGAAGAAGTATATTCGGCTCAGTAGCCTCAACTGTGAATAATTAAATTTGAGCTAAGTACTCCTTATGTTTAAAAACAAAAATTTATTCTGATTGCAGTAAGACACATCATTGCGAATTATGTAAGTATAAGAAAAAATCAGGTAAAAAAAGTACCTGGACCTGTGACTAAATAGCTTAAACATAATTTTTCTTAAACTTAAGATAAAAATCTGCTTCTTCTAACAGACACTATGACACCACATTTATCAAAATCGGCTTATTCGTTGCCGAGTTCTGGCTGTTAGAATATTCAAACTGCTTAAAACGCCATCTTGTGACAGTTAATCATAATACAAATGACTTCAAAAAAATCTGCTTGTTCTTAAAAAAGACTATTACACCTCATTTGTCTAAATCGGTTTAGTAATAGCCGAGATATAACGTTTTAAAGTTTTTCAAAAAACCAAATTTGCTTGCTGCTGGTTCAAGGTGGCCTGGTATTTCAGATTTTTCTCTGCTTTGGGCTAATGGCTCTGCTTTTGGCTGCGCTAGCAGAGAAAAATTTGCTTACTGAGCAACAACTAACCGGAAGTCAACATATGTATGCTACAAATTTAAAAATTTTTTCCACAAAATTACATACTTTCATGGGCCAATTTTTTCAAAAAACGTTGCCTACTTTTAGGCGCTATTAATAATTTACCCTTAAGCGGCCCTCACACGATCAGTATTACTGACAGGATTTTGCATACTGACAGTATTACTGATCATATGAGGTGAGTACTGATGTACTGTCAGTATAGAAAAACGATACTGATGACTGATGAAAAAATCGGATATTACTGACGAAGTTTTTAAATACTGACAGTAATACTGATGGTGTGAGTTGAATACTGACAGTTCATCAGTATTATTTGCACAGAAAAGTGGCATGCCACTTTTTGGGGCAGATCCGGCTGAAAGTTGGTCAGAGGGTGCAAGTAGGCACGGGACGGCAAAATCCTGGGAGGGGGCGTGGCATGCCCCATTTTGTGGCAGATAGACGATGAGGCAGCGAAACTTGAAAGAAACTTGAAAAAGTTCCTCATTCAGTGGCATGGAACATTGCGTCCAAGGGTATGGTCGTCCGATGCCTAGCTGGAGGCGTGGTGCAAGTTTGGATGGAATCTGCCCCAAAAAGTGGCATGCCATTTACGGCTGTCGGTCACGTAGCCGGAGCATAGTTCGCACCTTCACCAGTCGAATGTCAAAAAAACTGATTACTGACAATAAACAATACTGACCGTGTGAGTGGTACACTGACAGTAATGTAAATACTGTCAGTAATTATACTGTCAGTAATATTGATCGTGTGAGAGCCGCTTTAAAAGTATGCAACACTTTCCGACGAATTTCAAAAATAGCACCTAAAATTAGGACACATTATCTGAAATTTTTAAAATCGTTACCTACTTTTAGGCGTTCTTTTTGAAATTTGTCAGAAAGTGTTGCCTACTTTTAGGGGCAAATTAATAATAGCACCTAAAAGTAGGCAACGTTTTATAAATTTTTTGAAATCGAGTTCATTTTCCAAGTCTTCAAAATTTTAAAATCGAGTTCGTTTCCCAAGTCTTCAAAATTCCAAAATCAAGTTCGTTTCCCAAGTCTTCCAAATTTGAAATCGAGTTCGTTTCCCAAGTCTTCAAATTTCTGAAATCGAATTCGTTTCCAAAGTCTTCGAAATTCTAAAATCGAGTTCGTTTCCCAAGTCTTCAAAATTCCAAAATCAAGTTCGTTTCCCAAGTCTTCCAAATTTGAAATCGAGTTCGTTTCCCAAGTCTTCGAATTTCTGAAATCGTTTCAAAAGTCTTCAAAATTCCAATATCGAGTTCGTTTCCCAAGTCTTCAAAATTCCAAAATCGAGTTCGTTTCCCAAGTCTTCCCGATGACGGTCGGTGTCGCGAAATTATACTTTTTTCCTCAGCCGCACAACGTGCCATAAGAAGTTTTCACTTCAAAAACACTCCAATGAAGACTAAAAAAGCCTCGGATAATGAACCCCTCAACGTTGACGACCACTGCAAACGAAAAAAGGACTATGATTTAAGAATATGCACCTGGAATATCCGGACCCTCAATAGGGAAGGTGCCTCTATCGAATTGGCGGATGCCCTCGGAAAAATTAAGGCTGACATCACCGCCATCCAGGAAATAAGATGGATAGGACAAGGTTGCTCTAAACAAGCAAGTTGCGATATCTACTACAGCTGCCATGCGGAGAGGCGCGAATTGGGATGCGGATTCGTAGTAAGCAAGAGACTTCGCCACCATATCTCCAGGTTCACACCTGTGAGCGAAAGGTTGGCTACGATCCGCGTCAAGGCTCGATTTTTCAACATCAGCTTGATTTGCGCGCACGCCCCGACGGAGGAAAAGGACGATGCTGTCAAAGATGCCTTCTATGCGAGACTCGAGGAAGTATACGATCGCTGCCCGGCCCATGACGTTAAAATTGTACTCGGGGATTTCAACGGAAAGGTCGGAAGAGAAGGTATATTTGGCCCCACTGTCGGTCAGTTCAGCCTTCACGAGACCACCTCAAACAACGGTCTACGGCTGATCGACTTCGCCGCGGCGCGAAACATGATAGTAAGTAGCACCAGATTTCAACACCTCGATATCCACAAGGCCACCTGGCTGTCCTCTGATCAGAAAACACGCAACCAAATCGATCATGTTGTGATCGACGGAAGGCATGCTTCGAGCGTGCTAGATGTTCGTACGTTCCGGGGAGTCAATATTGACTCCGATCATTATCTTGTTGCAGCCAAGATACGCATGCGGCTGTGCAATGCAAAGGATGTACGCTCTGGTACGCAACGAAAGCTGGACGTCGCTAAGCTGCAATCACATCGGACGGCCGAAGCCTATTCCGCTCGCCTCTCAGAACTGCTCCTTCAACCTGACTCTCTACCCGATGATGCCGGTGGACTTTGGGCGCATATATCCCGCTCCATGCGCTCTGCCGCTGAGGAAGTCATTGGTTTCCGACGCCCACTTCCGCGAAATCAATGGTATGACCAGGAGTGTCGCGAAGCTACTGCAGTGAAAAACGCCGCCTACAAAAGAACCCTGCAGTCAGCAGCAACGCGAGCCGTTCACGAAAACTACCGGGAAAAGAGAAAGGATGAGAGGCGCCTCTTCAGACGCAAGAAACGAGAGCAGGAAAGGCACGAGCGTGAGAAACTCGAAGTGTTACGGGGCAGAAATGATGCTCGAAAATTTTACCAACAAGTCAAGCGTCTGACCCAAGGTTTCAAGCCCGGAGCATCAACCTGTAAAGATGAACATGGAAATCTGGTTACGGATACGCAGGGTGCACTGAGATTAAGGAGGGAACACTTTTCCAAGCTGCTTGCTGGCGATGACTCCACCAATCCCGTCTTTGCAGAAATTAACCCGATGCCACCAATCAACGACGATGGTGTAGACGTTCCACCACCTAGCCATGACGCGGTACGAGTTGTGATCCAACGACTTAAGAACAACAAAGCGGCTGGTGCCGATGGCCTGCCTGCTGAATTGTTCAAGACCGGCGGCGATGAGCTGATAGGGTGTATGCATCAACTCATCTGCAAAATATGGCTAGTAGAAAGCATGCCCGACGATTGGAATCTCAGTGTCCTTTGTCCTGTACTGAAGAAAGGTGACCCGACAATCTGCGCTAACTACCGGGGAATCAGTCTTCTTGCCATCTCTTACAAGGTCCTGTCGACTGTACTGTGTGAAAGACTTAAGCCGTTTGCCAACACACTGATTGGGCCTTATCAGTGCGGCTTTAGACCTGGTAAGTCCACCATAGACCAGATCTTCACACTACGTCAAATCCTGGAAAAAACCCACGAAAAACAGATCGATACCCATCATCTCTTTATCGATTTTAAATCAGCTTTCGATAGCCCGATACGGGATTGCCTGTATGCCACCATGTCTGAGTTCGGTATACCTGCGAAGCTGGTGCGGCTTTGCAGAATGACGTTGAGCAACACAGCCAGCTCCGTCAGAGTAGGAAGGGACCTCTCCGAACCATTTGATACCGAACGAGGTTTCAGACAGGGTGATCCATTATCCTGCAACCTCTTCAACTTTGTGATGGAAGGGGTGTTGCGAAGAGCCAGTGTACATCGTAATGGCACTATTTTCTACAAAAGTGTCCAGCTCCTTGCATATGCCGATGATATTGATATCATTGGACGTTGTAAGCGAGATGTTACTGCTGCGTTCTCTGCTATCGAAAAAGAGTCAGCGAAAGTGGGTTTGACGGTGAACGAGGGCAAAACAAAGTATATGCTGTCCACAAACAGGGAGACGCGGCGTATTGGATCCTTTGTTACTGCGAACAACTATACTTTCGAAGTTGTCAAGGAATTCACCTATCTTGGCACCGCCGTGAACACTCAAAACGATGTCAGCCTGGAGATAAAGCGAAGACTAACTCTTGCTAATAGGTGTTACTACGGTCTCAGTAAGCAATTGAGTAGTAGAGACTCTCGCCCGACAAAACTGACACTCTACAAGACGCTCATCTTACCCGTGCTACTTTACGGCGCAGAAGCATGGGTTGTGTCGCAGACTGATGCAGCCACGCTTGGGGTGTTTGAGAGAAAAATTCTTCGCAAAATCTTCGGTCCTGTTCACGTCGGCGACGACTACCGTATTCGAATGAACCACGAACTGTACGAGCTCTACGCTGACATTGACATAGTCAAGCGCATCACTATTCAACGTCTGCGCTGGCTGGGACATGTTGTGCGTATGGACGAAGAAGCTCCGGCGAAAAAGGTGTTTGATGCGGAAGCCGCTGGGCGACGACGAAGAGGAAGACCATGCCTCCGATGGAAAGACCAAGCCGAGGAAACCCTATCCACGCTTGGTGTGAATGATTGGAGAAGGCGTGCGCAAAGCAGAGGCGCCTGGAGAGAGCTTTTGAGGTCGGCCGTAACCCGGTAACGGGTTGTTATGGCCACCCAAGTAAGTAAGTAAGATATCTTTAAAAATTTTGAAATTTTATCAATATTTTCTGTAAAATCTTTATCATGATAAATTTAAGAAGTTCGGTTGGCTTAGTGTTGCCAAAAATTATTTTTCTTCGTTGCTCCCTATTTGGACGTTCATCAAGTAGGTGGCTAACAGTTGGTGAGCTGGAACAAAAACGACTGTTCAGTCAACCTCGTTACTTAGTAGATGTCTATGAGAGATTATCGTATGCCCGATACGTAGCCTTACAAAAACTTTGCTAAGATGTCTGGAACAAGAAGCAGGACAGTATGTTCTAGATCCATCAGTGTTGATAATTCTGCACCATACTATAACAATTCATAAAGTTTTTTTTGTTGAAGGTACTTTTTGGTTATTTGACTAATGTGGTCATCTGTCGATGGATGAAATACAGTGTACAGTAGAAAGTATGTTCTAGATCCATCAGTGTTGATAATTCTGTACCATACTCTAACCATTCATAAAGTTTTTTTTGTTGAAGGTAGTTTTTGATTATTTGACTAATGTGTCATCTGTCGATGAAATACAGTGTACAGCAATTTCATTGCCCATTATGCCTACGTGACTCGGGACCCACATGATTTTAATTTTTTTGGGGTTAGAGAAACATTTATCTCATACATCGAAAATAATAGAAGCCATGTTGCTTATATTCCTGACGGCATTGATAAAAGATTTTCTATCAGAGCAGATAATAAATTACGAACGTCGTCTACTCCGATTCCAGTCAGGATTCTCAGATTGGGGATCTTTTTCGCAATTTTATGGAAGCAAATTTGTTTTGGGGAAAGGCTTGGGGAAAAATATTTACTCTGGGGAAATTTCTAGGAGAAAAAAAAAAACCAAAAGTTCAAAAAAAAAAAATATAAGTTATTGTCTTAAATCAATTGCGATTCACCAATGGTGGAAGACTGATAAGACAGACAAATTTTGGAGTGAGTATGTTTGTATAAAAACGCTGCTGTCGACCATGAATTCCTATATTAAGCAAATCTGCCGTATAAATTTGATGACTCCCAATCTCAAATAGCGCGTTTAGAGTGTTTTTTTTAATGATGAACATTGTTAAAAAGAATTTAAGGAATTAAGTAGAAAGAAGTTTACAAAATTAATATTGACGACCAAAAGAGTTACTTTTATAACTGCATTTTATATTATATTTTTATAATGTATATAAAAACAAAATAATAATCTTTTAATACAGGAATGAATTGCCGTTCGCATATAAACTCGTTAACGAATTTTATCATTTTGTATGGTCTGTGGAAGGTTTTAAGCATAGATGCTTATAAAAAAAAATTCCTGCACACATAACATATGTAAAAGAGACAATAAAATCATCATATCGCAACATTCTGACGCACATGAATAAGACTTGTTACACCTCCACTTGAGGTGTTTTATTGGAAATTCGGACCCGCAACCTCCCCTTGGTGAGATTCAGTGAGTTCTGACGGGATCCCCCCCTCCCTCCCGTGAGACTTGCCTTATAATTTTTTAATGTTATCTGCTATAATAATGTATAGTCTCTGCATTAAAAAGTTGACCTGAGATTTTTATTTACCCCCCCCCCCTTCCCCCTTGGTGAGATTTTTACGGATCCTCTCTCCTTATTTTGACTCACGTAATTTATGGACGTCGCCCAATAGGGTGTCCGTTAACAACAAAGTTCTCTGAGGTACAATTTTATCTGATATGTAATGACGAAAAAGGACTATTTTTTTAATTTAACAGTTGAAAAACCTTTTTTTTATGAGGTTTTCGCATATATGTATGTACGTAATTTAATATTTTTGCATAAGCTTATTTATTCTCGCTGCCCCGGTTATCTACATGAAAAACTTAAATTTTGCCAATCCTCTAGGTCTTTGAAATTGATTGTCTCCAGGTTTAACTACATAAATTCCAGTAGATTCTTTTTCATTACTGCCATTAGACTTTGGAGCGCATTACTTTTGGAAGCAGTTTCAAACAGGCCCTTTACACTTATGTTCGTTCTATCTAATTTTTCTAAAACTTAATTTAATACAATTTATTTTTATTATCCTTTTCTTGCTTACACTAATGTTTTCTTTTTAATTCTAATTTTATTTTTAGATGTCAATCTAAGGTTTAATTAAATAACTTTATTTTAGTCAATTACTTTTTTTTATTTTATTTTCTATTGATTTTAGCTTTAGTACTGTTCATGCATGCATTCCACACATGATGTACTATAAAATATTAAGTCTTATTGTACAATAAATAATTTTGTAAGTAATTTGTAAATTGTACATAGTGCTTCAATGCAATTAGATTGCAAAAGGTCCAAAATGGATTTAGAAAGAATAATCTTCTCTAAATATTAGAAAAAGTTCAAAACATATTTTGGAATGACTAGGGTTTCTCAATGAGCACGACTTGTACCAATTTTTTAAATGAAATATTTTTCCTAAAAAAAGCAAAAAATAGCACCGTGGGGTCTACCCTTCCGTTCAAAGTAATTTTTCGACCTATTTTCATCGAATAAAAAATACTGCACGAGCTCTTGGGGACGTTGAATTTTGACTTACAAAATGTTATTTGACCTTTTTTTCGGATAAAAGTATTTATTCGCTATTCGAAAAAAAAAATTTGTTCGAAAGATGAAAAATGCGCAACGAAACAAATAATCTTTCAAAATGAACTAGTGTGACAGCTAATGAAATAAATTAACGTAGGACCAATTTTTTTGAACGCATTTTTAATTTAGAGAATTTTAGACCTTTACGAGATCAAAAAAAATGTATGATAAAAAGTAATACACATTTTTTTTTGCTTAGAAATTTATAAATATAAGGAAAATCTACGACGCATTATTTATCCAAGAGTTTCAGAAGAAACTAACTAGTCTTATAAATATCACATACTTATATACATGCTTGTTATACATATTTCTATGATTGAGCCGTTCACTGCACACATCGATTAACTCCATAAAACATGAAGTCTAGAAACACGTAAAAATAAATTGAATTGTACGTGGCGAAGGAAAAAGTTTGAGAAGCGGTGTTAATCGATTTGTGCACTGAATGGCTCAATTAACAAACACATTCATAACTATACCAATACCAATTTTCAAAACATCATTATAGCGGTTTAGTTACACTTCGAAGAAATTTTAAAAACTATATTCTAACCCCTTCGTAAAAAGGAGACAATTTGTGGTATAGCAATCGGGCCATCCTTTTGCATTTTTCCTACTGTAAAGATATATGAAATGCTGAATATTAATGTCAAAAAGCGCGTTCTGAAGTATGTATATTGAAACGCATTCCTGATCAATTCCTAGTAGCAACAAAAGCAATGCAGCAATGATTTTGCTATTATTATTCATTACACTAGTTTACACTCAAAATGTTCCATTACTTTAAAACAGCTTTATACCTCCTTTGTAAGATCAAACCTTGAATATGCTTCTTTCATTTGGAACCCTTATTATGGGATACATATTACTCGTTTGGAGCGTATTCAAAAAAAATTTCTTAAGTTTGCTTTACGCTTGATACCATTCACTGAACCATTTCCTTCCTATAATGCTCGCTGTTTGCTTATAAATCTTGATAGTCTTGAAAATCGGCGTCTTGTAAATAGTATTATGTTTATATATGATGTAATTAATGGTAATATTGACTGTCCTATTCTTCTTGAGTTGATTGTTTTTAACGTTCCTTCCAGAAATTTACGCTCTTCTGAATATTTTCATGTTAAGTGTCATAGATCCAACTATGCCATTAATGAGCCTATTAATATAACTCTCTTAATATTAAATAAATTATATAAAGATAGCTCAATTGATTTCAGTATGTCTAAATTTAATTTTAAATCTGTCTTGTTGAGGCTATAACATTAACTTAACTAGTTATAAGTTATTCAAGCTCTTTATATTCTAAAAAATATTATATATTATTTAAGTACCTTTTATTGTAAATCAAATTGTTCTAGTCTGTAAGGTTTTTCCAAAGACTCAATAAATACTAAATACTAAATACTAATATGAAGTTACTTTTCTTATGTAAATTTTCCTGCTGAGTTCGAAAATGAAAATTTTTTGAATGGTAAAGTTTTCGAGATATTGTGGTTTTTTCACTTTTTCGACCTCTATTTCCTTTGAAACTCATATCTTGAGCTACAAATGCCCAATTTCCTTTTTCTTGATGTCATATTAAAAATAATAAAGTGATAAATAAACGTGTGTAATTTTATTCTTATTAAAAAAGTGGTTCAAAAGATATAGATGAAAATAGACCAGATTTTAAGAAAAATCTAATTTTACAGTGTCGCCATGAAAAAATAGCAAAATTGCACAGAATCAAATGTAAAATTTGTTTTTCTGAAATCTGGACTGTTTTCATCGATATCTTTTGAACAACTTATTCAAAGAAACATGTAACTATACATTTTTATTTGCCATTTTATTATCTTTGATTTGACACTAAGAACGAGGAAATTGAACATTTCTGGATCAAGATATGACTTTTGAAGTGAAAAGAGGTCGATAAAATGAAAAAAAAACACAATATCTGGAAATGTGTACCATTTAAAAAATTTTTATTTTCATTTTTGAACTCAGCAGGAAAAAGAACACAAGAAAAGTAACCTCTTATCAATATAACATTTTGAGTGTAAGCTAGTGTAATCTGTATAGTTTCAAACTATTCATAGCCATAAAATGCCTGTCGACAACTTTGGACATTATCTCAATGAAGCTGAGGGATATTAAAATCCACATACTAGGGTTCACTTGGATAGTGATCAACATTTCAAAATGTCAACTGATTTGAGGGTTTTCGTATCACATAAATTTTTGTTGCTGAATTCCGTCGAAGAATTCTTGTATTACGGCCGAATATTTAGGCGTAATATACTTAACTTGTCAAGACCTAAATAAATTCGTTATATTAAATTGCACTTTTTACATTTTCGGTAGTGCTGAACTTAAGCTCGGCAAAATAATACACATACTTTTCATGATTTTCATTTGATTAACCGACAAGTTCTAAAAAATAACCATTTATTATTATGGACAGTATTAAATATCCGAAAGTAACAAATCTTGGACAAAAAACTTTAACGTTCTTTGCTTATGGATTAGATATCTGAAAATACTGGTATGTATAATTGTACATAAGAAAGCATAGTTATATTTTCTGCGCAAAATTTTTTTTTTTATAATTTGAAAGGAATACCTTAAAGCTCTGATTTGTTAAGGAAATTCTACAGCCAAACTTGGATCCAGCATCAAAAACTTTATAGGCAACCATAGCTTTTATTTAGATTGTGGAAAATTAGCATCAGGGACAAAAACGACATTTATGACACATAAGGGTTAAATATCTCACAATTCAGAGCCAATACGAAAAAAGTGATTTCCAAGAAACTAATTTTAATTAGTTCTTTAACTCTTCTGAGAAGTGGAAAGGCGACGGTCATTGTAAAATTCATATTACACCAGAAAAGTAATTTTTCAAAAAAAAATTTTCTTTTGTTAGTGCGTAATAGAGGTCTGCATAAGTATAATCATTAACTTACAAAACTGTTACCGAAGTCAATTTTATTGATTTGAATGCGCATACATAGCGTTTGCTTGTGTTACTGTTCCCATCATTATAAATTTCTCTCCTTTCTCGTAACCAACTGTACGTATGTAGATGAATGCGTCATGTGTATGGATAATATGCATGTATGCTGCGAGTACAACGAGTGCCGCGATTACTACGCATTTGATATTTTGTACTACGCAGTAATGCACTTTAACATGCGTAAGAATGTTTAATGAGGATCTGTGATAATTTGATGTGTGCAGGCGAGTGAGGTCTTTGTTTTCTAAATAAATTTATTTTATATTATAAAACAGTTTTTGAAAACGAAAAAGATGTAGGGTTTTTTTATTCTATTTCCTATAGTTTTTGAGATATTTCGTTACAAAAAATTTTCAAATAACTCAAAAAAAAAAATAATGTGGAGTTATTTCAACTAAATTGACCGATATCGATATGCGTATGTGATTTATTTATGAATTATGTTTATTTATATATTATGTTATTTATTTTATATGGACTGAACTAGCATTTTAAATTTATCGTTGTGATTAATAAATTATAGGTACCAAAAAAAAACTTTGGACTTTGTAAATGTAAATATAGGGCAGTAGTTATAGTCATTTTTCTAGCATCATTCTAAAGATAAAACTATCAAAAAGTATTTTAAACAGATCCACAATGATGTTAAAAAATTAACATAATCCCGGACAATTCGTTTTATTTTAGTTTTCAGATAAAAAAATAAAAAAGTTGCGCATGTAAATCTTCTGGCAAGGCCTTGGTGCACAAATGAATTCTCTCTTCCTCACTTTCATCGAATAAATAAAACAATAAAGCACGTCATTCAGTTCGATTCATTACCTTCAGTTTTGTTGTGCGTATACATACACGAAGCTTATTCAACTTTTTTTACTTTACGCTATGGTACTCAAAGGAAATGTGTTCTTGTAATTGGAGTAACAGAAAAGTGACCGAGTACTGAAACGAGTAAAGCCTAAACCAAAATAGACGAGACGAGACGTAACGAGTAAGTTCGAGTGTATGTAAACCAATGTTGATAGCCAAAATGAACCAACGTAATTGATCGAAAGTTAACGAAACATTTTGACGAGACGAGTTGTTCCGTAAGAACCGAACTTCAAAACGTTGCTACTCGCCATAACAGCTTTTTTGGTTCGTTGGCTAGCGTAACATTTTGGGTTAAATGTCAAAACAAACGAAACGAGTGCAAACGTTCGTTCAATTGCTACCGTCTCGTCACGTCTATTTTAGTTAAGTCTTAAATTTTTGGTATCCGTGCAGACCTCTAGTGCGTAAGCACTGAAACTCGCTTTTAATTATAATATTATTCCAAACAATACATTTATGTTAGATTTCTTAATTTATTCCATTTATTCACATAATATGCTATCATACAGTCTAAATACTTAATTACTCGATAAGTTGGTTTTATTTTCAGGTGAATATTCCGCATCAGCAATCATGTCCGCAGCGACAACTTACAAGCACAACTCATGTTATATCCTTCTAATACTTTTATTTTCTGCGCTACAAAAGACGTGACTAAGTAAATCATTTCATTATTAACTTTATCAAATAAGGATCTTAGTATGTAGTTAATTTGCTAATTAAAAAGCAATATGAAAAACACTACATTAATTTTTGAATGTACATAAATATTGATGAACAACCTTTTATAATATAGAGTTAAAAAGTTTATAAAAATTATTAATTTTTCTTGAATTAATTTTAAAATATAATATTATAAATTTATTATATACATACACGTAGTTATATTTAGAAGAAAAACTCGAAGTTGTGAGAAACATCAATAAAGTTCTCTAAATAAGATGAATTCATAATACGGTAAAAAAAATAAAATAATAAAAATAAAAAATTACAGAATAGAATAGCTACTTAAAATAAAATAAGTTAAGTATTAATACTTTCAATCCAATCTTATTGTGAATCAAATAACTTAAAGATGTTGTTATTGTACAATAACAAATAAATTTGATGTATATAGCAAAATACTAGAAAACTTTAACCATACAATAATAATAATAAAATACAAAAATAAAAAATAGAATAAAAAATGGTATTAAAATACTTACGGCTGATGTTTATTAATGTAACATTAAATTGAACCACTAAAAATAACAAACAACCTTTGAATAATTTTGTGTTTTATTACATTGAAAATAGTGGTTCTCCTTTTTAGAAGACGCAAACAGAGTGGTTGACGCCAATAAAAGGAAACGGAAATTGACATATAAAAAAATCCGTCCGTGGTAAGAAACATTTTACTTCAAAAATAGTAACAACATCAACAAAAGCATTGTTTTTCCTCAACAATGGAGACATTGTAGCGTCAAAACAAGACATAGTCATTCTGAGTTTGGTAAATCATAAACTCTAACATACTTTTCTAGGAATGAATTTGGATTGGCGTCGTATTGCGGTCTATAAAGCTTTAATTTTGAACAATACGATTACAGAAATTTGAATGCGCTCTCTCAAATATTGAACAAGAAGTTTTGTTAAACTTTTAGAGTAAAATAAAATAAATTTAATAATTATTTTGAATACATGTGATAAATGCTCACAGTGGAAAAAGTTTTAGTTGGCGTAAAGTTAAAGTTGTTATAGGTCTACGGTATGATAGGTAGGGCTACCATGCCCTATTAAGATTTGTGGAAACGGCTCATTATGACCTTTTTATTTCATAGTAGTAGACGAGATTTTTTCCTTTTTTGTCCACCAAAGTTATTTTTTAACTTTTTTAACCTCGGGCTGCTCAAACTCTTGAATTTTTTATTTTATTTATTATACAACTTTATATGAAACAATATATCAATTTATCACTTCGTCCATAGAAAAAATATTTTGCCAGTGCTAACGTTCAAAAAGCTATCTTATTCGATCTTGCGTTCAATGCAAAGGAGCATTTCTAATATTCTTCATCGGTAAATATACATATGTATGTATGAGCAGTTCCATTACTTTTCGGCAAAACCGTCCGCAGTGTGCTCTCCGATTTTGTTCAAATTTTGGGATATTGAAGTACAAAATATAAAATTACGATCCCTAAATTGTTGGCCCTTCAAATGCCCCTGGTGCAAATATATGAATTTTTAAAACTTAAAAATTGACGTTTTTGCCCTTTTTTCGAATAAATGTATCTCGGGAAATTTAGCTGCAAATTCAACTTTATATGTCTCATATTTTTCGGTATTTATTCAAATGTTTGATAAAAAAAACTACAAGCGATTTTATCAAAATTTGACTACTTGGCGTCACTTTCAAAAAGGGATGTTTTTCTGTTTCGATGATTCTGAGAAATAAGATGGCAAACAATTTGCCAAACGCGGGAGTATTCTGAACTATTTTTATCCCAAAATTGCAACAAAATCGGAGAACCCACTGCGGACGGTTTTGCCGAAAAGTAATGGAACTGCTCATATACATACATTTTTTAAAAAATTGCGATGAGAAGCCAGTACTTCGAAAGTTTGGGGTTGAGCGAATGTTTTTTTTTCTATTTATTCATTTGTGTAATGGTGTGCGGGTGCAGGTGAAAATTTACAAAATTTTCCTAAGCTCGAAATATGCCGGTCGGGGCCAAAACGGCTAGCACATACGGTCACCAAACTGCAATATAATTAGTTTAAATGGTCCGATACCATGGTTTTGATAAAAAAATATATGAAAAATGTGAATAACTACTAAGGTATTAATACTATGGCAACAAAAGGAACTATCTCTTAAATAACAATAGGGAGTGTCACAAAGATTGTACACGTGGTAGAAGTGAAACCCTTAGAAAACTATTGAGAACTGGAGATATATAAAACCAGCCTCAAATATTAGACCGATAGATGTAGCTATCGAATTTTGTCGAATTCTATAGGTTGCCAAATCTATAGAATCGTAATTTAAACTTTTCGCATATAACTGTATAAATTTTGAATCATGAAAATGCATGAAAATAGAAAAAATAGTATTAAAAGTTTGAAAAAGATATGTTTGTGCCCTATTAAGCCGCGTTTTCATGTTATCTTTCTTGATCTTCTACTATCAAATTTTTGTATGAAAAAAAGCATGCTATCATAACCTAATTCGCTTGGAGAAGGCGAGAGTGAATAGGCATATACATATGTGCTATTTTTATAGCATGTGATATCCTCTATGATATGGGTAGTGGAATATCAAGAAAGAAAACGAAAACACAGCTTTATGACTAGCTTTCATGTTATTTTTTTTGATCTTATCTTATCATATTTCACAAATTTTGTGCCATAATAAGCGAGATGGATATATGTATGTAATTCTTGCTATAAAAGTTTCGGATTGTGTATTCGTAAACAAAAGACAATTTATTTATATAAACAAAAACTTTCATCGAAATGAACGAATTTGAAGACAAAGAAATTGCATTTATGGAAATTGTTTTTTCAAGCTCCTCGTCATCTTCAGATAACCATCGCCTTCAAAATCAAAGCGCCGTTCATGGGTACGCGAATTTTATAAAAACCGCAACTTAAGTGGTGCCTTTATAACGTACTTTGTTTCGCTTAAAATGCCGGATGTTCACTTATTTAACTTGTTTCTCTTGTCTTTTAAAATTCTAATTTTAACACATTTGCTGTACTCTCAGATTTTTTCTAATTCAAACTAACAATAAATTTTGTGAAACTCAACAATAAAAATAAATCTTTCTTTTCCTTTTTGTTTCATTGTTTTTTTTTTTTTTGAAACTGTCAAGCTTGACACTACATAAAATTATAACGCAACTATAAAATGACTGCCAAATTTATAGCATGTAATCAACTTTCATAGAAAAAGTTCAACTTTTAGCACTTTCTTGATCTCCTGATATCACAGAGGATATCAAATGCTATATAAATAGCACATATAAGCCTATTCACTCTTGCCTTTTCCAAGCGCATTAGGTTATGCTCGCATGCTTTTTCTTTCTTACAAAAATTTGTTTGATAAGATAAGATCAAGAAAGATAACATGAAACTGCCGTTCGATATATTGTCAGTAGATTGGACAAGTTATGATTGAAGAACGAACGACAATTTTTCGTTCTTTCATTACAGTCGGACGTACATATATTTCGGCTACTGGGCCGAATATACTTCTTCCAGCAATTTTTGAAGTGAAAACTTCTTATGGCACGTTGTGAGGAAAAAAGTATAAACTCGCGACACCGACCGTCATCGGGATTCCCCGTCATGAATGCGATAGTAAAATTTGAATGTTCTATTGTTTCTTTTAAATAAATATTCCAAGTGGAAGACAAAAAGCAAAGCAGACACACTAACTGACACATTCCATTCTCATTCAACGATTGTTATGCTTACATGTTTGTTTCTTTCAAATTCCGCGTTGTTGCGTTGAAAAATTGAGAATGAGAGCGAGAGTAAAATTTGAATACATATTCCGTTTTTGTCTTCCATTGCATTGCCATATAAAAAGAAAACGCACACATACCAACTATCACACTAACTTACCATTAAACGATTTGTTTTCACTTCTTTCGGCACTCCCGGAGTGCAACCCGCCGTTTTTTTTAGCCAAAAAGGACCTTCAAATAACGCAGATATCGTTTTTAAAGGTCCTTCTAACTTTTGAGTCGGTTTCTGGATGAATCTAAATTTCGACCCGGTCTAAAAGACATTTAATTATAATTAAATATATACATAAATATGTAAATATGTTTATGTTATGATTTGATATTTAGTTATCATTACGTAAGTAGCTAATTCTGCGAGGTACTTGCAAAAACTCGTCGGTGTCTAGCTGAATTTATTTTGCTTCATACAAATCGACCCGGTCTAATGTCTATATTAAAAGTAAATCTTTTTTGACGTTTTTTATGAACATAATCTAACATGAAATGTCCGAGTTAAAACCCCCCCCCCCCCCCCATGGATGATTCCTGCGCACGGGCCTGCTTGCATATGTACATTAGGGTGTTTTTTTTTTTTTTCAAATTTTAGGAGAGGGATTTTATTTATTTTTTCCTTTATTGTTGCTTGAGGAATAAAAATAATTGTCCCAACATTTGAGGTTCCTACCTCAAACCTGTAAACGGCGCGGGCAGAGTTTATGTCCAATTTCGTTGAAATTTAACGAAAAAAACGACTTACTACGTAGAGAAAGTCTGCCTTAAGTGCCAAGATACAGCATTTTGAGATTTTTAGCTGAATGGGGGACGCCACCCACTGTTGTCAAACCACGCCAACATTTACATAAAAATGCGGAAAAAATACACCCAAAGGGGGTTTTTTATTTTTTTTTTTTTGAAGATTTGCGGTCCTATATGTCTATATCAGTGAAGGGCACTTAGTGGCTATATTTGCTCACATTGCTCTAACCGTTATTCGACGCACAAGCAAGCGAAAAAAAATTCGCAGAATTTCAACGCTATCGAGGCACAAAATTCGCAGAATTTCAACGCTATCGAGGCACAGCATTGACTTGAGTTCAAATGAAAACAAAACACAGAGGCATAAATGACGGAGTCGCATTGTGTCTTGACAAATGTAGCAATTGTTTTTGTTTGTAGTGTAATTTGGTTTTTTTTGTGCTAATGGCAATTTTGGAAATGAAAGTAAAAAAACTTTAAAATTTCGTTTGTTGTTGCTTGATGTTGTTTTGCTCTTTTGTTGGATTTTTGTGCCCACCGCTGGTATATATTATAGAATCGGGTTTGAAGAAAATTCTTCCAAAGTTTCAGCTTCTTAGATCAAACTTACAAACGGCGCATCCACTTTGTTTCCTAGTACAATTCAGTAAAACTACGAAAAACTCTGACCTTAATTTTTGTTGTTGTTGGCTTTCGCTTTAAGTTTGCAGAACCTGCTGATGAAGTGCTGCAAGAGAATCCAACTAAGTTTTGTTGCTGGTAACACGATAATTAGGTGCATTCAGCAAAACATTGCAATAATTTGTTAAGCAAAGAGCATTATAAAAAAACGTGAAATGCATAAAATTGCAAGGTACTAAGCTTCGAAAATGTTTTTAAAAAAAATATTAAGATAAAATTCAACTACATAAGCCTAAAAGTACATGGGAAAACTGTAAAAGTGAAATTGTATATTACAAATGGCCAATGCCAGGAATAATTGTCATTTATTATGGAAGCTAGGGTTTGTCGGACGGAACCACTTGGGGGGCAAAAGAAAGGTTCTCGTAATATGAAATTTTTTAAGTTTTGTGTATCTCATTTTGGTAGGGTTTTCTAGGACCAAAAATGAGGACCTCTCATTTGTTATATGGAGTAACAAAAAATTTTTACAATTTCAAAACAAAGAATATTTTCTGTTGGTTGGGGGCGGCAAATTATCTCTTGTCCCGGGCGCCCAATGTAAAAGGTACACCACTGCTTATTTATCATTTCATTTCGCATGAACACATAGTGGCTCTACTTGCTCTCACCGTTATTCGACGTACAAGCAAAGCGAAAACAAATTCGCAGTGTTTCAACGCTATCGAGGCACAGCGTTGACTTGAATTCAAATGAAAAGAAAAACAAAACACAAAGGCATAAACGACGGCGCCGCATTGTGTTTTGACGAGTGTGGCAATTGTTTTTGTTTGTAGTGCAATTTCGTTTTTTTTTTTTGTGCTAATGGCAAATTTGGAGATGAAAATAAAAAAAAACTTTAAAATTTCGTTTGTTGTTACTTGATGTTGTTGTTTTGCTCTTTTGTTAGATTTCGATGCCCACCGCTGATCTATTGCATTCACAGCTCTGCCGTACTAAGGGAAAAAGACGTAGATCAAAAAAAAAAAAAATCCGAGATTCTTATGGCTTCGGATAGCTTAAGAAATTACGCATCTAATGAAATACGCCAAATGTCGGCATCTTAGTTCAATCATATAAAAAATCTACTAAGAAAATTTCCTCTATCTCAATTTTACAGGTATTTCAACAAATTGACATAAACAAAACATCAATTATCTCGAAATGAATTTTTTTGAGATACGTCTTTTTCGCTTAGTACGGCAGAGCTGATCTTGAGATGCCACAGCGAATGGTTGTAAATTTGAATAAATATGTAGGCTTTTGACTATGTCGGAAAAAAACAGAGGCAAAATGAAATTATTCGTCAAAGGTATTTTGTTATAGAAAAACCATGGTTAAAGAGATTGCTAAAAAAAAAAAAAAAACTTGAAACACGGCCGGCTAAAATGAGAATTTCGGTGGAACTGCACATATGTATTTATATGATCTTAGTTAAAAAAAATGCTTCAATTTTGTACTGTTTGTTTGTTACTGTTTTGAATAATTTTTTTTTGAAAATCATATGCATACATAACGTAAGTACATAACTATTATAATCCTCCCATAATGTTTTCGAATTGAATATCAATATCTTATCATTTACATCGTTTTCCTGGGGCAGCCTTTTCTGCATCCGCAAGCTATTTGCTCCAGTAAAGTGTGCAGGAGGTTTGGTAATGCCAATAGGCATTCGGTTTTTAGATTTTTTCCAATCCCTTTCAAAAGGACTTAAAATATATCCATTCCACTGTTGAATTAGGTGGTACGTTCTTAAGCCGTGCTGTTTAGTGGCATCAGAAGTTGGTGACAATTTAGTTAAGAAGATATTACTAATCGTCGTCATACGCAACAAATTTATGTTCCTTCTCACACTAGGATCTTTATATAATTTCTATGAAATAGGTTCAGTAGTTTTCATTTTCAGTCCTTTGCAAAAATATTTCGGATAAAGTACTTATTACGCAAAGAGACTTAAGCGTATGCATAATGAAAGCTTTATTATTCACTTCAAATTAAAAAAAAAACACTGAGTTTTTATGTGCACTTCAATTACTTTTTTCCCTTACTTTGAACTCAAATTAGCACTGATTGCTTTTTATTTGTCCTTTTCAAGAAATCAAATTTGTCCTAACATTTATAATGGCATTAAATGATTTTTTAAATGGAAATTAATGACTCGACGACATTCTATTAAAAGTAAATTTAATTTCATGTTTTATTTTTTCTTTGGAAGACGGCAAAGTGACTCCTTAGTAAAGTGAAATAAAGGGTGCACCAAAATTCGCACAAGAAGTGAGTGTAGCTAGTATTGCTCAAAAATGAAAGCGCGTTGTCGTTTCGTGTAGCGGTTCATTTGATTGACCCTGAACTGTCATGCACGTCTTTTTTCTAAACAAAACTTTGCCTCACAAATGGAATGATATTCAAATCTTGAGTGATTCTTGAGACACCTTTACTTCACTTGGGACACTCTTTATATAAAGTGTACTTCAATTGCATATTTTGAATTACGGGGATGTATGCAACAGAATAACGAATTTGAATTGTTAAAACCAATCGTTGATATGAAAAAAATTTCCTTTACACAATTCGCTAAAAGTTTGCAATGAGCTGTGTGATTACACTTGTAAGGTTATTGTTATGTACCTTCAGCAGCAGTTCACAATTTCAATGAAAAATAAATTAGTTTATTATTATGGGCTTAATTATCCGACCATACCCCGTGTGCACTTTGCTTCATACCGGAGCTTCAGTCTGGGGAGGGTTCAATTCAAAGGCACGGACAGACTGCACTCACTGCTGTAGGACGAACAAAAAAAATTATGCACACGAAAAGCAAAAAACTTGAAGAGACCAAAACAGTCCGTGATAACTAATAATCCCTATCTTACCAAACTATGCAGCTTTCTCGTAAATAGCTGCGCCAAACCCACCCAACCATGTTTCTATAAGATGTTTCTAGAAGCCCAAGTATGCTGATTTTATTTTACCATATTCAATAGATTTCGAACCAAAATTTTAGTTTTTCAAATTTCAATCATTTTCTTTTTATTGTATAAAAAAAAAGTTACGAATTAGGTCTGCTTAAAACTTTTACATACAAAGTTTTGTTTTTCTTTTGTTACTATAGTATTATGGAATGACATATTTTATGTACATATATATTCAAAATTAATTCACTCAAAATTCATTATTTAATATTCAAAATAATTTTTTTTTTTTAATTTTTGGTAATGAAAGTTGAAAAATTCAGAAAATATTTAGTGCACCACTTAATCGGTCGATGGTACATCGTAACATGAATTAAAATTATTATTTTTTTTTTGGTAATTGATATTTATTCTTATAGAGATCGAAACAAAATTTAAATATGAAATGAAAATGGAACAAACTTAATCACTTTGTTGGCTCTCCCACGTCGACAGCAGGCCTGTTGTCGTTGTAGTAAATGCCTGTAAATTAAGCTACATATGACTGTTATGATGTTCTCAAAAAAAACTTTTAATTTCATTCTGGAGTGTTTTTCTTTTCTGTATTTTTTTTTTCTTTTGCTTCATTCATTCATGATCAGAACAATCACAAAAAAAAAATGCAATGAAAGTAAAAAAAAAATCTCATTTTTTTAATCCCGTTATAGTTAAATTTTTTTTTTTTTCAATGAATTGATATTTTATTTATAAGAGAGTTTTTAGAATTAGTTTCTTTACGAATGAATAAATATTTTAAATTATGTTTTACATAAGTCGTATTTTTAGACTATATTTAAGGAACTGTAGGAAATAATTATAAGTTGATTCTAAGTTAAGCTTATGTGTAGCTTATATTTGAATCCAATTTGCAATAAATGCCATGAAAATGTATAGTTGAATTAATATTCAAAAACAAAAATCAAGACATTTAATTTTTAAGAAAGAGAAAAAAAAACTTTCTCGAATTTCCTTTATAACAACGATCGTTATTAATGGTGATGGTGGTCAGCCGATTGCACTGATTAGTGGAACAAAGCGTTACACCATGATTAACAGTTAGTACATGCGTGTCGTGCCACAATCAGTGATAATTGGTAGTGTAGCTATGACCTCCAAGCTGGTGGCCACTGGAAACGGCTCTCCAGGAAGTTAAGTCTTGACTGTAGGGCTGGCTAGCATAGCTAGGCTAGGGGTTTGGTTAGCTCCTCAAATGCCTGAGGTATCTTCCTGAAGGTATTTCAGGCAGAAATGCCCCCAATCCAAGGTGGAACAGCATATGCTAAGGGATGAATGGCTAGTGGGTTATCTAGTCGATAATATGCGGACTCGGGTAGTCTGGCAAACTTCCGTTTTAACCTAGCCTTATCCACACATGCAGGCTCTGTGAGGATGGACCTTCCTTTTTCCTTGCGAGGGCTGGATCAAAGTGTTATGCGACCCGTGCTGAGGATCGTTCAGGTTGGGAGCCCTGTTTTTCATAAAAATTAACCCAATCGCTAACGGAGCATACCGGATACCTGGCGCCCTCCGGTATTAAGTAGCCTTACCCACGCACCTGGACCTCTGTGTGGGTGGACATATTCGTCTTGTACTCGTGGGACCAAATATGGAAAATCTATTGAAAAATAAACAAAACAAACAAACAAACAAACAAATGTAAAAACAAAAACTTCTGAGTCAGAGACTCAAAATGATTGCAATCGCGATATCGCATGCACCTCAGGTGGGACTGGCACTGGCCTTCGGGTGGCTGGACCTGTCTTGAAGGTGGGAGGGAAGGTAAGGGCGTTGGACTTCACGTCCAACCTTACCAACCCTTCAAAAAAAGGGGGGCTTTAATGCCCATTTCTGGACCAACCAGTTCGGCATCGACCACTGCCTCACGGCATGGTCAGTTAAAGTCGGCTGGGGAATCCAGACATGAGGGGGGATCTTCGCTGTCTAATCGAGGGCAAACCAGTTCGGCATCGGCCACAGCCTCACGGCTAAGCCAGTTAAAGTCGGCTGGGGAGTCCAAGAAGGAACAGAATCCTTTAGGGGAGGGTTTCAAGGGTCTTAGACCCTCTAAAATGAAAATCGCGGACAAGCAGGCGGCGAATAGAATTCGTCGTCGTATGGAAGCTGCTGATCCCAGCTCTCTGTCCAAGGAGGACAAGGACTCCCTTCGATGGGCGAAGAGAGTCCTTGAACAAAAAGGCCATGAACAGGCCGTTTTAGAAAAACTACGATGTCCTCAATTATTCTCGGGGACATTGTTTCGGAAACCAAAATTCGATGGGCGATAAATAGCTTCAAACCCTATAAATCACCAGGACCTGATGGTGTGACACCAATTGAGCTGCAACAATCTGCTCGCTTAATTATACCTTGGTTGACAGCTATTTTCAAGGGCTGTCTTAACCTTTCCTATATTCCTCTAGCCTGGAGGATGACTAAAGTCATTTTCATTCCAAAGGCTGGGAAGAGCTCTTACATAAATCCAAGGGATTTTAGACCAATAAGTCTTCCTCTTTTCTTTTAAAAACTTTGGAAAGACTCATAGAAATCTATGTTCGCAGCAGTATCAAACCTGATCTGCTGTCTACTTCTCAACATGCTTACACGAAAGGCAGATCTATAGAAACCGCACTTCACACACTAGTGAGCAGCATTGAAAAATCCTTTGCATGTAAGGAATTCGCCCTGGCGGCGTTCCTGGATATTGAAGGAGCTTTTAACAACGTTGACCCAGGTATTATTATCAATGAACTGCAGAAACTGGGTATCAACAGTTCCATAGTTGAGCTGATTAAAAAGCTACTGACAAACAGAGCCATTACCTCAAATCTTGGCATTTCCGAAGCTAATAGGTTTGTCCGCAGAGGAACGCCGCAGGGTGGAGTGCTATCTCCTCTACTGTGGAATCTGGCAATAAATAAGATGCTCATGTCACTGAAAAGGCTGGGCTGTAAAGCTATTGCCTATGCCGACGATGTAGCATTAATTGCATGTGGTAAATTCCCAAACACACTGTGTGAAATTCTTCAGAATGCTTTAAACAGACTCGTCTCATGGGCAGATGAGGCTGATTTAGGCGTAAATCCGAACAAAACTGAACTAGTACTCTTTACTAGGAGTCACAAACTTCCAATTATAGTACCACCTTCGCTAAAGGGCGTTAGACTTGTCTTAAAAAGTAAGCAAGGTATCTTGGTCTGATATTGGATAGGAAATTAAGTTGGAAAATAAATGTTGTTGAGAGAGTTAGGAAAGCAACTGTAGCACTATACTCTTGTAAAAAAGCTGTGGGGAGAAGATGGGGGCTATCACCTCGTATTATTCATTGGCTCTACACAGCGGTAATTCGACCGATTCTGTTATATGGCATTGTGTTGTGGTGGCCTGTCTTAGACAAGGTCACCTATTACAGGCAATTGCAGAAGGTTCAAAGAGCTGCTTCCATGTGCATCAGTGGTGCACTGAGGACCACACCGACTGATGCCTTGGAGGTCCTCTTTCATCTCGTTCCCCTTGACCTGTTTGGTAAACGAATGGCAGCATGTACCGCCATTAGACTCAGGGAAACTGCTTGCTGGTCCGAGGGAAGTACAGGACACTCAACTATCCTTAATAGCTTGAATTCCGTACCCTCTAAATTGGACTACACTATTCCAGTAATCTCATTCAAGAGAGATTACGTAACCCATATCCCATCTAGGGATGACTGGAAGGGAGGGATCCCGGGGAGAAGGAACCATATTAATTTCTACACGGATGGCTCCAAGTTAAATAACCAAGTGGGTTATGGTATTTACTCTAAGGAACTGAAGATAAGTATTGCTGCGAGGTTACCAGACCATTGTAGTGTTTTTCAGGCAGAGGTTATAGCAATAGAAGAAGTAGCATCCTGGCTGAGAATAAATGTGGTATCCAAGAAGGGTATTAATATTTATTCAGACAGTCAAGCTGCTATTAAATCCTTAGAATCAGTCTTCCTAAACTCACTAGTGGCCCAACAATGCCGCTCGTCTCTAAATGAGATGGCTCAGCATTTTAACATTCACCTCATCTGGGTGCCTGGGCATAGGAACATTGATGGCAATTGCAAAGCTGATGAACTTGCTAGGCAGGGGACTACTGCACAAATCCCTCAAGACAAGGAAGGTGTTGGCATGCCACTTGCTACCTGCAAGTTACTGCTTAACGAAGACATGATAAAAAAGGCTAACATAAGATGGACCCAAGGGTTAACTTGCAATATAACAAGGCAAATCTGGCCGGAATGGAACGCTAAGCGATCTCTAGAACTGATATCCCGCACTAGACACAGTGTCTCGTCAGTTGTTGCAGTAATAACTGGCCACTGGCTTATCGGCAGACATGCGGAGAGATTAGGTATTCGGTCTTTTGACTACTGTAGAAGTTGTGGGGATGTGGAGGAGGAGGAAAACATTAAACATTTTCTTTGTTCCTGCCCTGCACTTGCTACAAAACGCCACAAAATACTTGGCTCGTTTTTGTTTGATGACCTGGAGGACCTTAGACATGTTAGCATAGGTCAGTTATTTAGTTTCATATCGAAATCTGGATGGTTCAATGAGAGGGTATAGTCAAGTACCCTGTGGTATCACAATGGACCAAACTTGGTCTAAGTGAGTCGGTTTTTGTAACTGACTGCCACTCCTACCTAACCTAACCTATTAATGGTGATGCCTTCTGTCCTCTAATTTGGTGGTATCTTTTTGTTTTTTTTTTCTCTGAGCCAAGATACTGTGATAGAATTTGCTATATAAAATATGATGAAGTAGCTATGGCAATATTCTGCACTCCCAGTTGTATACGCTGGCGCGTGCTCTTAGAGGATGGCCAGACTAGTGCTCCAGCTTTTTGAGGTCGCAACTTGACCAGCAAATCTTTATTTATCGATGACAGCTAACTATATTGGCTGGTAAGTTTAATCTTTAAAACTGTGTTCTTATTTTTATTGGGTAACTTGTAAACTCACTACAGTTGATTGAAAATCTTCAGCTCGTTCCAGCTATCAACCATCCAGCTTCAACACAAAAAAATAGTGAGACCTTTTTCAAGGGAAGTCGGACAGACATCCCTTTTTTTTCTTCTCTTTTTTCGAATATGTCAAATTGACCCACATCAATTATAAACATTGTGTCAGGGTTTGTTCTTTTGCACAACATAAAAATTGCACAATATTTTTAGCAATTTTAACATTCTTGTTTACTGATAAAATAAATTAAATTAGCAATTTTAACATTCTTGTTTACTGATAAATGAAATTTATGTTTTGTTTTTTTTTTCTTTTCCTTCCCAATACAATGTTTACAATATGTTAATATCAATCGCTAGTTGTGAAAAAAAAAGATATTTATTTTAGAAACCAAATGATCGTGAACGCGGTGCGTGCGATATAGTTTATAATCTCAATACTGCAAAAAAAAAATCTCGCCATCCAATCTATGCAAATTTCGATACCATATATCGAATTGTTTTGCTTGCAATTTCGGAGGAAGTGTTCCGAAAGAATATAAATAAGTAAAAATGATATATCCTTTGGATATATTGTGCTTATATATTTTCAAAGTAAAAACAGATTTAGTTTTATGCGGTATTTTATATTCAACCCAGTACATTATTAACAAAAAATTGTATTCCAATGACGCCAAACAATTTTATTTGTGGAATACGGTAGGACTTATGCCGAAATATAATGAAAAATTGCGATTTAATTAGCCATGACTAAAGACAATACCTCCACATCATACTTACTAATATAATTAATCGATTTCAACTAAAATCAGCGATGACAAGCCGCTCTAAAATCATAGGTTACTTTTTATCCATAAAAAATTTAAGGGCGTTGCACCTTCATAAATCAAAACACTCAAAGCGTTAATCTTTGGCACTTCTATCAGATATAGGAGAAAAATTCAGCACATTTACTCTTATGTCAATAACCGGGTACCCTTTTCGTATTTTCCGTATGATTTTTCTTATGTTCCCGTAAACAATTTTTTAATTCCAGTCAGATCCTCGTTATTTTCTAAATTTTTAATCAACTCATGCATTTTACTTTAATATATGAAAGTAATAAAAATGTACGGTTAAAGTTAATATACGCTTGTTCAATAATCAGGGTACCCAGGTACCCACATAAATACATTGTACATACTTGCATCAAATACCAACCCTCCCAAAAATCAAAAATCCCAAAAATATTAAATATTGATAGGGTGGCTATATAGTCCATTGAAATGTTACAAAATTTTGGCTGAACCTTGCATTTTGTATAGGACAAGGTTTTTTTTTGTTGTGTAGAGGGGATCAGTGTGAGTAAAGGTCTCAGTTTTCGGGATTGAAAGCCCCCCCATTTGGCCACCATTTTAAAAAATAGGTGTAAATAATTTTTTCACGATATCTTAACAGCCGTATGTCTCACAAAATGTTTTTAAGACTTTTTGAGTAGAAAATTGTATTCTCTACACTATTGATTGATATACTTTTTATCGTAAAATTGAAAATGAAAATGTTATAATTAAAAAACGACTAAAATATTCGTGTAAAATATCATTTAAGGACTATAACTTTTTTTCTATTGATTTAGTTAAAAAAATACTCGGATCGTTATTTGTAGACCATTTTATTCCAAACAATTTCCTATACTCATTTTTAAAATTTATTTTTATTGAGAAGCGTTAGGGCGGTTCGAAGGGATCAAACCAAGAGGTGACTTGTACGTTATAGTGATTCAGGCACAAAGAAAGTTTATAAAAATCGTTCTGCTTTTAGTATATTGTTTTATATCTCCTCCGAAATTAGTATGCCTTATTTCAGAACTTTAAGTACATTCTAGAGGTCGCTCGATCCGCCACAAGCATTCAAGACTATTGAATACGTAGTTGTGGGTGTCAAAGATGATTAACGGCCAGAGGCTAATTTTATTATGTCTATATATGTGGTCTTTGAGCCGCTGATTACGAGGACACATTTTACTCAAAACGAAATCGGTATCAATCATCTAATTTAAGTTTGAGACTTAATCAGCTTATTGAAATTTTTCAACTATAGATTTGAAGTTATCAAAACTACAATATATTTTGAATTAAATTCTGTCCAGTAATTTGGAGGTTTTCAATAAAGAAACTCGATAATATTTACATCAAAACTAAAATTTCATTAAAATATTCTAAAGGTAAAGATTTATTCCTTTTATGGGTTAACATAAACATTAAATTGCTTAATTTCTATAGCTGCCTATACTAGACTTAGCTGAATAAAGAAATCAACATAAAAAACTATATAGTGAACGATTAGTTCATTAATATTGGGAGAGCGGCATAGCGATAGCTAGCAACCGGTTTAGACCTCATGGTCACATTCGCCGCCAGTTTCTGTCGCGTGGCTTCAAGAATACCATCGTTTGTGCGGTCAGCCTACGTCAAAAAACTCTTGAAAAATCTGTCCTCATTTTCTGCTAATAAAATCCAGAAAAATCAGAAAAAAACTGCAAAATGTATATCCGTAGAGAAATCTAAAGTTTTTGCGAAAATATGCTGTAAAACATTTGAAAAGAAAGACAAACAAAATCCGCAAAATGTGTATATATACATATGTATAAATACATATGTGATTTCCTTTAATTAAAAAAAAAATCAAAAATACAACAAAAATTTGAACTTTTTCGCCGTGTGAGAAAAAAAAAATCATAATAAGAAATTAACTTGTACAATTTAGCTTAAAAACCATGTGAAAACAAATATGTTTTTTTTTCTCCTTAACTCCTTAAAATCTCATTAAAACAATTCCCTAAGTATTCTAAAAACTAAAAAAAAAAATATGTGAAAATGTGTAAATTTTCATAAATACCAGTCAAAAATATCCTAAACAATCCTTTCCTCAGTTCATATATGTAATACTTCTATATTGCTACTATAGCCAATTTCTGTTCACCCAGAATATGACATGTCAAATGCTATCAACTCTACTGCGCATGGAAAAAACTGAGGAGGTCTTGGAAAAAGCTGTCTGAAAAAATTTTATTTCTTCTATTAAAAAATTAAAAAAATATTTTTCGAATATTTTTGGAAAATATATAATTTAAACAAGAAAATCACTCACAGCCATTAAATATTGTGCTTGCGAATCTGAATAAAATCATCAAGCTCAAGAATTAACTCAAATTTGTTCCAACGAAATTTCTGCTGCCGTGAGTCGGGTCGTCATCTTGAATTTTCTGAGTTAGAAAATTCTTGATTTATACGATGGCCGACTCCAATTCTAACCAAAAAATGGATGATGAAATTAATATTGACAATTCTCAACATTCAACTAAAAATTCTGATAAAGAACCATGGGTGGAAATCACGCCAAAAAGAAAAAGAAGGGCAACAGATGTGCCAACTACATTAAATCCGGCTCTCAACAACTCAAACCGATTTTCAATATTAGAGGGTTTAAACTGCGAAAATTCTGGTATAAAAGGTCAGTCGGATAAAAATGTTTCAATTAATAAGTCTGTCATTAAATTTTGCCCACCTATTATTATGTACGGTGTTAACACCCGTAAGTTGATTGCTGATATCAAAAATAAAGTTCCAAATATTCAATTCAAATTAATTAACTGTAAAAGCAAAAAAAGTAAGCTATTTGTAGACAATGTTGAGGTGCACACCGAATTATTAAAGGTGCTTCGCGATTCTAATACTGTTCAGGCTTATTCTTTCACTCCGCCTGAAAGAAGAACGGTTAATCTTATTATGAGAGGTGTAAATTCTGAATATACTGATTCAGAAATCTTAAATGAACTCAACTGTATTTTACCTGACGTTGTTCAAAATGTTTCGAAATTTGAAACTCCACGTTCCAAAGAAAAAAATATTGACTATCCTTTATTTTTAGTCAAACTTCTTCCAGGTAAAACAGTTGAGGATATTCGGAAAATACACGCACTCTTTTATAACAGGATCACTTGGGAATTACCAAATGGTAATAAGGGTCCTACTCAATGTCGACGTTGCCAATCTTTCGGGCACATTGCTAAAAATTGTGCACGTAATTACAGATGCGTTAAATGTGACTCTGAGCATGACCCTGGTCAATGTAAAAATATAAAAAATCAAAATTCTACACCATACTGTGTAAATTGTGGACAATTTGGTCACCCTGCCAATTATAAAAACTGTGCCAAATTTGTGGAATATGTCAATAGACGCAAAAATTTGATTTATGCTGCTGCTGAAAACAAAGCTAAGCAAAAACAATTTGTCTCTGACATAGTTAACAAATCCAACCATGTTGGATTTATTAATCCCAATATTTCTTTTCCTGATCATTTTAAGCCCAAGCCTGTCTCTGGTATCCCTGAAATCTCTAAGAATCTAAAAGCTTCTTTGCCTGTGGAATCAAACTCGCTAGTGTCCACCTTTTTAGGACTTTCCCAAGAATTATTTGGTATGAACGTAACTAACCTTTTAATGAAAATTGAAAATTTTCTTAAAAATTTAAAAAAATTTAGTTCAATTGAACACAAAAGATTGGCTTAGCTTGAACTCCTTAATGAAGTTCTTTGTTCATCAGCTCCATGAATTTTAACATTCGGTCATTAATAAATCACTCTAGAAGAGTAGAGTTATTAAATATTCTTTTACATAATGATATAACATTTGCTTATATTCAGGAAACTCATCTAAACACGAGACATAAAGTTTTTTTGGACTCATATTCTTTTGTTAGAAATGACTCTCTTCAAGGGGTTGCAATAGCTATTAAAAATAAAATAAAATTTAAAATTGTTGACTCTTCCAACTTCAATTTTCCTTCGCTTTTTATTGAAATTCAAATTAATATTAACAATTCATTGGAACGTTTCCTTTTCGGTTCAATTTACATTCCTTGTAATACTTCTTTCACAATTATTACTGATGAATTAAATAAAATTTCGAATTTGGCTAGTTCCTTTTATGGTACCATATTAGGTGGTGATCTAAATGCCCGAAATCCTTTATGGGGTGACCATTTAACTAATGGTAATGGTCGTAGTCTGGAAGCTTGGCTGAATTCTAATAACGATCTTATCAATTTGACTTCTAGTTCTCCAACTTTTCCTAGCAGTTCTTCTTTTTTAGACCAATTTATTATCTCCAATCATCTCTTGGATAGAATTAATCCAAATTATAGCGTTTAAACTCTAGCAACATTTTCTGACCATTTTCCTGTGATGTTGAAACTTAAAATTTCAGATGCTATTATTCCTCTTGGGTTATCTAGGTCCTTCATTTCATTTAAAAAGACAAATTGGTCAAAATTCAGGGAAGATCTTGATGATCACATTGCTCTTGATAAGCCTTCTCCTAATTTAAATCTTTCGAATTCTGATATTGACTCATATATTAATAAATTCAGCCAAGCTGTTCAAAATTCAATACATCTAAATTCTGAGGTCATATCACCTTCCATTAAAAAATACTCTTTACTTCCAAATCATATCAAAATTTTATTTAACCATAAGCATAATTGGCAAAGACGCATTAAAAAAATTTTTCATATTAATAACAATAGAACTTCTATTGAATATAAACAACTTTCTAGTAGAATTTCTCTTTTAATTATAAAAGAAAAAGTTGCTATTTGGGTAAATGACCAATTAAAAAATCGACTCTCTAAGATTAAACCAGGTCCAAATGCTTTTAAAGAAATAAATAAACTTATTGGTAAAACCAAAAAGTTTTGTTGTGATAAAGTAATTGTTAATAATGTTACAGTTACTGATGATGAAAATAAAGTTGAGATCTTTGGTAAGCATTTTAAGAAAATTTATGATTTGAAATCTTCTGGTTCAAATCAACACTTTAACGAATCAGTTCAAAAAACTGTCAAATCTAAATTTGATTCACTCCCAAATAGAATTTTTAATTTTGATGCTGAACACTCTGCTCTTCAGCCAATAGCTTCACATATGTTTTCATCTGTATCTGAAATTTCTTCCGTTATTAAAAATTTAAAAGCTAAAAGATCTGTCGGCCCTGATAATATTTCCATCTTTATTATCAAAAAATTTTCAAATATGTCTTTCGAATTTTTAACAATTTTAATCAATAACTGCATAAATAATGGTTACTTTCCATTACCTTGGAAAATAGCCAATCTAGTTCCAATCTTAAAAAAACCAAATTGCTTTGAACTAAATAATTTCAGACCAATTTCACTGCTTTCCAATCTAGGTAAGATTTTAGAAAAAATTATAAGTAATAAAATGGATAATTATATTGATGATTCTTTCCAAATTATTTCTGATTATCAATTTGGATTTAAAAAGGAACACTCTACCGTTCATGCCTTACTCAAAATTCATAATGATATTACTCTTATTTTAAGAGAGCAAAATTGTACTGTGGGTTGTAGTCTAGATGTAGAAAAGGCCTTCGATAAAGTTTGGATAGAAGGACTTTTGTTCAAAATTATTCAAATTGACTTTCCCCTTGAAATTTTTAAAATTTTATTTAGTTTTCTTACTAACAGAAATTTTTTTATTTCTATCCAACAATTTAAATCTCAACTATTTCCAATTTTCTGCGGTGTCCCACAAGGATCTATTTTAGGACCTAAATTATTCAATATTTTTATGTTTGATTTTCCTCATACAATCCAAAATATTTCTTCGTCTCCATCTACGGCCCTTCTTTTTGCTGATGACACTTTAGTATATGCTCATTCCATGTTTCCTCATGATGCTCTGCAAATTCTTAAAAGTCATATCATTGAAATTATGAATTTATATAAAAAATGGGGCATTAAGCTAAACTTTTCAAAATCCGAATGCATTTGTTTTAGAAATTCTTCTGGAAAAAGTAAACATGGTGTTGTTGGTCAAAGTAAAATTTTTTCTCTTCTTATTGATGGCTCTATAATTCCGCTTAAAACCAATATTAAATATATTGGTGTTCAATTTTTAAATTTACTTAAATTTAACGCTCACGCTAGAACAGTTAAAAACAAAGCTACAAAGATTTCTAATATTTTATCCCCTTATCTGCATCATACACATTTACAAATGAAAACTAAACTATTACTTTATAAAACCTTAATTAGACCCATTTTACTGTATGCTTTTCCATGTTGGTTCTCAATCTCTCCAACAGTTGCCAAGGAGCTAGAAATTTTGGAAAGAAAAATTCTCAGATGGTGTATCAATAAGAATTTTCAGACCAGGACGAAAAGATTCTCTAATTGTTTTGTGTACAATGAAGCTAAAATTGTACCATTAATGACATATGCGTTTAGTTTAATGAAAAAATTTTGCTCTAAAATGTCCTTTTCTGAAAATGATATAATTAAAGATATTTACATCTCTCAGACTAACATTTCTTGGAACGATTCATACTATCTTTCTCCTCTAGGAATCGAAATGTTGAATTCTGTCTCTGATTCGGTGTGCACTCTCCCTTTGTTTTATCAAAATTCAGGCTTTGGCTATAATCGCGGTTAATCTATTTGCTTATCATTTTAATTGGTTAATTTTTTTTAATCTTAAAAATTTATTAAAACTTAATAAATTTTTATGTGACTGATCTTTATTATAAGTCTCATAATTTTAAGGTATATATACATCCTGTAAGCTGGACCAGAGTACAAATTTCAACCTCATGTTCATTAAAATTGTATTACATACATATATATTCATCAAGAAAATTACAAACACACAAAACAAGGAAAATTGTCTTTAAAAAAAAAAAAAAAACACATACACATACACTCTACATTTGAATGTACATTCATATATCATATTCTGCCTTTATACTATTCCAGCAATTTTTCTTGTATCTGAAGATAGTGATTGTGTTTCTTATACTATTTCACTCTCTCCCTTTAATTTTAAGATATATTTTTTGTAAATGACACAAACGTCAAAACAACTGATATAAAACTTAATGAGCAAGAGTTATTAAACACTTTGTTAGTATTTATCTGTAAAAGAAAGAGGGCCATACATTACAGTCCTCAGTTTTATTGTTATAAACTAGACGAATGTACTATAATTGTTCAAAAAGACTCAATAAATTGAAATTGAAAATTGACTCTACTGCGCAAGACCGAAATTTGACATTAGATTTTATGAAAACCAGTAGCGTTTGATTTTTTTCTTATTAAATTTTTTTTTTCAACTCGCAAGATTTGATTCATATTCAAAAAATTATAATTTCGATTTTAAATTAAAACATGTCGCGGTACTGTTATTTGTGTTTAAAAAATAAAGATTCGAACGAAAATGTAAAATTGCATGGGTGAGTAAAATTTTAATATGCATTTCGCTCATGACGTTATTGACACATTATGGAGATTATCCACTTTTTTTAAAATGTTGTTCAATACATAGCAGGTTTTGTAGTATGGAAACTTCAAAAAAACGTAAAATGCGCAACATGCAGGAGTCAATTGATAGGCGATAAATTGCCGGCATTTTCTGCCTTAAAAAGTGTGGGACCATTTTTGGCACCTTCCAAGAATGTGTGTGATATTTGTCTGACTTGCGAAAAAGTAATAAGACAACATTCAAGTCAGTTCGCAGACAAAAATATAAAAACATTTTTAGTGAACCAAAATATTGAATAATGAATATCAAATATTTCATATTAAATTAGAAACTTTTTTTGAAAAGTCGGATTTGTTTAACGACCATTGGATCCAACTTTGTAAGGCAATTATCAATATGTATATTGACACAATATTGTTTTACGAAAGCACAAAATTGGTAGAAGAAAAAGTGTACGTAAGGAATAAATTTACCAAATTATTTTATTTAACAATCAAAAAATTTCATTATAGATTGATGTTAATTTCTTGCAAAATAAAACATTTTTTTCCAATTAATAAAAAATTGTTTTTCTTCAGTAGATCTATTTTTTTTTGCGCCGCCTTGAGTCCATTTGGCTTTTAATATATTTTGTTTACAATTATTTCAGAATAAGTCAATTTTGTTTACAAATATTTTTAAAAATCAACACATAAAAAACTAGCGCATGCGCAAAACAAGCTGTAGCATTTAAATACGAGTATGTCAACAATCTTGGTGAACTTCAAACACACTGAGCAGGTAGGTTAGTAGCAATATAGAAGTATTACATATATGCCTCAGTTAAACACAATTCCTTTATTTCATTAAATTGTAGATTCCTCATAAAATTAATTTGCTAAGTTTACTTAAAGCTAAAGAAAAAAAAATAAAAAGCAATGGTGAAAATTAGAAACAAAAGTAACATGATACATGTAGTTTTAAAATAAAACAATTTTAGTTATATTAAGTTAATGTTTAAAAATTAAAAGAAACAAGTTTTAAATTAAAATATGAAACGATTAAGTACCTAAGTGATCCAAAATTAATGAATTAAATTAATTATAAAAACAATATTTTGAAAAACAATTATTTTTTATCCACCCCAAATTAACATGTATAGCATATCGTTTACTGCTGTACATCGCTGAGAGCCCTTTCAACGCTGGAGCATATCGCAGAAAGTCATACCAAAAAGATATCTGTAATTTTCTTTCTTTTATACCTTTTTGCTTAATTATCATTTCTATAAAAGTATTTTTTTTTGCTCTATAAAAGGAAAAGAGCGAATCAAATAATCAAGGCTTAAAGCAAATGAGCGAATATTTGTAAAAGCTGCAATGAATGGTTTTGTAGAGTTGCATTTAATAAGCGGAGACTTACTCCGAAAGTAAGGTAAAGCTTTTTCTGTATTTTTTTTTTCTTCACTATTTTCGTTATGCAGATCAGCTTCTCTCATTTACTTTGCCATGTTACTTTGTTTACATTTTTTTATATATAATTTTTGATCTATGAAAAGTTATGGAATAATAATTCCAGTGGTGGTTAGTTAAGAATGCACCAATTTACCTCATATTCTATTTTTGTTGAGATTAAAGTTTAGCAAATTTCTTTTAGTAAGTTTTTAGAACAAATCCCTTTAATTTAATTTCCTAGACCATTTATTCTTTTTGTTGGCTACCTTTTTCTTGTATGTACTGATGGTCAGCCTAATCTATTTCCGGTTGATTATTTTAGTTTCCGTTCTATTCTGGCATAGGGACTCTGTAATAATTTTTTATTGTGAGTGGGTATTTTTAAAGGGCGTGCCAAAAACCCCCTCAGCCGATTGTTTTGCTAGCCGAATATATAGACGGGTCCCGCACCGGCTAATCTCTAATAAAGTAGTGGTTTCAGAAAATATTTATATTATTGCGACATGCATAATGAACATTGAATTTGAATTCAATCCACATTAACCAACACTCGACATAATACAAAAAATGGCACCCAACGTGGGGCAGTGATATTCCAACGTGGGCGAGTGTTGTTCCAATGTGGGGTTGAAAATAAAGGATATTGAATTTCATTTCAATCCACAGACAACCAACACTCCACATAATACAAAGCATATCAATCAATATTGTAGAGAATACAATTTTCTACTCAAAAAGTCTTAAAAAAATTTTGTGAGACATACGGCTGTTAAGGTATCGTGGAAAAATTATTTACACCTAATTTTTAAAATGGCGGCCAAATGGGGGGATTTCAATCCCGAAAACTGACACTTATACTCACACTGATCCCCTCTACACAACACAAAAAAAAAATCTTGTCCTATACAAAATGCAAGGTCAATATAACATTTCAATTGACTAATAGTAAATAATGAAATATAAATATTTGGACACTTGAAAACAATTTTTTATTCATAAAAATATTTTACATTGAATTATTATTCAAAATACTGTTTATAGACCACACTCGCGACAAAACAATTTTAAGCATATGCTCACCACAAACAGTTTTGCTACAAGTCACATACGATTTCCGTGTTTTCCTTAATTTTTTCAATTCACCGTTATAACACATGTGGCATGAAGCAACCACAAATTTTCGTCGAGAAGAATCATGTACTGATGGAGGCCCTGCAGACACAAATGTAGCATTATTTTGAACATTTACAGGTTTACCGTACATATATACTTTCAATGGCAAGCTTCGTTGAATAATGTCTCATGACTTGAATATTGTGCACGATCTTCAATAACTGGCATAGATAATGCTTCACTCAGTTGTCGTGAAATAATCGACGTTGGGTTTTCTTTTTATCATATTATTATTTTTATAATAATTGTGTTCTTGGCTTCATCAAACGGTGGTCTAAAGAGTTTCGTGATCCTTATATAGTATCACTTAAACTTTATTCACATCATTGGTGAGACCTATTCTAGAATATGCATCCATTGTTTGGTGTCCTCAATACCAGTGTTACATAGATTCAATGGAATCTGTACAAAAACAATTCCTGATATTTTGTCTACGCAATCTATCTTGGAATCAAAATGTTCACTTACCTTCATATGAACAAAGGCTAAGACTAATTGATTTGCCGTCGCTTAAAAACCGCAGAACTTTGTTGAATGTTTCCTTCATTATTAAACTTCTTAATGGGGAAATTAACAGTGCTTGGTTATTGAGTAAAGTAAATCTGAATGTACCTCAACGTCAAATGAGACGATTCGATTTGCTACACTTGGATACTTGCAAAGCCAATTACTTGTTACACGAACCGTTTCGCTGTGTTTGTAATGATTTAAACAAAGTTTACGAGGTTATAAATTTTAATGAATCGCATAAAATGATAAAACATAATATTTTACGAACATTTTTGGAAAATGTGCATTTATAACTTTTCTTCTTTAACTGATCATTATTATTTTATTCCTGATCTTTACAGCTTAAATTTTTGGGGTTGAAGTTTGATTAGAATCATTCTTAGTGTGCTCTTCCTGCAACACTTAAAATGATCATGCAGTAAAATATCTTCCCGTCCGAACATGATCACAGCTTCTGCTGGATCGTACATGTAGCTTTGATTTATCACTGCTCCTGGTAGGCATCTACCCGGCCGGATGAGGTCAGCCACTAGCGCAGTAGCTATCGCCTCATGTTTCAGCACCTACATTTTTATTCTTCGTTGCTGCTGGTAGGCAGCTATCCGACCGGATGTGGTCAGCCACTAGCGCAATAAAAAAATTATTTTTGCTGTTCACTGCTGCTGGTAGGCATCTTCCCGACCGGATTTTGTCAGCCACTAGCGCAATATGAACACTATTTTTGTATTTCACTGCTGCTGGTAGGCATCTTCCCGACTGGATTTGGTCAGCCACTAGCGCGGATAAGCTAAAGGCGTTCATGATTAGCTTAAGTATTTTGATTTTTATCCTTAGTTTTATCTATTTTTATGACTTTTATAATTTAATATTGTATTTATGAGAACTTTAAGTTCAGTAACTGAATTACGTAAATAAATAAATTAATAATAAATCATATAGTCTGCAAAACAGGCAATGCCATTAATATTGAAAAAGAATGCAAGCGGCAATCGATAAGTTCGTCTATGGGAAGTATATCGTACTACCATCTGATCCATAGTATCAACACCTGCTTTTTTCTTGTTATGGTATTGAACTATTTATTATTGGCTTTTTGTTTTGATCAATAGAGACTTCCATATCTGAGTGCATCGTAGATCGCATTTGCACAACTTTCTGTGTTTTTGGCACATAAGAACATATAGTGACATTCTCATGAAAGCCAAATAGTATCGAAAACTCTTTACGAACCTTAGATGCATGCATTCCTTTATATTTTTAATTCTTCTTCAGTGTCCCAACTATTGTGCGGTTCCATGATAGTGAGTGTTTAGCCAATGGTATAGTGGTAAAAAAATTATCCATTGACACATTTCTTCCTGATGCCTTATAAAGTGTTGCTAAGCCTTTGCCTTGGTTTATTTCGCTACCAGTTTCAGACTTTCCTGTGTATAATTGACCAGTTAGTTGATATGAACTTTTTGCATCACATATCCACCATGTAGTCCCATATTTTACTGGTTTCGAAGGAATGTATTGAGTAAATCGTTTACGACCTCTGAATAGAAAAAGTTGTTCATCAAGTGTCAAACACTCTGTTGGCTTGTAAAGTTATGATAAATTGGCATTCAACATAGTCCATATATCACGTATAGGAACTGCTTTATCGTTCTTTATTCGATCTGATCGAGTATTTGCATTATCAAATCTAATAAATTTCACATTATATTTCAAAATCAATTCGTGCCCATCATTGCTCGATATATTGGATATGATGATAATTTCCACAGGTCAGTTGAATGGCCAGTGTTTATTAATATTCTTTTTTTCTCCTTGTATTGTTGGTACACTAAAGTCGCCGACTCCTATGATTCGTTTCATCGCCAGTTCCTGATTCGAGTTTCTCGTCTACAGCTACGTCATTGCATCGATGTTCCACTAATAGTGCATAAACGTACACATTATTATTTTTATAAATATAAGAATTTATTATCAGTTTCATCATGGTATGAGATTTCTGCATCTTGTGATCGTTTACCCGCTCTCTTCTGTATCAGAAATTTCTCCCAATAATTTAATTTAGAAAGATATTAGTATAAAAGCATTTTAATTATCTATTTAGTTTATAATTTGATATAATATATTGTATATGTATGTGATATAAATATCTTTCAATTTTTGTTGTTGTTAGTTCTTCCATTGTCATCAGTATAAACCAGCGGTGGGCACAAAAATATAACAAAAGAGTAAAACAACAACATCAAGCAACAACAAACGAAATTTTAAAGTTTTTTTTACTTTCATTTCCAAAATTGCCATTAGCACAAAAAAAACAAATTACACTACAAACAAAAACATTTGCTACATTCCTCAAGACGCAATGCGGCGCCGTCATTTATGCCTTTGTGTTTTGTTTTTGTTTTCATTTGAATTCAAGTCAACGCTGTAATAGCGTTGAAATTCTGCGAATTTTGTGCCTCGATAGCGTTGAAATTCTGCGAATTTTGTGCCTCGATAGCGTTGAAATTATGGGAATTTTTTTTCGCTTGGTTGTGCGTCGAATAACGGTTAGAGCAATGTGAGTAAATTGAGGCACTAAGTGCCCTTCCCTGGTATAAACAAAAAAGCAGTACACAGAATTTTATCACAGTGTTTAACAGAAAAATCACTAAGCATGCTTTGCTTTTTACATAACCGAGCAAAAAATTCAAATAAAAACAATGAAAAACAAAAATCTGCTCGTGCTTTGCTTTGAATTACTCCCATGGATACCCTGGTATCCTGGATATTGAAAAAGGTATGTAATTTTGGTTATTGACATATGTATAAGGGTTAAGGACATCTATTGTCTGTACCAAGCTCGTCATAAAATATTGAAAAAATTTTACAACGAAGTATAGCACCTCACATTTAAGCAAGCTTAAGGGGAGGGTAACGTTATTCGTACAAAAACACATTTTGTGCATTTTTTCGACAACACAGTTAAAATCTATTTATTAAAACCAATGGTAGTTCAAAGTTTGAACATTTGAAGAATATATTGAATAATTTTCAGGTAGAAATATTGAAACGGCAATGGCAGCATTTTTTTGGAAGCTTCTCAGAAAAAAGTAGAATTGCGGTGTCCACTATAAGTCGGTGCTGGATCATCTCAAATAAAAAAAATTTTTTTTGTTAGATAATCGATTTCCCCAGGTAACGGTGGAGGGTTTTTTTGAAATTTCAATTTATTAATTTTTGAGATCACTTTGAAATGAAAGACGCGATTTTTGCAAAAATAAATCGGATAATTTGTTATTATAAATTTATAAATATTGACAAATTTGAAAAAAAACTCTCCAGCGTTACCTCGTAAATTATGTTTAGAAATAGTGTTCAAAATTTCAAAAGAATCGATGCAGTAGTTTTGTAGATACGGTGAAAAACGACTTTTGAAAACGCGATTTGTGGGAAAAACGCTTTAAAGTTTTAAACGTGCGCTGAGTCATGTATGAGGCACGGTTGCTTAAACTGCTGTATCTTCGTTGTTTTTGCTCCGATCCGTCTCAAATTTTCACACAATATTCTTGGAAGGTTTTTCATTTAGATAAAACAAATAAAAAAAGTGAAAAAATACGTTTAATACGTTACCCTGCCCTTAATAGTAATAGCAAGAAGGCAAAGCACCTCCAATGCAAGCTGAAACTATGAAAAACTGGCAACAAAAAAGTTTCAAACACTATGCGAAGAAAACGATTCAAGCAAGTTTTGCCAAACTTGGTGACACTAGCCAGTTCGGGACAAAATGAGAATGGGGTTTGACAAGCGGGCGTGTTACCTTTCATACATGTAAAAAATTTAGTAAAATTTACTTCAAAACACTTGTGTGAATGGCATTCCAAACTTGTTGCGAAAATATTTGGTTGTATAGGCAAAAAAATTGGGGAGAAGCTTGACAAGTGGGCGTGACACCTCCCCTTGGAAGTTATCAGCCTTTAGATGAAATCTTTTGGTGAGACAAAAAGGCATTAGTTAAAGTTTGCGCACTACTTTCCATACAAGATAATATATAGTTAGGTGTATAACAATAGACTGTGAGTTTGGAATTATGTTAAGAATGAATTCAGGAACTACTTAACCGATCTCGAAAATTCTTGTAACCATAAGAAAGCTAATTGAGCTTCGAGCATTACATGGTGTATATCAGGGATGCGCACAAAAATTTTTTCGCGAGCTGGCGGCTACAACAACATCATTTTAGGTAAAACAAATTATAAATATTTTGCGAAAAAATTCCTAGTATTGACGAAAATTTTGAAATAGCGGCGGCAAGCTAATTGCATGTAAACAAAAACAAAAATTTCAAGGTGAAGAAGCAAATCAATTAAAAACAAAATCACACAAACAATAAAGTGAGTTGAAGAAAAAATTACAGGAACAAAATACATGCGGTGGTTGCGGACCGAAATTATTTAACTTGAGCAACGGCAAGGGTTGAACGAGTCGATGTGTTGAAGAAAAAATTACAAGAACAAAATACATGTGGTGATTGCGAACCAAAATGATTTTGCTCGAATAACGGAAAGAGCTCGAGATGAGCTAAATATTTTTTGTTATTGTTGTAAGAGCTATTTGAGCTATGGGATGCGCATCCATGGTGTATATTATATCTATAAAATAACGCTCTTCTAGCATTATACTCCCATGCAATATACATATGTACATACATGTAAAATGGTACACCCTATTTATCAGTTGTCCGAAGTCAGCATATTAATTGTCAGCAGTGTTGTCAGCAGTTGTCGACAGCCGTCGATGTGAGTCGTCCAGTTCAGTAGTTCGTCAGTTGTTAAAAGTTGGTCATCAGAAGCAGTCGTAAAGAAACCCGTTGTTAACCTCAGTCGTAGCAGTAGTCGCAGTCAGCTGTAGCAGTCGTCGGTCGCCGTCGTTTTCGAGTGTATTCTTATTAATAATTTACTTTTTTCAATTGATTCAACTTATAAATTAATATTACTTTTGATTTAACTAATAAATTAATATTACTTTGGATTTAACTATTTTAATTAAATAATAACACGTTACAATTAAAACAAATTGCTAATATGTCATAAGGCTACAAAAATTAACTTTTAACTCAACTATTAACATACAGTGCCGTGCAACTAATTAGAAACGATCTTGTGCACTTTTCAAACGTATTGAAAAAACTTTAAATCAGTAAGCCATAAATTTTTTTTTTTAAAAATTTGCCAAATACTTTCCACAATTAAAGTAGGCTGCGATTTTCAGTTAGATTTTGTTTTTAATTGTGTTTGGTCTGTGGTTTCTTTGGCGGGATCAAAAGAAGTCGTGCACGTAATTAGAAACGAGGTATTTTTATTAAATGCCTTGCATATTATCGCGAATTAAAATTAAATTAATTTAAATATCCGCTTCAGTTCAATAATCTTGGTTTTCTTGTATACCGAATTATGGGGGAAAAAAAATCTTGCGGCGAAGGAACCAGGAGAAGTATTCTTAATATGCGACAAGGTGGAAAATCGTACCGAGTGATAGCAGAAAGTTATAAATATCAAAAAATATGGTATTTAATGCTGTTCATCATTTCAAAAAATATGCAACCACAGCTTATGTTCCACGTAAGCGCAGACCTCGAATAACATCCGATCGCGAAGATAGCCTTCTTGTTCGAGAGTCAAAAAAATTTCCCCATAAAATTGCCAATGAGGTAAAAGTAGCTGTTTTTGGTGAAAATGATGCTGGACCTTCCGTGGACACTATAAAACGTCGATTAAGAGAAGTTGGATTATTTGGTCGGATTTCTAAGAAGAAGCCACTACTTAGTGAACGAAACCGTAAGCAACGCTTAGATTTTGCCAGAAAATATGGACACTGGACGTTGCAGCAGTGGAAAAAAGTGCTTTTTTCTGACGAAACAAAGATAAATACGTTCGTCGTCCAAAAAACTTAGCATTTGATCCAAAATACACACGTGCAACTTTGAAACATGGAGGTGGCAACATCATGATATGGGGTGGTATGTCATGGCGAGGGGTTGGGCCAATACGCAAAATAGAGGGCAACATGGATAAATTCCAATATGTCTCCATACTGAACGACACCCTTTTGCCATATGCTGAGGAAACTTCGCCTGTAATATGGATTTTTCAACAGGACAATGATCCAAAACATACCGCACATTTCACCAAAAAGTGGTTCGCAGATAATTCAGTGACTGTTTTAGATTGGCCATCATGTAGTCCTGACCTTAATCCTATCGAGAACCTGTGGCAACGTGTTAAGAAGGAAGTTGGGCTGCACAAAATAGGGAATTTCCATGAACTGTACGACCGAACAGTAGAAGCGTGGAATGCAATCCCAAAAAGTGTATGCGAGGGCTTGGTGGCGTCAATGCTACGCAGATGCCAGGCAGTTATCCAAAATAGAGGTTTTGCTACCAAATATTAACAGTATTATTATGTTGTTGACTGTCATCTTAACCGTTTCTAATTAGCTGCACGTTCCTTATTTTAGTTGTTTTTGAAAATGAAATCCATATTACTTTAGTTTTAATAAAAGTCATTTAAATGAATTGCAACTGAAAACACTTATGTTAAAAATATAAAATCTTATGTTTTCACTTTCTTTATATGTAAAAATATAAATAAATTCCCAAAAAGGTTATCGTTTCTAATTAGTTGCACGGCACTGTATGTGCAAAGTCAAGACGAGGAGCTCGTTAGGGTTGTTGATAATTAACTGATATATCAAAATATCGATATTTCAAGGGATATCGTTTGCGATATTTTCAAGATATTTTTAGCACACGATATATCGATATTCGATATCAGATTTATCATATCGGTTTATGATATCAGTTGATGACGGAATTCTTTTGGCTTTTTTTCTGAATTTCAAAAAAAAATTGACTGCTCAATCAATTTGCGAAACACAATATGTCTCTCTTTCTTCAATTTTCTTTTGTTTTCTGTATTCGAGTGTGTTAAGTGAGCTGGTGCGGTGGCACCAAATCGTATTTTACGAAAGTTAATCATTTAAACAAGACGTGCAATGTGTGCGGGCAAAATGTGAAAACAAGCGGCAACGCCAGCAATTTTCATTCACACATGAAGACCAACCACAACTCGTTAGCAGTGCAGATTTTTGGTGATTCAAGTGGTCTTTCGAGGAAGAGAAAGCAGCCTGCGAATAACGTGCAGGACGTTTTGGAAATTATGCTGTCTTCAGAGCGTGTAGGGTCTGTACTTAAATTTTGCGTTCCAAGCAATCGAAGCAGACTCACGCATCGGAATTTTGTACATTTGTACGTGTATTTTTGAAATCCCTTGATGCCAAGTTTTGGCATTTGTAGTTTCTGTTATTTATGTATTTATGCTTAACTTTGATAAATAACTATTATTATTTATTTAAATAAAAAGGTATTGCCTACGATATATCGCTTATCGTTATTTTTCGCTGATATATATCGGTCCGATATTTATCTTACTGTAAAAATATCGATATTATTGATATCCGATATTTAATACAATATCAAGCTCGTTAGACATACATACATATATACATTAGGGTGGATCAAATTGTTTGAGAGCGAAAAAATGCCAAAATATAAAGCAAGACCTAATTCTATGGATGATTATGAGTAAAAATTCCCAGAAAGTCATAAGTCAAAAATTTATTTCAACCCTCCATTTTTTCGACCACTAGGCACACGACGATATAAAAAAAAGTAATATTTTCTGATATGAACGAAAAACGTTTTTGTATAGCAAAAAAAAAAAAATACTTTCTTCAATGAATATTGATGAGAATCGATTCCTTTCATTTGTTGACAACTCCGGCAACGCAATTGGACATAGCATTTGGTGCATTGTCATGATGCATGCTTCTGGTAAGTCTTGCAAGGACGTGTCTTAGCGATTTTCAAGATTCCATGTTTTATTTATCAATACGGATATCGTTCAAAGCGATGGTTTTGGTCAAATTAAGTGCTTAGACTATTAGGTTTGAGTACTGTTTTGATCAGGCAAGTTGGCTTATCAGGCGCGATCGTTCCAAGCGATTTTCTATGAGCTGGCTTATCGACTTGGCAGCGTCTTCAAACTAATATATTACCTAAGCGCTAACTAGGCGATACCATCTCTGGCTCACCTAGAAAAAATCCGAAAGTGGTTGAAAAATTCACCGCTGGGAATTAATGGGTTAAACGACACTGATCGAATTAAAAACATTGAATTTGTCTATGCAACAAAGCAAGATTATAAAAAGGCCGAGAGGCACCTAAAAAAGCTATTCAACATTAAGCAAATAGTTCTAAGTTTCGCTCAACAATCTGTCTCCTGGCGGATCAGAACGGTTCGATTGAATTTAAAAAACATTTACCGAGCCTAGTAATGACAGTATTCAAATAATTAAGTACTATTGACAATATCGACATCATAATCTTGCTCTTTCTGGATCTATCTCTATTTCATTAAACCTCGTACTTTATAAAAAATGTATGTTATTCAATAAGGCTTTTCTCGTTTTATATTTCACTGTATATTCATTGATAAAAAAAAACAAGAATTAACATGCAGATTACCCTTAAGATCGAGTTTTATCATTTTCTTGCGCATCAGTCATATCGAGCTACTGAGAGCAATATAAAAGTTTCCACTCTGAAAATTTTGTGACTACCAAAAGACATTTAGTCGAACATTTTGGGACCGGATGAAAGAAAAAATGTTGTGGCCCACGATATGAAAACTAAAAAACAATGTAACTGAAAAAAATCGTACTGCGCATCGCAAAAATGTATTTCAGGAAACAAGTTTTCTCTTAATCATTATGCCATAAAAATGTACCCCTTTCGATTTATGCACGCCTGAAAATCGTGGAAAAACGGAGAAATCGGTTTACCCAATATTCTGTTCATTGGATATCTCGGGTTTGGCGCAAGAGATTGGCGTGAAAATTTAGGTGGGTCCTCGCAAGCTGTTGAAGAACAACTTCCCGGGGTTTTTTATTTTACGTCCAGGAATTTCATATGGAATGACCCATATACATGTGTATGTATATGATCGATAAGCTTAATGAATAAATTGTGCTCTCATAGCATTTCTTTCGTTTAAGCCCGAGTAACACCGGGCACTTTAGCTATTTACATGTACAGTAGAATCTTGCTAATCCGGATACGACCTAATTCGGATCATACTGTAATCCGGACAGGGTGAAAAAATTAATAATTCCCATTACCGATTTTCTTAAATAAATTTTGAATTAATGTATATCCATTACTTCTTACTTATTTCTAACGCTTATTTTGATTGGATTGTTTTTGTTCTCTGTTTATGTTTTAATACCTACATTACTAGTACATTACAATCACGCTAATCCGGATCAATTATAACCGACCCCAAACTGGGCTATGCGAAGATCCGTTTACCAAACACACATATAAATTATTAAAGAAAATTATTTATAGATGCGAATTCATTTATTATAAAAAATACTAGTAATGAAGGTATTAAGACAAAAACAAAGAACACAAACAATCCATTGAAAATAAGCGAACAATAATGAATATACATACATACATACAAGAAAGGAGACCCGACAATCTGCGCCAACTACAGGGGTATCAGTCTTATTTCCATCGCATATAAGATCCTCTCGAGCGTATTGTGTGAAAGATTGAAGCCGTATACAGAAACGCTGATCGGATCCTATCAGTGTGGCTTTAGACCTGGTAAGTCCACCATAGACCAGATTTTTACACTACGCCAAATCCTGGAGAAAACCCATGAATATCAAATCGACACTCACCATCTCTTCGTCGATTATAAAGCTGCGTTCGATAGCCCAGTGCGGGATTGCCTATACGCAACAATGTCTGAGTTCGGTATACCTGCAAAGTTGATAAGGCTCTGCAGGATGACGTTGAGCAATACGTGTAGCTCCGTCAAGGTAGGGAATGACCTCTCCGGAACTTTTAATACCGAGCGAGGTTTCAGACAAGGCGACCCGCTCTCGTGCGATCTCTTCAATTTCATTATGGAGGGGATCGTACGAAAAGCCGGTGTGCATCATAATGGCACCATTTTCTTCAAAGGTGTTCAGCTCCTTGCGTACGCTGATGATATTGATATTATCGGTCGGAGTAAGAGAGATGTAACTGCTGCTTTCACTGCTATTGAAAAGGAATCAGCCAAAGTGGGTTTGACGGTAAACGAGGGCAAGACGAAATACATGATGTCTACTAACAACAACAAGAGAGCACGGGATCTAGACTCTCATGTTACAGCGGGCAACTGTAAATTAGAAGTTGTCAAGGAATTCATTTACCTTGGCACTGCCGTAACCAGCAATAACGATGTCAGTCTGGAGATTAAGCGGAGAATAACAATTGCTAATAGGTGCTACTACGGTCTCAGTAAGCAATTACGTTGCAGAGCTCTCTCTCGATCGACAAAGCTAACACTCTACAAGACGCTCATTCTACCTGTGCTTCTTTATGGCGCTGAGGCATGGGTGGTTTCGACAACAGACGCAGCCGCTCTTGGGATGTTCGAGAGGAAAGTTCTCCGCAAAATCTTTGGTCCTGTTCGAGTTGGCGACGACTATCGCATTCGAATGAACCACGAGCTGTATGAGCTCTACGCCGACATTGACATAGTTAAGCGTATAACAATACAGCGACTACGCTGGCTGGGTCATGTCCATCGTATGGATAAAGAAGCTCCTGCGAAAAAGGTATTCGAAGGGAAGGTCCCCGGTCAACGACGAAGAGAGAGACCATGCCTCCGGTAGATAGACCAAGCTGAGGAAGCCCTAACCGCGCTTGGCATTAACGATTGGAGAAGGCGCGCGCAAAACAGAGGCGCCTGGCGAGAGCTAATGAGGTCGGCCGTAACCTGACAACGGGTTGTTATGGCCATCTAAGTAAGTAAGTAACATACATACATACATCAATTCAAAATTTATTTAAAAAATCGGAAATGGAAATTTTTAATTATTTCTCCCTGTCCGGATTACAGTATGATCCGGATTAGGCCATATCCGGATTGGGTTCGGTTTTGATTGATCCGGATTATCGAGATTGTACTGTACACATATGTAGTGTCCTACATTTATCCTACACAATACACATGCCCAAAGTTTCTTAAATTTTTCTAATTTCTGAATTTTTATAAAAACTTTTTAATTTCCATACTAAAAGTTTTCATTCAATTGTAATAGTATTTCAAAAGGAAAATTATAAAAACAAATTTCATTCATATAATAATTAAGACAAAAAAAAAAGCAATAAGTGTGCGATTTCAAATTATATGGCCCATATTGAAAATTTTCAACTTAAAATATGTTTAAGGGCGCTTGGTTCAGATTCAGTTAAAGCAATTCTTCAAAATTGCAATCAAAGAGTCATCCACAGTATAAATGAGACCAGCATATGAAAATAGTCGCTCCACTGCAGCTTATGATGACAAGGAAGCATTAAATTTTATGTAAGCCTTATTCGTTTTTGGATATCTGTTTAGAATCTTAGTTGCAGCGGAAGCATCTGCGAGATATGCATAGTACAATGTTTCTTCACATCCATAATAAGATTTCTTAGGGTCATCTGTAATACAGTGTCACAACGTTTTATAAAAACTTAATTTGCGGGAGTAATTTGAAGAAGTCAAAAAAGTTCAAGTTGTTGTCCTTTTTTTTTTTTTTGAGTCGAAGCGCAATCCTTTTTCGAACTAGGCCAGTGATTTTACTTATTTTGCAGTCAGTGAAGGACGGATTAAGAGCCTCAAACCATTTTAATTTTTACTATACATTTTATAAAATTCAGCACGGAAGGAAATCAACGGAATCTGCTATTGGTTTTAAAAGTTGCATATATTCTTTCAAGTAATTGAAGTCCCAATAGCTAAAAGTTTGTGTTTCGACCTTTTTACAGAATTTGTTTATCTGTTCCTTTCTTGCAATTAATGCTTTTATAGCATTGTATAGGGAGTTTCACCTAGCCACAACTGGATATTTTAGTTGTGACACCAATGCCGACACTATTTGCTCAGAAGTTTCTGGTCTATATGCTTTGTTCAACAAATTTGAGCACTTTTGCATAATCTAAAATAAATATTACGAAATAAATCGGTAATGAATAAATTCTAACATTGGTTTACAAAAAGTGGCCAAATTTTGGATTAGGGTGGGTCAAAATTCAATTGAAAATTGACGGATATGTTTAGTCAAAAAAGAGTCGGAGAATGTGCTTGTGAATCTTATTAGGTCCTCTTCGTCAACTAATCAGAATTTCCATCAATGACGTCGTTGGACAGCAAAATATGTTCGATCACAAATTCTTTAAAAGTGTAGCCAGGGAAGCTCCTGCTCTTTGTTGACCACACATCAGCAGTGGTGCAAAAATATTTATCGGTTGAAATGATTTTTCAATTTAATTTTTCATTGTACCTTACAACTCTTTCACTGTCTTTAGGGTGATTGGTCTACACATCAATGTTAAGTTTCGGTTTGAAAAACTTGCAAATTTTTTAAAAGCAAAACTTTCAACAAACGAAATTAGAAGCATATTTTCAGCAACTACGCTGACAGTCAGTTTATCAAATTGATCCTGACTGCTCATTTGTTTCATTGCTTCAATTTTCATTTGCTGATACTCCTGAAACTCTTTTATGTGTTTTTGCCGTAAGAAATTGGAAGTAACTTGTCCCGGAGCTTGGTCTTGCATATACGGCACATTCCGATCACTCCATCACGTTACCTTCAAATAAAATACTGAAAATATCCAGAACATCGTTTTGAAGACATCAATGCAATAACAACAAATAAGTGTCCACTAACTTGATAGAAGCATGTAACAAATTAGCAATACAATTCTTACCTTTTCAACAACCTCGAAATAATATTGGTATAAGGTTTTGTTATTGCTTTCGAGCAATCTGTCAGTTTCGTCGAAACATTGATTTGTTGCCCTCAGCTTCGTCGGAAACTTTACATTTCTTTGCGCTATTACTGCAAGAGGGTTCCTTATTCACTAAATTCCTTTTCTGCTGATCTTTACACTATGAATATAGTTGGGATCCATTTCGTAATCTTGTAATCTTTCCAAGAAGGAAACATCACAGATCACCACTTGAAAGCTCATTTTAAAGGCAAGGATGGTACTAAATGATGCTTTTGTTAAAAATAAGCTGGTCAACTTTCTTTGAATCCTATACATGGCCTCGAAAGTAGACAAAAAACATCATGTTTCAGGTAAATAACCTCAATTATTTCAGGATTCCGACATTATGGGCCACTTCTGAGGCCAGATTCGGATTCAGCGTAAGAAATTACGTCAAAAAACGACCCTTTTCAGCTCAACAACACTAATCACTTATTCATTTAGATACCTTTTTTGTAAAAAATAATTTTTTCATACAATTTACATGTAAAACTAACAGGCTCCGGCGCCACCTTATAAAATTGAGTTACAGAGCTGAATTTTCGTGAACTTTTTCTTCATATCATAAACTTACTTTTTAAGCAACAGCACCAAAAAAAAAAAAAAATTTGAATCACCCTAATGTATATACATATAAACTAGAGGTCTGCATAAGTATAATCGTTAACCTATGAAGCTTTTACCGAAGGCATTTTAATTGATTTGAATGCGTATACATAGCGTTTGTTTGTGTTACTGTTACCATCATTATAAATTTCTCTTCTTACTCGTAACTAACTGTACGTAAATGATTGCATCATGTGTATGCATAATACGCATGTATACTGCGAGTACAACGAGTACCACGGATACTACTCGTTTGATATGTTGTACTACGCAATAATACACTTTAACATGCATAGGAATGATTAGTGAAGACCAGTCATAATTTCATGTGTGCAGGCGAGTTATGTATGTCCAAGTTTTTCTAAATAAATTTATACTATGTACAATGTAATAAGAGTTTTTGAAAACAAAAAAGGTGATAGGTTTTCTTATTCTATTTCCCATAGTTTTTGAGACATTTCGTTACAAAAAATGTTCAAATAATTAAAAAAAAACATATTGTGCAGTTATTTTAAGAATGATCGATATCAACTTTTTTAATTTATCGTTTAATCGCTTAATAAATTATAACATAAAACAAAAAAACGTTGGATTTTCTTAATAAAAATATAGGGCCGTAGTTAAAGTCAATTTTCTATACCATTCTTAAGATAAAACTACTAAAAGTTATTTTGAACATATCTAAAACGTGATTTTGATGATAAAAAATTACTATTATCCTGTACATTCGTTTTATTTCAATTGTCAGATGAATAAATAAAAAAAGTTGTACACGTAAATCTTCTGGCAACGCCTTGGTGCACAAATAAATTCTCCCTACCTCACTTTCATCGAATAAATAAAACATTTATTGTCATTCACGTCATTCAGTTCGATTCATTACCTTCAGTTTTGTTGTGCGTATACATACACGAAGTTTATTCAACTTTTTTTTACTCTACGTTATGGTACTCAAAAGAAATGTGTACTTGTAATTAGAGTTACACAGAACTGAACGAGTACTGAAACGAGTAAATTTTTGATATCCGTGCAGACCTCTAATATAAACATACAATTTTAGCTCGTTTAATAATAGTAGATTATTGCCTATTACAAAATATCAAATACGAAGTAATCGCGGTACTCGTTGTACTCGCAGTATACATGCATATTATCCATACAAATGACGCAATCATCTACGGACAGTTTGTTACGAGTAAGAAGAGAAAATTATAATGATGGTAACAGTAACACAAGCAAACGCTATGTATACGCACTCAAATCAATTAAATTGACTTCGGTAACAGCTTCGTAGGTTAATGATTATACTTATGCGGACCTCTAATTTATATCCAACAAGTCTTGTCCGATTATGCAATGGAGCCACTGTCTGTGCACTCGTTGAAATCTTTTTTCATGTGACAAAAATGTACAAGAGAATTTGATGAGCGTATACACCATCAAATTGTTTGTCAAACAAGCAGAAAGTCAAAATATTTTGTTTTCCATCAAACAATTTGATGAGAGTTCACATCTTCAAATTCAAACTGCACATATTTTTTTGTCGGTCCTGATTTCAAAAACAAATTAGAAATCTTAAAAAAAAAATCAAAGATTTGCCACTATCCGCTTAAATAGTACAAGATAGAATAGCTAAAATGTCTTCAAATGTACCGTATTTGCAGGTGAAAGACATTCAACTGGCTTCTGCTTTATCACTTGCCATAGATGAGTCTTGCAACATAAAAGACACGGCACAAGTTGTCCTTTTTGTTAGGTGTATGTCTTCCCAAGGTCCAAAAGAAGAACTTCTAGGATTGCTCTCGGGACAAACTAGAGGGGAAGATATAACGAATATTGTGCAAAAATGCCTCGAAGATAATAAAATAAATTTAAATAAAATCGTTTTAATAGCAACTGATGGAGCCAGAAGTATGACAGGAAAAAATAAAGGCACAAAAAGGATTCTTCAGAGCAAAATAAACCATTAAATTCTTACGTTTTACTACATAATACACCAAGAAGCGCTTTGTGCCCAATCATTTCCTGCGGAAATAGTTGAAGTTATGAATTTGGCAATCAAGTTCGCAACTTCAAAGAAACACGCACTTTGTACACATCAAGGTCACATACCCAATAGCTCAAGTGTTAGAGCGGCCGTCGCAATTCAAAAATGCATACGGTCGGGTGTTCGATTCTCAGTACAACTTAACCAAAACTGGTCTGATGAGGCTATGTGTATGCATATAAATATGTATATACGTGGTAATAGCCGAAACATTTGTCACCAATTACCAGGTTAAATTGATCCACTTGTTATCTTTGTCATGCTGGTTGTAAAAATGACTAAAAAGTTCAATACAAAAAAATTATTAATATAAAATTTTTTGATTTGTTATGTATTTCCTTTTAAAAACTGATCTCGATGAACTCAAACTTTAGACTGTATGTAACATTTGTCTAAAACCTTTTCTTACTTTAGACTTGTGACTCATAATGACTTTGAACATATTCAATAGCATTTACAATGATAAAAGTATGTACTTCGAAATCCAAAAAATATCTTCAACGTCTCTGCGTTAACATCAACACAACAATGGCCCCTATTATGAGTCTCAATAAAAACGACCTGACTTGAAATAAAGCGAGTCAATAAAATTTCAATTACCGTATTATATAATCATATTGACTTGACTGAGTGTTATTGTAAATTTTTCAAAGTTTGACAACTGATGTTGCTTTTATTCATTTATTTATTAACATTGATAGCTATAGTAAAATACGCGGAAAAAAATGAAGATAACCAATTCAAATCAATTTGAAGTTGTAGTATACCACATGGAGAGAAATGTAGAATTTGCAATAAACTTTAAGAAAGACTTAACAAAACTTGATGTGAAGCAAGAGTGAAACTCGCTAGCTGGGAAGCTAAATAGCTTGGGTCCGCCAATACGTGAAGGCGATGGCTGACAAAAAATAAAAAAATTTACTTAAGTTCTTTGTTGTTAGTAAGGTGAATCGTTTAATTATAGGTTTTGATAGACTTGACTCAGATATGCCGAGCGTACTATATGTAGTACACCTATTATTTTCAGGTTTCTACGTAACCTGTTCTTTAAATTTTCTAACCATTTTATTGTGGTGCTACAGAACATAGCGGTCAACAAACCGTGCGTCGATAAGTTTTGTCTAGAGTAATTACTTGGATGTTTTTTTTGGATCGGAGTTTCCAGTTTTGCGAAATTAGCAAAAGTGTGAAGATGAATGTGACGTGCCGCTTCATGTAATAAGGAGTACAACACCACCAAATAATTTTTCTTATATTTCTTTTTTTTTACTTAAGTACATCAACATTACTGAATAATAAACAATTGAATTTAAAAAAAAATACTGTCTGTGCCGAGCGCAGAGATACAACAGATGAAGTATCTGAAAATGTTGACGCAACTTGCACCATAAATTGTAGTACTCAAAAAAAAGGATGAAGAGCAAAATTCAACCTCTGTTGGATCAGGTTGAAATTCAGAGAAATTTATTTATTGAAGTGCGGCAGAGACTCCAAAATATTGAGAACCACATGAAGGAGTCTGATCGTTATAATCGAAAGCGGTTTAAGCTTAAGGAAGAAAAGTTTAAATAAGCCACCAAAAAATTTGAGTGGAAGAGGCGCCAAACTGAAAAAATAAGAAAATAAAAAATTAATGTCTAGTTTAGGTTTTTTTTTTTTGCAATAAGTTTGTATTCGTAGTCTAAGCCTACTGAATGAAAATATTATGCAAAGCTGCACATACATTTGCAATTTTAATAGCCTTTTGCGGGATTTGGCGGGCACCAAGAAGACAACGGAACCGATTTTCAGAACACCAATCTTTCTCTCAATGATGTTGCGAGCTTTTGCATGCGTTGCATCGTAAGTGCCTTGAGTACTGCCTTCTTCAGGAGATCTGTACGGAGTCATCAGAAAAGGCTCCAGTGGGTATCCAGCATCACCTACATATTAAAATATTTGAATAAGAAAAGGAATAATTTTGATAAAACTAAATACCAAGTAACCAAGAATTGTTTTCGCTGCTGTCGAATTTCAATTTCAGGATGTCTGGCGTCTATGCTTCTGATCACCATGTTAAGATCACAAACCTTCAATATACATAATTCAATAATTTAAGAAACAACTATTGGATATAATATTTACAATCATTGCGTTCAACTGTAAAATCCTTTTCTATTGTAATACAAATGTTGTTCGTGCTTTTAAGGTGCTATGATTTTAATGTGGGTACCGTAAACACATCCAATGACCCCCGGGAAATCGAATTTTGCAAAAAATCATAATTTCGAATCAGATTTTTCTTAATTCGTCATGTTCCCACGCACCCACTCCGGACATATTTATATTACAACACGTCAATGACTTCGTTGAAAACAATTGATACTGTGGATTGTGCCAAGCCCAAATAAAAATCTTTGCCAGTACCATGTTGATAACCGCCTTCTGCAAGCAATCTTAAAGATGTTGCTAGCTTATAACAAGCGACATGCATGTGAAGTTTTTAGTAATAATTTGGGCTTGTATTTCCTCAAGTAAATATTTAAAAGCTTCCTTGCTCAATCTAAAATTGCGCACAAATCTACGAAAACATTAACGTAAAATAATTGTAAATAAATGGACTGATCTGAACTTGCTGTGAATCTGGTAAGAATGAATATTTTTTGCTAAGCGGGTCACAATTGACAGAAAATTTAAAAATATTTTTGAATTTCATCTACACAGACCTTAAAAGTCACCTGTCACGCAAATTATTGACATATTATGTTCTATTACAAACATCATCGAGTCGAGCTTGTTCGATGATCGCTTTTATAGGTCGGCTCTAAAGTAAAGTCGACAGTCACTGATGTCGACGCTCGACAGTGGTGATAAAGGTGAATGTTTTTTGTTTATCTAAATGTTCATATATGTATGTTATAATAAAAATTGTATCAATATATATTTAATACTTTATTTATTTATTAACATTGATAGCTAAATTTATAAAAACTTAAGCTAACAACAAATCTTTATAGCAATGGCTACTTAGGCCTTCAGCTATATTAAAGTGTATTATTAACATTATCATTTAAATATTAAGTATAATAATAGTTCTAAATAAAAGTATGAGTAAAGTTAAGTTGTACAATTCATGTATTAAGGGATGTTACTGTGAATTATGGGCGAAAAGTATAAATTTCATGATAAATTTTGGCTTCTTTTAAAAATTGAATGATTTTCACTATGTTTGCTTTGTTAATTTTAGATAAACTAACAGTGGGTTTAGTGTTACCAAAAATATTATTTCTTGTTTGGTTAAGTGTTGGACAAAGGTTTAATAGATGTTTTATATCTATAGTTGTGTTGGAGTTGCAAAGGGGACAGTTCCCAGTAGGCAAGAGCAGGAGCTAACAGTGCTTCTAGAAGGCATTCTTTGGGAAGTATAAGGCCTTCCACCCTCCTTTCAAACGTACTTTCTTTTTTATATGAAATGGCCGCAGAAAGCAGGCCTTCCTAAGCAGGCTTTCTAAGACCGCTTACCGTAAATAAATTTAAAGACTCTAAAATATTAATTGTTTTTTTTTATACGCGCCATCTCACTTGCGTTAATATTTTTTTAATGACTTTACAATTTGACAAAGAATACACAAAACTCTACCTCCTTAACATAACATGAAACAACAGAAGACTAGCCTGCATACCTCTCTTAATTTCTAACCATGTGTATACTTTTCATGTCGTATATGTACAATGCAAATGACAAAAAAGTTATGCCGAATCATAAAACATTGCAATACATGAAATAAAAAAGAAACAGAAAAGCGCTTAAGTAAATGGAGTCCTTCTTCTTTGCCTTCTAATATCAGGCCTGATAGCACGTCTGTTGTGGCAAGGCATATTATGCCTTCTGTGATTGTATTTTTATTTGCATGAAAATCTAGTTTTGAGAAGTTCTTATATAATCGCAGCAGTGCTAGCAGGCCTTCTCCGAGTAAGGCCTTGCTCATTTGCCTGCTGGGTTAGGTGCAATGTTTTTATCGGTGCCGTGACATAATCCCCACGGACATAATCCCCATTTTTGCTGTGGGGGTTATGTCCGCAAAATTTTCGGACATAATCCCCATTTTTGCTGTGGGGGTTATGTCCGCAAAATTTTCGGACATAATCCCCATGGGGATTATGTCCGAAAAATAAATTAAATTATGGGGGTTATGTCCGTTTTTTTTTCGGTCATAATCCCCACTTCGTGTTGGGTTTATAACAACTTCTAAGAATGGACATAGCCGGAGTTGCATATTTTGGAGGATGTAAGTCCTCAGAAGCCACCATTGGAATTATGTCCGTATGTTCAACACCGGCTTCGCTAGCTACAGTAATTCCACATAAAAGTCAAGGTAAGTGGGCGGCCTTCGGCCGCAGCTCAGGATTTAAAACTCCCAAAAATCCAACACCGGCTTCGCGGCGGCCTTCGGCCGCGGATCAGTCTATAAAAGATCCAACACCTAGTTTGCTAGCCACAGTAATTCCACATAAAAGTCAAGGTAAGTGGGCGGCCTTCGGCCGCAGCTCAGGATTTAAAACTCCCAAAAATCCAACACCGGCTTCGCGGCGGCCTTCGGCCGCGGATCAGTCTATAAAAGATCCAACACCTAGTTTGCTAGCCACAGTAATTCCACATAAAAGTCAAGGTAAGTGGGCGGCCTTCGGCCGCAGCTCAGGATTTAAAACTCCCAAAAATCCAACACCGGCTTCGCGGCGGCCTTCGGCCGCGGATCAGGTGCCGTGACATAATCCCCACGGACATAATCCCCATTTTTGCTGTGGGGGTTATGTCCGCAAAATTTTCGGACATAATCCCCATTTTTGCTGTGGGGGTTATGTCCGAAAAATAAATTAAATTATGGGGGTTATGTCCGTTTTTTTTTCGGTCATAATCCCCACTTCGTGTTGGGTTTATAACAACTTCTAAGAATGGACATAGCCGGAGTTGCATATTTTGGAGGATGTAAGTCCTCAGAAGCCACCATTGGAATTATGTCCGTATGTTCAACACCGGCTTCGCTAGCTACAGTAATTCCACATAAAAGTCAAGGTAAGTGGGCGGCCTTCGGCCGCAGCTCAGGATTTAAAACTCCCAAAAATCCAACACCGGCTTCGCGGCGGCCTTCGGCCGCGGATCAGTTTATAAAAGATCCAAGACCTAGTTTGCTAGCCACAGTAATTCCACATAAAAGTCAAGGTAAGTGGGCGGCCTTCGGCCGCAGCTCAGGATTTAAAACTCCCAAAAATCCAACACCGGCTTCGCGGCGGCCTTCGGCCGCGGATCAGTCTATAAAAGATCCAACACCTAGTTTGCTAGCCACAGTAATTCCACATAAAAGTCAAGGTAAGTGGGCGGCCTTCGGCCGCAGCTCAGGATTTAAAACTCCCAAAAATTCAACACCGGCTTCGCGGCGGCCTTCGGCCGCGGATCAGTCTATAAAATATCCAACACCTAGTTTGCTAGCCACAGTTATTCCACATAAAAGTTAAGGTAAGTGGGATCACAAAAGGCCGCTTTTATGTGGAATTACTGTGGCTAGCAAACTAGGTCTTGGATCTTTTATAAACTGATCCGCGGCCGAAGGCCGCCGCGAAGCCGGTGTTGAATTTTTGGGAGTTTTAAATCCTGAGCTGCGGCCGAAGGCCGCCCACTTACCTTGACTTTTATGTGGAATTACTGTGGCTAGCAAACTAGGTGTTGGATCTTTTATAGACTGATCCGCGGCCGAAGGCCGCCGCGAAGCCGGTGTTGGATTTTTGGGAGTTTTAAATCCTGAGCTGCGGCCGAAGGCCGCCCACTTACCTTGACTTTTATGTGGAATTACTGTGGCTAGCAAACTACGTGTTGGATCTTTTATAGACTGATCCGCGGCCGAAGGCCGCCGCGAAGCCGGTGTTGGATTTTTGGGAGTTTTAAATCCTGAGCTGCGGCCGAAGGCCGCCCACTTACCTTGACTTTTATGTGGAATTACTGTGGCTAGCAAACTACGTGTTGGATCTTTTATAGACTGATCCGCGGCCGAAGGCCGCCGCGAAGCCGGTGTTGGATTTTTGGGAGTTTTAAATCCTGAGCTGCGGCCGAAGGCCGCCCACTTACCTTGACTTTTATGTGGAATTACTGTAGCTAGCGAAGCCGGTGTTGAACATACGGACATAATTCCAATGTTGACTTTATTCAAAAAATTTAATTAAAGATGAAAAAAGCTGGCAATTATCCATTTATTTAACTCAAGTAATTCAAAAATTATTAACAAAACTAACTTAAAGAAAAATTCAATTTAACAAAAAACATATTGAGAATTAAATAAAATATTCCTCCACACTTTCCACAATTTGTCGACAAATTGGACATAATATTAAAGTATTATTTTCTAAATGAGATTTCTTTATTGTGTCATAGCATTGGCGACACAATTTGCCGTGTCTGCATGGCTTCAAAATTATATTTTTCTTATTTATGAAACAAATTTCACATAAAGTGTTATCAGAACATGGCTTATCGTCTTCTGATTCTGTGTTTTCCTCATCTTGGTTGCATTCAAACAATATCAAGTTTTCATCTTTCGGCAATATATTCGTGTTTTTGTTTACCATGCATTGCAAAAACTCAGAAACATTTATACGATTGGACCTTAGTTTTTCCGTTAGATCCGCGATCAGGTGGTTTCGACTTCGCACACGTTTCTTGGGTCTTTCAAAAACATCATAAACTCCTTCAAATATGTTTGTTAGCTCATTAAAATTTTGAAGTTCATCCTGCCGAATGATTTTTAAAAATTCCCAAAAGTTTCCATGGGTTGGAATCCGGGTGCTTAAGTAGCAATTGTAGCCCTCTAACGCGCTGGTAGTCCTAATGTATTCGCTGTGTAGACTAAGTTTTTGAGGAGTTTCCTTTGAAAAAAATAAATATTAAACCTTTATATATTTAATTTATTTACCACTTTTTGTACCTTAATGATCCACTGTTTTTCAAAGTACTCAAAAAAAGGCTCAAAAATATTTCCCTTGTCATTCCGGAATTCTGAACTTTTATAGGCTTCATATTGGCACAAATTAAAGCCCTCTATTATTTCTCCTGGGCCGAGAAGCGGTAGTGTTAAAATTTTTTGGAAAATTTCCCTGGCTTTTTTATTATGCTTCACAATTTTTCCAATATCCTTAAATTGCGCACATTTTCTCCTGATTGCCTGACAATAATGGAACCAGCATCCTTTGAGCCGAGCCTCAGGAAACACAATGTTAAGAGCATTCCTTAAACTTTTTTCAAAATCAGTGGTAAAAGTTTTCGGTTTAAAGTCGAATAAATTCGATTTTATAAAAGTGAAAAGGTGCACATAGGTTGCCTGTTTTTTATTTGACATGAGTGCGTATGCGAATGGAAAAACCTGAAAGAAAAAATTTAAGCTTATTTTAAATACATAAATTATGGTATAAGGTCATAAAGAGGTTAAGGAAAACATAGTATAGAGGCGCATTGATAAATGTGAACTATATAAAAAATATAGATGAAAAAAGGTAAATGTTTTTATTATACTTACATGGTTGTCGTGTCCGAAATAAATGATAAGTAACTGCTTGTATCCGCAAGACGGCACTACAGCAAATGTTGCATCCATCAAAAAATGCCTATCGTTACAATAGGTATTATTAATGAGTCCAGATATTGAAGTTGAAAAGAACAGCGTATAAGAAAAATCGTTTTCAATAACTGTCGTTTTATAGAAAGTTTCTTCAGCATTGCTTTCGCAATATCCAAATGTCTTCATGGAACTTTCGTTTTGAAAAATTGTTATGAAGTCTTGCGGACTTTGTGGAGATTTCGGCAATGCAGCGGATTTCAAGCGCCGTAAATGCCGTTGCACTTTAGAAAAAACTATGTTCTTTGAAACACTTTTGTTTTTTTGGCATTCATTGTTAAATACTGTCCGAATTCTGTTAGTTTGAAGGTTTGGTGAAGAAACATTTTTTTTTATCGAATTTCGAAGCTTAAAATCTTGAAATCGATTTTCTTGCAATGAATGCGACAAATGCGCAGTTTTATTTCGAATTGCTGTGTTTTTGCCCACAAAAAAATCAACGCACGCTTTGCAGCTTTTGTCGTAGCATTCATATCTTTTGATTTTTTCATTTGTTACTTTAATTGTTCTTGTAGATTTGAACGCGTATATTTGACTTTCAGCTGGAATATAAAGCAATTCACTATTTTTACGGGCACCCGCGATAAACTCGAAATCTAGGCTTTCTGACATGTTGACGGCGCCGCGTTTCAAAACAAATGAACCAAAAATATGTTTAAGGTGTCCAATGCTTAAATGAATAATACTTACAGCCGTCTAACTGTAAAAATAACGGATGATTTGTCAAAATAGCCGATTCTTAAACTTAAAAATTTCCATTGACAAAATTATTGTTATGGGGATTATGTCCGCATCAGTGACGGACATAATCCCCATAATGGGGGTTATGTCCGAAACTGATGCGGACATAATCCCCATAGCTTTGGGGATTATGTCCGCTTTTTTATGGGGATTATGTCCGAAAATTTTGCGGACATAACCCCCACAGCAAAAATGGGGATTATGTCCGAAAATTTTGCGGACATAATCCCCATTTTAAAATGGGGATTATGTCCGTGGGGATTATGTCACGGCACCGTTTTTATCAATGTAGTGTTGGTTTGTTATTTTAGTATGTCCTAGACGTAGTCTAACTATCTTAATTTGGTCGAGTCTATTTAATTAATTCTGTGAACTACTTATATTTTAGATAATTAGTGATGTTTAACTGATTTTTGTTAATACTTAATTTTGTTAATTTACTGCAACTTTGAAGTGTTTGTTTTTGATTAACATACATAATTTTTCTGAGGTATTTGTGTATGTCTGTGTAGTTTATGTTTGGCGTCAAAATAAGTGGCATTTTTGTAGTAGCTTTTGCAGTTTGGTCCGCAAACTCATAACCTTTTATGCATGCAGACATATGGTACCCATATCAGTCGGATTTTGGGAGAGTAATGTGAGAGGAGAGATCTTATCTTTGAGGGGTAAAAATTGCTGTTATTGAGGTTTGAGACACTGAGTGATGACAGTGATTCGGAACAGATAATAAAATTGCCTTCTCTATTTTTTATTATTTCTATTGCTTGCAATATTGCAATTATTTCTGCAGAGATCACTGAAGAATATAGAGGAAGAAGTCCCGTTTTTAAAATATAATTGCCTGTGGTTATGGCATAGCTAATTAAATAATTTATTTTAGATCCGTCGGTATATATGAAAGTATTAGTTTTGTATTGTTCTTTAATGTATTCGAAACATTGATTGTAGATGTGGGGAGAAGTGGTTTTCTTATTAAATTTTTGTAGGTCAGTAAGAATAAGATTTTTTGGAAAGAGCCAAGGAGGGTTCGTTGAATGAATTATAGGGTGTGAAAGCTATTTCGTAGGTTTCGCAGTGTTTTATTGTTTTAACTATTGAGGATGGTATTTGTTTACATTTTATATGTTTGTGATTTTGAAGAATTTTGAATGTAGGAGTATATCGCGAATTTAGAAGGCTTTTGTAAAGAGTAGCCGTGAGGTAATCTTTTTTGGTTTCTCTTTCGGGTATATTTGCTTCAAATAGTAGATTTTTTATAGGTGTTGCACGGTATGCACCTAGGGCAATGCGTATAGCTGCATTAAAAGGAGTTTTTAATTTGTTTATAGTCAACTAGAAAAAAATTAAAAACCAAAAAACCGGTTTTCAGCCATTTTTTCAAAAAATTTTGAGGTTAAGGTGAAAATGATCAGGACAAAAGTTATAGATCTTATTTCTTACAACTTTTGCATTAAACTTTTTTTGATAGGATGCACAGTTTAGCCAGAAATCGTGAAAAACTGTGTTCGACCTCTAAAAATGCACCCCATTCCACCCCGGATAGCTGCTGTCGGTTCGATTTTTTTGTCCGCTTTTACTAGAGCTTGTTCAACAATATTCCGCTGTCAGATTGCTGTAACAAACTATTTTGTTGTTCAAACCCTATTTCTGCTGGACTATTATGCAGAAAAATTAACAAAATTTAAAGAATACAGAGTTACAAATATATTAATAAAAATTATGTCAAGGGTGATCTATTTTTTTTCTCAACGGAATATTGTACCTTAATAATAATTTTTGTATTGAACTTTTTAGTCATTTATACAACCAACATGAGAAAGATAACAAGTGGATCAATTTAACCTGGTAATTGGTGACATATGTTTCGGCTATTACCACGTATAAACATATTTATATGCATATACATAGCCTCATCAGACCAGTTTTTGGTTAAGTTGTACTGAGAATCGAACACCCGACCGTATGCATTTTTTTGAATTGCGACGGCCGCTCTAACACTTGAGCTATTGGGTATGTGACCTTGATGTGTACAAAGTGCGTGTTTGGATTCCGCACGTATTGTTCCATTTTTCTTGTTATCTTTCTGAGTTATGTTCAGTTGACATAGCTCTTTTTAAGCTTATTTGGCTATTACATGTGCTATGATTTTTTATAATTTTATTTTCATATAATTTCAAAGTTCTGGAAAATTTTCCAGCTACTTTTTTATTATTATTGAAAAATTGGCGGGTTCTCCATATATTAAGAATTTTTTGGTTTGTTTTGAGACTAATAATTATTATATTAATAATTTTTGTATTGAACTTTTTAGTCATTTATACAACCAACATGAGAAAGATAACAAGTGGATCAATTTAACCTGGTAATTGGTGACATATGTTTCGGCTATTACCACGTATAAACATATTTATATGCATATACATAGCCTCATCAGACCAGTACAACTTAACCAAAAACTGGTCTGATGAGGCTATGTATATGCATATAAATATGTTTATACGTGGTAATAGCCGAAACATATGTCACCATTTACCAGGTTAAATTGATCCACTTGTTATCTTTCTCATGTTGGTTGTATAAATGACTAAAAAGTTCAATACAAAAATTATTAATATAATAATTATTAGTCTCAAAACAAACCAAAAAATTCTTAATATATGGAGAACCCGCCAATTTTTCAATAATAATAAAAAAGTAGCTGGAAAATTTTCCAGAACTTTGAAATTATATGAAAATAAAATTATAAAAAATCATAGCACATGTAATAGCCAAATAAGCTTAAAAAGAGCTATGTCAACTGAACATAACTCAGAAAGATAACAAGAAAAATGGAACAATACGTGCGGAATCCAAACACGCACTTTGTACACATCAAGGTCACATACCCAATAGCTCAAGTGTTAGAGCGGCCGTCGCAATTCAAAAAAATGCATACGGTCGGGTGTTCGATTCTCAGTACAACTTAACCAAAAACTGGTCTGATGAGGCTATGTATATGCATATAAATATGTTTATACGTGGTAATAGCCGAAACATATGTCACCAATTACCAGGTTAAATTGATCCACTTGTTATCTTTCTCATGTTGGTTGTATAAATGACTAAAAAGTTCAATACAAAAATTATTAATATAATAATTATTAGTCTCAAAACAAACCAAAAAATTCTTAATATATGGAGAACCCGCCAATTTTTCAATAATAATAAAAAAGTAGCTGGAAAATTTTCCAGAACTTTGAAATTATATGAAAATAAAATTATAAAAAATCATAGCACATGTAATAGCCAAATAAGCTTAAAAAGAGCTATGTCAACTGAACATAACTCAGAAAGATAACAAGAAAAATGGAACAATACGTGCGGAATCCAAACACGCACTTTGTACACATCAAGGTCACATACCCAATAGCTCAAGTGTTAGAGCGGCCGTCGCAATTCAAAAAAATGCATACGGTCGGGTGTTCGATTCTCAGTACAACTTAACCAAAAACTGGTCTGATGAGGCTATGTATATGCATATAAATATGTTTATACGTGGTAATAGCCGAAACATATGTCACCAATTACCAGGTTAAATTGATCCACTTGTTATCTTTCTCATGTTGGTTGTATAAATGACTAAAAAGTTCAATACAAAAATTATTAATATAATAATTATTAGTCTCAAAACAAACCAAAAAATTGTACCTTAATGTTTGTTACATTTGTATATTTTTTTTTTGGTTTTCAATCGGAAAGGGAAAGCTGTTTTTTATTAACTTTTAATAAATAAACGTTCTTTAAACACTGAAAAAACATCACTTAAAATTGAAAACAATTTCACTTGTACTCTGATTCAATACAAATCGAACACAGTTAAATTTATAAAAATCGTCGAACTCGTTCAAAAGTTATGAGTTTTTGAAAAAAATTGGTACCCGAATTTCAATTGCCTATAACAACAACAAAAAAAATAATAAAAATAAAATAATATCACAGTTCGATTTCTAGCATATACCACTATCTAAATAACAAAGTTTTGTGAAAAAATTAGCATTTGAGGTTGAAAAGGGGCCCGTTTGAGAAATTCTTACCCATATTTGAAGTTGTTTACTTTTGTTTAATGATAATGAAGCCCCAGAATAGGCACACCATTTTTTTATGCATGTAAAGAGTGTATCTAAATTGTATGTGGTATTTTTTTGTTTACTTTTGAAGTTAATGATTATTTGAAAATCATCAGCGTAAGCACAGAATTTAATGTCTTTTTGAATTGAGATTGTTTTTGCCAGTTTATTGTATGCGATGAGGAAAAGTATTACGGATAGGGGAGATCCTTGCGGTATTCCGTTGTCTAATGGATATATGTCAGATGTGTGTGTTCCTACTCTTACCATAATTTTGCGGTTTGTCATGAAGTTTCTTATGTAATTTATTATTTTCGGGCCTATTCTCCATTCGTGCAGTTGATCAATGATGGTGTGTCTACCTATTCTATCGAATGCTTTCGAAAAATCGAGGGATATAATAGATAAATGTCCTTTTTTGGCTATTGATTTGGCTATCAGATGATCTGTATAAATCAGAGCATCTGTAACTAATTTCCCTTTCTTAAAACCTATTTGGTTTTCATGTAGCAGCTTTTTTTGTGTTGTCAACCACCATAGCCGTTTGGCTAGGATTTTGTCTAGGGTTTTTGCCAGGCAGCAGTTTAAAGAAATTGGTCTGTATGAGTTAATTTGTAATTTATCAGACTGTGGTTTCAAAATAGGGATGGTAAGATTTGTTTTGTATGTTTGTGGAATGATAGTATTGAAGATGTCATTGTATAGTTTAATAATTCTGTATTTAAAAGGGGCTGGGGAATTTTTTATCATTGGGTATGATATTCTATTAAGTCCTGGTGTTGATCCCTTAAGTGATTTAGTGGCTGAGAAAAGTTCTGAATAAACTATTTCTTTTTTCAGAGCGAGGGGGCAAGAAGAGTAGTTGGGCTGGGTCGTCTTATATTTGTTGGAAACGAATATCTGGTTAAAGTGAAATTTCGTACCAATATTGTCCTGAACTATTTGCTATTGTTATTTTGGATGATGTTTTTTATTTAATAACTAGCTGTCCCGGCAGACGTTGTTCTGCCCTTTTCGATGTGTGGCGCGATGTTGTATGAACGCATGCGATGGAATGTAAAATCGAAACAGCCCATTTTCCCAGTGAAACTAACTTTTGTCCCTATTCTTTTACTAATATATAGCAGGCCTGGCAAACGTTGTTGTATGAGGCGATAATTTTTTCCTCCGAGACTTACTTTTGCCCGTAACTTTTATATATGTACATGTTTGGGGCCGTCCATTCATTACGTGAGGTGTTTTTTTGTGAAAATTCGGACACCCTCCCTCCCTTTGGTGAGATTTAGTAAGCTCTGATGGAACCCCCCTCCCCCTCCCTTCCGTCAGACTTACCTTGTAAGATTGGTGAGATTTTTCCGGACCCCCTCCTTTTTTGACACACGTAATTTATGGACGTCCCCTTTATGTACCAAGTCCCATTCATCTACGTCCAGTAGTTGGTGTTGTATGATGAATTTGATTTTGAAGGGCGCGTCATCGCCCATTTTTTAAAGCAAACTTTGTAAAAACCTTCCATAGGCCACAATGATGAAATTTTCATGTAAATTCTATTTAAAAAGTTATTTTGTATAAGGTCCACCCAAAATTTGCACCCTAAATAAAATGTGTAGGGGCTAAATTGTGCCTCTACATATGAAAATCGAATAAGCGGTCTTCGAGAAAATAATATTTTAAAAATGTTTTTGTATAAGGGCCAACCTAAATATGCACCCTTATTCCTCTTAATATAAAAGGCACGTACTGCAAATTTCATGTGGTGTAAATTCGGTATGAGTCGATTTACCGGACTGAAAATACTATTTTAAAAATATTTTTGTTTGTGGGCCACCCTAAATATGCACCCTTAATAAAAGTCTTATATTCTATGACACCCGCGTGATCGATACTAACATACTGTAAAATTTTCATCAAAATCGGCCGGATAGTTTCCGCGTCCATAATAAACAAACAGATAGACGGATAGGCAAAAACTAAATTTCATAAAAACAACAAAATGCAGTTTAACTGTAAAAAGCAATGTACACTTTTTTCAAAACTCTATTAACATCGTACCCTCCTCTCATCAAAAGTAAAAAAAAATTGAAAGAGAGTTGTTCTTTGAACTTCGAAGCCAAATACAAACGGTACAAATGAAAACAAAAATAACACCACAGAATTCAAGAAGCAGCATAAGCATAAGCAACGACAAATCGAACGACAATTATTGTGTGAGGTTTTGCAAAAAACTTAATCCTAAAAAATACCATTTTTAACTTAAAAAAATCATAGAAATAAGAATACAATAACCTTTTTTAGTGCAAATATGTTGTTTTAAAACATAAATTATTAAAATCGGTTCAGTATATTTTGCGGTTTGGCGTTACAAACCATTTCCATATAAGCAATTTTATATAAATAGTATAGATCGGGCTATGTATGCAATGTATTGTTTTAGATAAATTTAATTCACAAAAACTTGTGATATTTGACCAAATTCGGGTTGTACGAGTGGTTGCTTGTATTTCTGATGTAAATTCTATTGTACATTGTCTTTTTCTTTGTTTTAGTTCTCTTCTAAATAAGGCATTGGATTTTTTATAATTTACTATATTTTCCTGGGTGCTCGCCAGGATTAATTTTTGTTTTCTCTAAGAGTTGTAAGGGTTCTGTTCCACCAGGAAAATTTATGTTTCAGTGTTTTTGTAGATGTTTAAGGAATACTGTAATGAGCGCTTTGTAGTATTATTCTATTGATATTGGCACTTTCTTTTTTAATGTTTGTACTTGTAGGGGTCTTTATTAATTATTTTGGTTAAGTTTTCAAATCTTGTCCAGTCTGCTAGTTTAATTTTGAAGTATGATCTACTTAAATTTGGGGTAAGGGTTTTTGGGAATATTGATATGGTTATGGGATAATGGTCGCTTCCACTAAGGTGATTTATTGTGTTCCATTGTATGTGGGGCGTGAATTCAGGTGAACAAAATGTCAGGTCAATGTGTGAAAAAGTGTTGTGTGTTCTGTTATGTGTTGGGGATTTGTCATTTAAGAGCGTGAGATTCGAATTATCTAAGAATTTAGCTATTATTTTTTCTTTTTTGTTACTGTTTGGCGATTCCCATCGGGGGTGCCAGCTATTGAAGTCTCCGGTAATGATTATTGGAGAATTTGTATTGGTGAGTACATTCTCTAAATTTTTATATGTAAAAGTATTTGATGGTGAAATGTACGTTGAAAAAATTGTGATTTTCTTTAAAGAGCCTATTTCTATGGCAACTGCTTCAAAGTCTTTATTAATGTATTTTTCGGTGTATTGGATGGATTTGTGTATTAAGAGTGCAGCGCCTCCAAATCTGTTAGATGCAGTGTTGATAACAATGTTGTAATTTATGGGTATGTCATTAGAGTTGCGAATATGAGTTTCTTGTAATGAAATTACTTATGTTTGGCGATTGTTCTTTAATTAATATTAAAACTTCACTATAACCTTTTATATTCCATTGCAAAATTATCAAAGACATTTTCGGTTTAAAATTTAATATAATGCTTTAAAGGGTTGAGATATTATGTTATAATTTAAATTAGTATTTAGATAGATAAATCGCTATCGCTTACAGTTTGATGATTGTGTTCGTTCTTGTGTTTTTTACTCTTTGGTTGCTGTTCGGATTTTTCTTTTGCTTTGAGAGGTTTTGAAAGTGTATCTTGTTTGTTTGTGAAAATTTTGAGTTTGAGTTCTTCAGTAAATTGTGAGTATACCGGGTGTATGTTAACGGGGGTAGTGATATCTGTGATATCATCGTATGATGTAATTGACCTCTGATGAGTTTGTTGCTTAGGTTTTGTTGTTAGGTCGGAAGAATTGCTATCTGTGATATCATCGTAAGATGTAATTGATCTCTGATGTGTTTGTTGCTTAGGTTTAGTTGTTAGGACAGAAGAATTGGTTGTTTTTTGAGGTGTTTTTGTTAAGTTTGACGTATTGAGTGTGTGTTGTGGTATCTTGGTTAGTTTGGTTGGCTGTTATTTTAGAGTACAGAGTGGCTTGATGAGTATGTCGTGTCCAATATATGTTTAATGCAGTTTTGTGATCGACTTTCTGTAATGTCTTTATGGCTGTAAGTTCTTTTTGTTTTATAAAGGCTGGACAAGTTTTGTCCAATGGGCTATGTTTGTTATTGTTTTCTATATCATACTTGCAGTTAATACAGAATTTTTCTAAAATACAAATTTCTTCTTCAGTTGTGTGTTGTTCAGCAGAGCAGTTATAACATATTGTATGTTTTTTACAGGTGATGGCGGGATGTCCAAATTATAAGCAGTTGCGGCATCTTAAGAGGAGTGGAATGTACGGTCGTACCTGAACTCTCTCATAGCCAATCTTTATTTTCTCTGGAAGATTGATTGATGCAAATGTTAAAATTAATAGGCCAATTTATATTAATGCGTTTGATTCTCTTTTCATCATTTTGCGAACTTCCGAGATGTTTTGTGTTTTGAGTTCTTTTAATATTGGAGATGTTGCGTAGTTCGTCGGAGTAGATGACTCCTTTGGAGCAATTTAGTGTTTTATGCTCTTGTACTTCAATGGGATATTCATTGAAAGTTGTTATTTTAAGCAGTTTAAGTGCTTGAGATGTATTTTTAGTTTTAATAAGTAAAGTCCCAGCTTTTGTTTTTTTGTATGTATCGACTTTCCATTGCATGTGTAGTTGATTACTTTTTTTTATAAGGAAAGGTGATTTCGTTGCCCTTTCTGGTTATAATTAGGTATTTTGGTTCACTGTTGGTGATTTTATTGATATTGAACAGACTGTTTATATCGGGTGGACGAGACATTGTTATTATATTTGGACTAATGCCCTATACAGCACTCACTGTTGTAACTGTTCTGTTGATTTTTTTTGTATACTTGATGGTTAATGTGGCTTCTTATTTTTTGTGATAAATTTTTTTTTTTAAAATTCACAAATTTTATTTTTACAAAATGAAAAAATTGATTTTTATTTGACGTACTTTGAAATGCGACTGAGATGTTGCTTTTCAAATTGAAAAACTTATTATTCCGCAATTTATTTATTGTGTCATGTTTTGGAAATTAAATTTATAAAATATGGAATAATGCAAGAAATCGTAGCCGTGTTGCACCGGTAGCTGATTGCACTTCGTAAAATCGGTTGTGCTTCATTAGTATTTCTCTAACACAACCAAAAGATTCTCTTTTGCTGCAATCCAGTAAAGTATTGAATTGTTTCTTACATTTGGGCAAAGGGTAGTTTAACAACGCATGCTGAACTGTTATCGTTGAAGTCATAGACTGCACTACATAAGTTCAGTTTTCGTGAATAGATGTTTTACGCTAAATTTTTTACCGAGTCTAACTCTAGCTAACGTTACACATTCTACGCGCGGAAACTAAACACTGTATTCTGGTCTCTTCAAGTAAATGTGCGTTCTCAAAATAAAAAAACGCTTATGAACTCTCGGACTAGTTCAATTACTTCTCTTTGGATTGCAGAAAAATAATCTTTATAATACTGAGTTCAAGCAGGGTTTTCAAAAACAAGGGACAAAGTAAGAGTTGTGAATAATAAGCCGCCTATCGACTGTTTATTGCTTTTAAGCACTTATGAAGACTATCTGAGCACATTAAAGTTTTGCTTTGTTGTCAGACTGTGTATTTGATCTAGTTTCGGAGATATAGCCATCGGAAGTTTTTTTTTATAGAAAAAACTAAACTTATATAGAGGGATTACACTGCTCAACAAAAACTCCTCCATATCTTTGAAACCGTGCAACAGATTTGAAACTATTACACCAATAAATTGCCTATTAAATTACCTTTCATATGACATCAATTTTTTGAAAATCGCTCGAGAGATTCCTAACTGATACTGCTTTTTAGAAAACCTATATCAATACGCAGTAACTTCCGATTGCTATATCTCCGACACTGGATCGGAGCGACACATTCCGAAAAAAGAAAAAAATCCAGTCAAAAAAATCGTCAGTTATAATAAGAATCGGTTATTCACAATGGATTGAAGTGGACTGGTGTCGACTACTGACACTCATAATACAGGCATTGACTGAAATTGACAAGTGTCGAGCCAAGTCGTTTTTATTGACACTCATGATAGGGGCCAATTATTTTTATCGCTTCTGAAAACTAGCTTGAACCTTAATACTTTTATATCTTGGACCACTCTAATATAAGTATGTACATAACTGCATACATAATGTTTTTCAAATGTTTCATTCTTTTCTTTGTTCGTTGTTCATTTTTCATTTTATATTTTTCTTTCTATTTATCAAGAAAACACCTAGCGCTTTTGTTGCTGTAACTGCAGCAATAGTTTTAGTTGCTTCAAAGAATGTTACATCCTGTTGTTTGCTTCAGCTTCCTGTATACTCCTAATAAGTTTTTGATTCATTTCACTTAGTAAAACTTTTTCATTCTTTTATTCATTTTTGTGAATTTTATTTATAGCTGTAATTTTCTAGCAGTTAAAATATACTTGTTACAATAATAAACTTCTTTATAGAAGTGAAGTAAAGATATTAACAAAAAAAAAAAAATAGATAAGACTGTCGTTTAAGTTATTCCAAAGAATTTTGAGGATTGGCTGGCATAAAAAATCTGCTAAGACTTAAAGTTTTCGGTTTTCTTTAAAAGTTGAAAATTTACAGGCAAATTATGATATACTTATGACATGAATATTAGAGACAAAAAATAATAATTTTGAATAATTAAATTGTATTATTCAGGCTGGCACTGATTCGAAATTCGAAGTTTATTTCAGGATCATACAAAAAAATAAATTCCGTCATATAATCGGAACAATAACAGCTCAAGTCAAAAGTCCGAAAAATATTCCATAGCAATAGCAATCAACTGACATTCAACTTAGGATTTCAATTCCACTTCCGAACTAAATCGGAATCAGAACAGGCCTGATTGTCACCATTGAATGACTTTTTTTAGTGATGAAGACTTGTTGGAGTTTTTCTGAATCCAAAATCTCTTACCGGTATTCAGTAACGTTAGGCTCACTTAATCTTAGCAAATTTTCAAATCACAAACTAAATTTTTTCAAGGTCAAAGTTAAGAAATTAAGTCATATTTACCTACTATAAATTAATTTTCAATGTACATTAGTCAGGAGGATCCCACAATTGGATATTCGGTAGAGTTATTTCTCCTGAAAAGAGCTATTATTTTTTTATAACAAATTAAAAACAAATCCTTATTTCAAGCATTGCAATTTGTCAGCTAAAGTAAAGTACTTTTGTTTTTCGATAGCAAAGGATACTATGGATGAAAAAACTATTCCTCAATAGCGGAACTTCAGTTCTAGTGAATTGTCGGATAGTACTTACTTTGTAACAATTTATGGGTTCATTTTAAGTATCGAAGATACATCCAGGATTGAATTGCCAAATAAAATCGCCGCTATACAATTACGCCAGCGTTTGATTCAGCTCCCTATACATATTCGTAGGCTGATTGATAGCCTTTAGCTCCTTCATCGAATTTGGTATTATTCGTCAAACGACTTAAACGCTGCCCTGAAAGTGATAACTGTGGCCCATACATATCAGGTGATTACGGTGTTTGTTTTAAAAACTCTTTCACATTGATGACTTGATGCATTGTCGTGTTGCAAAATCGATGAGTTGCCATTCCGCATATCTGACCGTTTTCGGTGGAAACTCTCACGCTTCCTGACGCCTTAATAATACACCCAACTCTCTTTTTACATGGTAGATACGTTCCTTAGAAACCGTGCAAAAAAAAAAAATGATGTGAAAAAATACAAGCGAGCTGTGGTAAAATTGGGAAAATGTTCCACAACCTTAAAAAATCGTGTTAGATGCAGAAAACTCTATATGTACAGTGGCTCACAGCTTATTTGGCCAACATCATTTATAAAATTGTTTTGTTACACAAAACGGAGTTTTTATGCAAAACGAAAAAAAAATTAAATGTAGTTTTTTTATTGATATCTTTTCATTATACACAAAAAAAAATTAAAGTATTCAGTTTTCGCGAAGTTACATGAAAAAAAGAAAAAACTTAAACGAAATTCATCTCACATGAATGGCCCATCAAAAACATATAGTAAAAAAAGTAATTATTTCAAATAAAATTTGTTAAAAAATTAGTCGCTCATATTTTATAGGATAACCTTTTTGATCCAACACGGGTTTAAGTCGCTTTTGCATCGAATTCACTACTATTTTTGTATATTCAGGAGAAATTTTATTCCATTCGATCATGAGTACATTTTTGAGGTAAATCTTATCTCTTATGTGGCGATTTCGATTACCTCGTTCCAGTACAGACCACAAGTTTTCTATAACAATAAAATCTAGAGACTATTTTTATATTACTAAATCTTACCAAAGTTAGGTCTAACCCACCAACCTACCAAGAGGAGAAAAAAATCTACCAAATTTGGTAGGAAATGCCCAATAATGGCAACCCTGGTCGTTGTGTCTAATTGTTCCTAAATGCAATTATCATTATTCAACCAGATACTTTTTTATTAGCACCATTAGGCTGTGAAACTCTTTACCAACTGATATTAAACATATTAGAGCAAGCCTCAGCTTCAAACGAACTAGTTGCGACTAGTTTAGTACCAATATTTCAACTAGTTTTACTTAGCATTTGATTAGCTTTTTTGTATTTCTTTCTGTTCTCTATCAAGTCTTTTTAATTTGTTTATATTCGTTTTTGATTTTTTATTATTAAGCTATAGCTTATTCATATTGTATATAATAGGTTAATGGCCTCATTTTGTAAATCACTTAATAATAATAATAATAGAGTTTAGCTACTACAGCTATAATAGCCTTCTTAGCTATTTAGCATTGAAGCTTTATACCAAGTAAAAAGCTTATTCAATAAAAAATGGAATAGAAAAAATTATCATGCACATTAATTTGTTATTTATTTTATGATTTTTTCTTAGCTTTATCGCACTTTCTCAACATACCCACTCACACCATGTAAAAATAGACATATATATATTAAAATATTTACATGTATAAATTTACGTGGTCCAAGGCATAAATGTTAGAAAAAATTTACCCAGCATGCTGTGGGGCTCGGACAACACAAACAAAAAGATTCACACCACCATTAAGCTACAAATTTAGCTACAGTTAGTTTTCAGTCTAAGCTTGAGTTGACCTTTTGACAAGCTAATGTTATAAACTTCGCAATTATTAATAAGAGTTGTCATGCGATTAAAAGGAGCTGTAGCCATATAATTAGTTCTACTAACCGGTTGGTAAAATAACTCATAAGAGTTACGAGTACTCCTCCGATTACTATTAAAATGTATATAGTTAAGAAGCTCTGGTGCAGCAAGAGACCCAGTTACAAGTTGATGCAGATAAAGTATATCCGCAATATTTCTACGCGAGCTCAAAGACTGCATATGTAATAACTTTAAACGATCCTCATAAGGAGGAAGGTCAATCCAATTTAAGCCATTGAGAGCAAAACGAATAAAAATTTTTTTGAATTCTTTCAATTCTATTTATATGAATATTATAAAATGGTGACCATACTTGGCTAGCGTACTCTAAGTGAGGGCGCACTATTGTATTATATAAAGTCACCGTTACTAAAGGGCTATTAAATTCTTTTGCCCACCTCTTAATAAAGCCAAGCAGAGATGAGGATTTTTTACAAATTTGATTAATATGCTCATTAAAAGTCAACTTAGTATCAAAATGTATACCTAGGTCTTGGACTACATCGACACGACAAATATTTTTATCTTTTAATCTATAATCAAATTCCACAATAGTTTTCTTCCTGGTAAAAATCATAGCTTGGCATTTATCAGGATTAAGATGTAAGTTATTCTTAGAACACCAAACTTCAAAGGATTTCAAGTCAGAATAGTGGAATAGTGTCATCAACCCCCTTCACGTTCCTGTAAATTTTCATGTAATCTGCATATACTAACAGATGGCAGTTTTTAATAACATGTGTAACGTCATTAATTGCTAAAATGAACAGGAGCGGCCCCAGGTGGCTCCTTGTGGAACACCTGATGTCGCGCTAAATGGGGAGGAAAACACTCTCCTAAATTTTATTTGATACGAGCGATCAGATAAATAAGATTCAATCCAGCTGACAAAACTTAAGGGAAATCCAAGCTTCTTTAACTTAAACAAAATCAAATTATGTGGTAATTTGTCAAATGCTTTACTGAAGTCAGTGTAGATGCAGTCAACTTGCCCACCAGAGTCTAAAGAGCTTAATGCAAAAGAAGTGAAATCAAGGAGGTTAGAAACTGTAGATCTGCCATTAACAAAACCATGCTGACGAGTTGTTATGACTTCACCACAGCACACCTTAACCTGATCGTATATAATATGTTCAAAAATTTTCGGTATTGATGATAACTTAGCCACGGGCCTGTAGTTTGAAACATCATTTTTACACCCTTTCCTTGAAAATGGGGCTAATGTATGCATTTTTCCAAAACTTAGGAAAATAGCTTTCTTGAATTGATCTATTAAATAAAATACTGAGGGGCTGACTCAGCACAGAGCTGCAGTTTACTAAAACTGTCGCAGGAATACCATCCGGCCCGGAGTTGAAGTCATCATCAACAGATGAAATATATTTCTTTATGAGGTCAGGAGGGAAAGATATCTCATTAACCGAAACTAAAGGGTCGTTATCCATATATTCAAAATAGTTGATTTCAGGGCTAAATAAATCCGTAGAAAACGATTCATTAAACAAATTAGCAAACAACCCGGCTATAACTTGTGGGTCGCTAGTGGGTCCTATCAACTGTCTTAAACTCAGATGGAAACCCGTCAGATTTTTTTTTAGAATTAATAAAACCCCAAAAGTTCTTGAGGTCATGAAGAATATTCAGCCTAATTTTATTCAGAATAAACCAAAGCTGACATATCTTTAAATTCAAGAAACAGTCGCTGATAAGCAATAAGGTCATTACGGTCCTGGCTACAAACGTATTTATTCCATGCCCTATTACGGCCATTGCGAACTTTTTTCAAATCCTTTGTATACCAGGGGTACGAGGAATTATTAACGTACCTCCTTGTATATGGAACCGACAATGCTATGGCAGAAATTCACCATAGAAAAATTTAATGCAATCATCAAATGTATTGTTATTAATAAAAGTAAGTAAGTCGTCTAATTTATTTCTTAAATTTTCATTCAATTTTAAAAAGTCAGCTTTCTTAAAATTGAATTCGTAAATATTAATGGATGAACATGCATTAGTCAAATTTTCATTGTCAGATTGGTACACAATACTCAAAGGTGGATGATAGGAATCTACCGTAGACAGAGCATGGATAGCATTTATTACAACAACATTGCTACTATTTGTAGCCAAGACTAAGTCAAGTTGTCGTCCATGGCAGTTAGTTATACAACTTACTTGTTGTAAATTTGAAAGTATTTCGTCAACAAAAATTTGTTGTTGTCGAGTTTTTGGACAAGATGCATAAAAATATGTACCATCGTCCGAAGGAGTCCATTTTAGGTCAGGCAGATTAAAGTCACCTAACAACAAAATGTCGTCATTAGTGTCTAGTTCATTAATAATATATTCTACGGCCATCGAAAGACATTCGTAGACATCTGCGCTACTATTTGGAGGAACATAAGTGTTAAGAATATATAAACTAGAGTTACAATGTGTAACCTTAACGCATAACAGTTCAATATTAGATGCACAGGCAATTTCAACTAATGAACTGGTTAAATGATTTTTTATAGCTATTAAGACGCCTCCACCAACAGAAGAAAGATCTTCCAAGTGTCTGTCTCTTCTAAAAACATGGAAACTATTATCAAAAAGTTCCATATTGAGAAAACTGTTTCTTCACACCACTTCGCGCTGCGTTGTTGAAAATTTGCATTTTATAAAACGCAATAGTTTTCTATCAAATATAGAAAGTTTTCTATCAAATATAGTGATATAAATTAACACCTTGGAGAATGGAACGTGCTTCAAATTGACCGCAAAGAGTGATTAAACGGTAAGTGTGTTGTATTTATTGTGTTTTTCTTTTGACCTGTATGAGAATAAGTGAAAATTTTCATTGCAGGCTTAAAAGTATCTACTGTGCGATCACGATGAAAAAAAGGATGACAAGATTTTGACGACGATTCGTGTGATGATTACGTACCGCCTGACCAGAAGTAACTCTGAAAAATCTGATGCCCAGATCGGCATGAGGATTTGGAATACGGTGACAAATATTGAATTCCGCGCGTTCATTGGGCTTCCATTTTCGGCAGGCGTAAAGAAATCACACGATGAGTTATAGATGTGTTGTAGATTACATAGGCTGTTTGTTATTACCAGAGAGGTTATAAATGCATATTTGCATATTGCATGTGCATTTTGCATATTTGGTACTTCAGAGCATATTTTGGGTTAATTTGCATGTTTTTGCATATTTGAGCACTTCCATTAGAAACTCATATAAAAATTAAATTTTTGGGGTTCTCAATGGCAGCCTTTAAGCTTAAACTTCCAAACACACCTCTGCCACCATCTCCAATTATTACTCGATGGGGCACTTGGCTAGAAGCAGCAGTTTATTACAGCGGCAATTTTAAAGACGTACAGGCAGCTGTTAAAGATCTCAGTGAAAATGATGCTGAAGCCATACGAATAACAAAAGGACAGCCGCGATCTACAAGCTTAAGAACTGGGATAAGCTATAACAAATGTAATTTTTTAATACTAATAGCTGATTCGATTTTAAACTAAGAAACACCCGGCTTAGAACTCAAAGAAAGCGTAAAATTTTTTGAAAATGTGCGCAAAAAGTTGGCTACTCTAAGTCGTTCGGATGTCGGTAACACATTTGAAAGCGTGATTATCTGTAATATTTGATATCCATCAAATTTTTTACGAAGATACTACTTCAAAAAGCCTGTTTTGTGAACAGTATTCTCCTAGCTCGTTTTTAAACGCACTATACGGTTCAAAGTTTAAGTATAGTTTTTCAACTTTTTAAGTTGACACACACACATTCTTTCCAAAAAAGTTAAAATTTTTGTCTTATTCAGGTTGAAAACGTTACACATAAGGCATTTTCAACTTCATCCATTGATAATTTAAAACTTTTCGGTTGAAAATGCAAATAAAAACAGAATCTTTCGTCCGAAGTAGTTGAAAAAGTAGCGCAAAAAGATCAAAATATTGCTTTCAAAGTTGAATTATTCAACGCATTGAGTTGAAAATTCTATCGAAAAATTTCTATTTCGTCCAAAATAGTTCAAAAAAAGTTGCTTTCAAAGTTGAATTATTCAACGCTGTAAGTTGAAACTCGCAGAAAAGTCTACTTTTTCATCCGAAATAGTTGGAAAAGTTCCTCAAAGAAGACAAAACTATTGTTTTCAAAGTTGAATTTATCAACGTAATGAGTTGAAAATTCGCAAGCTAGATGACCATTTTAAAGCTAATTTTATAGAGGAAGAACGGTACTAAATGGTGGTTTTATTAAAATTAAGCTGAACAAAAGTTTTTGAATCCTATACATGGCCTAAAAGTAGATAAAAAACCAAATTTTTTAAGTACTTTGCCTCAAATATTTCAGAATTCTGTTATGATGAGTCAATTTTGAGGCCGAATTCGGATTCAGTGCAAAAAATTTCTTCGGAAAACAAACTTTAAAAAATGTATTATCCAATTTTACCTTAAACTTGAATTTTGGCCTGTTTTCGAGGATTTTTAATTTTTCTTTTACTCTGGTGTTCTGATAAGAAATACTGGAACATCGGGACTAGCCAGAATCTCTTAGTCTGTTTTCGGAAAATAATGTTCAAGAATATTAGACTAAGAAATATATATAGCAAAGCAACCATCACCATTGTATTCAGCAGACCCTAAAATATAAGAATCAATTCCAACAGCCCGTATCTCATGCGGAATTGTCTTTTGGGCAGAGCTATAATCACTCACAAATAAAAAATATGATTTTAATTCACAAATCGGACACTAGCGACCTCTAAATATCAATATATTTTAATGAAATTTTCAAGGCTTCAATTTTTGACATACCACTAACTACTTTTCATATAAGCAACATAGAAATAGAAAAAACAAATTGTGAAAGAGTGCACATACCGAAACCTAAGCCATCTTCAGAAGTAAAATCTCCTGATTGACGTGTCTTTTGCATGACCACATATCTTGACTTCGCTGACTAAATTCTTTTTCACTAACCTTCCGTTGGATTCCATTAATATTTTTATTATTTAGTAAATTAAAGAAACTTCAAACTTTTTAATTCTATATAAAAAAACAGACGTCAGAACGACAGAAGTTGAAAATATTTTCTAATATTGAAAATTTGTCAAATAAAGTGGGAAACAATTTTTCAACCAAAAAGTAAAACTTTTTCATCCATGAAGTTTAGTTTTTATACTTTTGGTTCAAAAAATCAACTTCGGAGTTGAAATTATTTGAATTTGAAAATTTTCAACCAAATAAGTATTTTAACTAAAAAGTTGAAAAAATTGACTTGGGCGTCGAAATATTCATCTTTCAGGTTGATCAGTAAACATGTATTAATTTCAACTAGTAAAGGGTGAAAAATTACACTTAAAAGTTGAAAACTTGAAGAAAAAAAAACAAAAATATTGTTTTCAACTTAACAATTTTGAGAACGGTTGAAAAATTAAACCTAAATTTTGAACCGTGTACTGATTGAAAAGCGATACAATTTTTTATTCGAGAATTTGAAGCAGCATTTAATAGTTTATGCAAGTTTGAGTCTTGTGGGAATGTAATATCTTAAGTTTTGTATGTTCAAATATAAAAAACCAACTGATAACACAGATTTTGATTTTTTTCATATGTTTTTCGTGCAGGAACTAGTCCTCATGAAATTTTCAAGCTTTTTTTCGTGCATATTTTGGTGTTTTTAAAGCATATTCTATGCGCTAAAAACATGTTTTATTTTGCATGTTTCCAGCCTCTCTGGTTATAACTGTGAAACAATGCCGAGACCTCCAACGTAAATCGGTTTTCCGAGTGAAATCAATTGCAATGTCGTAAGCACAGCATTAATTAATTATTATTATTGGCACTATACAGCCCACATAAGTAATTGAAATACATAATCCAAAGTGCATTTGAAAAGAATAATAATTATAATAATGAATTAAGTGCATTTGCAGTGACAAAGTTTTGTTGAAATAGGAAAATCATTTTTCAGGGTCCTAATAAAATGTCTTTTGAAGATTTTAATTTTCACGAAAAAAAATGGCTTTGGCCGGAAATGGGATAGTTCAGTGCATTAGCAAAAATTCCAAATCACTGAGATAGGAAGCCATACGTGAGAAAGTGAATCTGAAAGCTTAACAGTCGGCTTTGATGAACTCAGTGAAAGTGGACGATGTCGTCAATTTTTACTGCGTAGTAGGTTGCTTACATAATTTTTGGTCTGGAATAACAATGCTTTTCCTACATCCAAAAAACTTTTATTTTGTATGATGTCTGGTTCTTGTAAATAATGTAAGGAACAAAGAAAGCGGTGTTGTGAATTTCAACATATTTATCGGTTTAAAATATTTTGTTTCTGTTGAGATATGTTTAGATAAAATTATAATATTTTTCTTGCGTGTATATTTATAAAAACTAAAAACCATTGAAAAAAATTGTTCTTGAAGATATAAAAATTAGCTTTTTAAAATTGAATAAATTTATTCAATGGCTCCGTATGAGACACAATTTAATAAGTCCAATTTATCCAAACCATAATGTACAACAATTTGTAAGGAAACAAATTCCGACGTTGCAATGAGAATAAAGAAAAAATTCATCACTTATAGCCATGATACAGAGATAACGAGCGCCGAGAATCAATCGAATGTTTATTTGAAGATGGAAGAAGAAGAAACAAGTGGCACAACACAGTATGTGCTACACAGGTTCATCCGCCGTTGCGTTGTGTTGCAAATGCGATTTTCCAATTGAAGGAAAACAGAATGACAGCATTTTGTGGCAGTAAAAAATCAGCAGAAGCACTTAAGCAAATCAAATGTATATTCGCACAGCATGTTACTACTTCTGTCTTTAAGAAGCGACCTTTCCACTGCCCACATGTAGTCTTTGCATTCCTATATGGATGGCGAATTTCACATGAAAATTTTTACTGAAGCATTTTGAAAAAGAATTGAAAGCGGTAAAAGTAGTAGAAGTGAATCCTAGACGTATGTAGAGTGATATAATAAACTACACGCTTTGTTTGCAAGTGACCGTATTTTTTGTATTTCCTGCATCAATTTATTGTTGTTATCCTAGATACCCTGATAGATGGAAACACATCAAACTCTTTCGTTACGCACCATCAAATTCATTCGATTCAATTCCTCAGGCTGTTGAATTGTGCGAACATTGAAGTACGAGTAGCTGAATCGGTATCATAACCCCCATTATTATCAGAAGTAGGAGGCGAAAAACGAAGTTGTTTTTATTTTATATTTTGATAATATGGGTGTGCCAAAAAATTGAGCAAATACTTTTGAAATATTTTCTTTAATATGTAATATGGTGTTTACTTTAAAAATTTTGTGGATTGTTTTTGTTTCTTTTTTTGGCTATGTTTTAGCGTGGAGCTTAAAATTAATTGTTACAAAATTTGAGTTCCCTAGCCAAACCTGTAAATTGCATCGACTGCATACAGCAAGTTTCTCTCGGATGCAGTTTGCTCATTGTGATACCCTACATACATATGTATATAGTCCCCTCTATTTTTCTTAGATTATCTCATTGAATGGGCGTTAACCGCCCTTCTGGCCTTGTTGAAATTGAGGATGTAGGAGAGCTCCAACTTAGCTAGTTCTTCAAGTTCAACAAAGAATGCAGAACCAAAGTATTTGGTTTGTTTCCTAATTAGACCCGTTCATTCGTCTCCACAACTCCTGCAAAAATCAATGAAAGTCACTCTGATAGGGGCACTATATCTGGCTATAGAGCCAAAAGCTCAGTGCCCCGTCAGCACTCCTGCAATAGCTCTTAACTCTCCTCTGCTGAACCTTAAGAGAGTTTGTGTCCTTCCTAAGTTCAGTTTAGGTGACATACTTACTTACTTGGGTGGCCATAACAACCCGTTACCGGGTTACGGCCGACCTCAAAAGCTCTCTCCAGGCGCCTCTGCTTCTCCAATCAGTCACACTAAGCGTGGATTGCCCTCGTTCACCGTCAAACCCACTTTCGCTGACTCTTTTTCGATAGCAGAGAACGCAGCAGTAACATCTCGCTTACAACGTCCAATGATATCAATATCATCGGCATTGCAGGAGCCTTGACACGGATCGTAGCCAACCTTTCGCTCACAGGTGTGGACCTGGAGATATGGTGGCGAAGTCTCTTGCTTACTACGAATCCGCATCCCAATTCGCGCCTCTCCGCATGGCATCTGTAGTAGATATCGCAACTTGCTTGCTTAGAGCAACCTTGTCCTATCCATCTTATTACCTGGATGGCGGTGATGTCAGCCTTAATTTTTCCGAGGGCATCCGCCAATTCGATAGCGGCACCTTCCCTATTGAGGGTCCGGATATTCCAGGTGAATATCCTTAAATCATAGTCCTTTTTTCGTTTGCAGTGGTCGTCAACCTTGAGGGGTTCTGTATCCGAGGCTTTTTTAGTCTTCATTGGAATGATATTTTTTACGTGGCGGGTACCAAACCCTGCGCACAACCCAGTTTACGTCCAGGGAGGACACGCTGCACACACTCGCTCACTATCTCAGTGGATGCGGAGATAGCTACCCAGACGGAGCCGCGGGGAGGCTGTGTGTCAACTTGATAATGGTTGGCTCAGAGATCGCTCTGGCAAACCCCAGGTGGAAAGCAGTCAGAAACTTTACTCTGATCAACTAAAAGCCAATCCATCCATTTAGGTGACATGCTTCGAGACATTCTGCATCCGGCGGTGAGGTTTCACCTTCTGTTCGTTTGTTCCTGAGCGTGCGTGCGTAAAGCGACTTCCTGCCACTACATTTACATACAATGAAATTCCCTCAAGTGTAATATCAAAAGTATTCCAATTATGCAAATTAAGACGAATAAAATAAAAACAGAAAACTTGACGTTTCCATTAATTATTCTTTTTTTTTTGCTTTTGAGCGAAATTTGGTTTATGCTAGAAGACTCTTGAAATAAATACCAACGAAAGAAACTAAACGATATTAGCACCATCTAGCGCAAAATGCTTAAAATAATAAACCGAACAGACGCTGCAGTAAACAATAAAAAGTCAACAACCGAGAGAAATTATCGCCGTCGTACAACGTACAACGCCATCTAACATCTAGCATAATAGCTAGCTCAACGTCAACGTGGTGAATTGTGGATAGTAGTAGAATGCACGCTACAAAGTAGCACTGGTGGGTTGTAGATAATGGTAGAATATACGCCACTTAGAAGGTACTGGATTATTCGAGAGAGTGATGACTGCAGTATAAAAAGGGTTGTCATCTGAGCTGAGCACAGTAGAATTAAACCAGCGAAGCAGAACAGTTGAGTTAGAACAGCGAAGCAATAAGCAATAAAGTGAATACAGTGTGATCCGTAGTAGAACAAAAACAGTTTTCTATACAGTGTTAAATTAATATTAGAATTTGAACGTTAATAAAATAAACCATTTTATAACTAAATAAGTTTGTGTGTTTTTAATTGTTACACAATCCAGTGATCGAACTCAGAAAAGTGTGAGAGATCGAAATTATCGTCAAAGGGACAGAAATTTCGTAACACTTGGTGTCAGAAGTGGGATTGTGTAAAAAGAATTAACAACCAATTAAAAAAAATAAAAAAAAAAAAAAAAAAAATAAAAATGGTTAAGTTTGACGAACTAAAAGTGGATCAACTGAAGAAGGAGTTGCAGCAGCTAAGTCTGCAATCTACTGGCGGAAAAGTGGAGTTACAGAAACGCTTACGGCAGGCTCTTGAGGCTCAAGGTGTAAACCTGGAAGAGCATGAATTTTATAGTGATGTATCAGAATCAGCAGCGAAAGTGGAAGAAGCTTCTGGATCAGCGGCAAGTGGTGAAGTTGTAGATATGTCAAAGTTCGAGAGAATGTTAATGGCGATGACAAGCAATATCCAGGCCGTTCGGGAAGAAATTTGTCAAAATGCACTGCAAATAGACGAAAAATTAAGTCAAAATGTACTGCAAATAGACCAAAAGTTAAGTCAGAACGCGACGCAGATCCACGAGGCTGTTCGAACGGAGGTTGCCAAAATGGTAGATGGCCTCGATGCAAAAGTGACTGAATTACGAGATGACGTTGAATCGTTCAAGGAAGAAGTTCAAAATAATCTTGAAAATGTTCAAAATAGTTTTGAGGACGTTAATAAAAGGATTCAACAGTTGGAAATAAGTGAACCAATCAGTCAAGTTATCAGAGAAATCAGCGCAGAGAGGCTTAAGGCACCCTCATTCGATGGAACAACGCCATTCAGTGTTTTCAAGCTCCAGTTTGAAACAACATCTGGTCACAACCGTTGGGATAACGAAAGCGCAGCTGCAGCGCTAATTGTGGCATTAAAAGGCGCAGCTGCAGAAGTATTGCAAACGGTTCCAGTGGCGGAGCAGAAAAATTACAAGGCGGTGATGGATGCCTTACAGCGAAAATATGGCAGTGACCACATGAAGCAGATTCACAGATTGGAGTTGAAAAGTCGTATCCAGAAATCTGGTGAGTCCTTGCAGGAGTATGCTGCGGATATTGAGCGATTAGCACACCTTTCCTATCCTGACGAGTTAAGTGTCGTAGCTGAAAAATTCAAAATAGAGGCGTTTATTGACGGCATACGTGACTCAGAAACAAAACGCGAGACAATGAGAAGCCCGAAGACGACATTTAATGAAACAGTAACGGTTGCCCTCACGCAGGAGACGATTGCGTTGACATTCCGCCCATCACTGAAAACTCGTCGGATGGAGGTGGAGGCTGAAAAGAAAAATTCATCGTTCGCCAGCGGTAGCTTCAGCGGAAAATGCTACAATTGTGGTAAGCAGGGACACATGGCACGTGACTGCAAATCACGTCGTAAACGATCTGCATCACGTTCACCAAAAAGAAGACTTGGAAATAGGGTGAACGATGGCGAAAATGTTAGCGAGCAGCAGTCGTTAAACTAAAGAGAGTCAGTACAGCGGGGCGTGAGCTGACTCTTACAGATGATTGCCCCATAGTCTTGGTTTCGAAGCTCTGCCGAAATTCCAACAGCCTTACCATCGGTGGAAAAATCAACGGAAGACCATGTGAGCTTACTTTGGATACAGGCGCATCGCATTCAATTGTGAGGAAAGACTTATTTGAAAGACGACGAGTAACGCCGTTAAATGGGATCCAATTGAGAACAGCGACAGGAGAAATTGCGCAAATAGTAGGAAAAGTTACAGCGAGTATTCTCATCGGCAACAAAACTGTGGAACATGATTTTATTGTTGCAAACATCACCGATGAGGTTATCATTGGCGTGGACTTCATGATTCGACACGGGTTCACTTTGGATCTTAAGAAAAAAACGTTAAGGTATGCCAATGTAGAGTTGCCTTTAGACATTGGCTGTGGACAAAAATTAGCAATTGCAAGAGTCTACATAAGTGAGCGCTGTCGAATTGAACCCAATACCGAAGAAATTATTTGGGCCACAACAAATGAAGACTGTGGGACAAGCCATCTGTGGGTAGTGGAAGCAGATAAGAAAAATTTTAAGAAAGACCTGATTATTGGAAAGACCCTAGTAAACACAAGAACAGACAGAAAAATACCGGTGCGAATTTTGAATCCAACAAATAAGCCAAAATGGATGCAAAAAGGTGAACTTATAGCGCAATGTGAGAAAGTTACAGCTGTGATAAATTGTGAAAATGACCAGCAGAACACACAAGGTACAACTTTAACAAAATCGTCGGCCATGGAAGTATTGACGAAAGAATGGACGAAGGAGTTGTCTGCTCAGAACAAAAACAAAGCAAAAAGGTTTCTGCAAAAACATTGGCGGATATTTGCGTCCAAAGGAGAAAATAATGGCCGAACATCAGTTGTCAAACATCGCATTGATACAGGTGATTTTCAGCCGATTCGTCAACCTCCAAGGAGGCTAGCACTCGCTAAGAGAGAAGAAGTGACGGGCCTTATAGAAGATATGGCGCGAGAAAATGTCATTGCACCATCAGAAAGCCCATGGAGTTCACCGGTCGTACTTGTGAAGAAAAAGGATGGAAGTATGCGATTCTGTGTGGATTACAGAAAATTGAATGACGTCACTAAAAAAGACAGCTACCCGTTACCCAGAATCGATGATACACTGGATACGTTATCTGGAGCAACATGGTTTTCCACCCTGGACTTACAAAGTGGATATTGGCAGGTGGAAATAGATGAAAAAGACAAAGAGAAAACTGCCTTTAGTATTGGGAATGGTCTATGGCAGTTCAACGTCATGCCGTTTGGTCTTTGTAACGCTCCAGCTACGTTTGAACGGTTAATGGAACGAGTTCTCAAAGGACTACATTGGAAGACTTGTCTAGTGTATCTCGATGACATAATCATCATGGGTAAAGATTTTGATGACCACTTGAAAAATCTGGAGGAAGTGTTTGTGCGCTTGGAGGCAGCTGGACTAAAATTAAGTGCGAAAAAGTGCTCACTTTTCCAGCGTGAAGTCAAATATCTGGGGCACAAGGTTACGTCAGAAGGAATACACACAGATGAAGATAAAATAAAAGCTGTGAAAAATTGGCCACGTCCATCTAATCTTCATGAGTTGCGAAGTTTTCTGGGTCTATGCACTTATTACAGACGCTTTGTTCCTGGTTTCGCAAATGTTGCAGGCAGTCTACATGAGCTGACACAGAAAAATCGAAAATTCGAATGGAGTGGGGCACAGGAAACTGCATTCCAAAAACTGAAAGAATTACTGTCCACAGCGCCAATTCTCGCGTACCCAATACCCGGCAAAGAATTTGTATTGGACACCGATGCGAGTGGCCATGGTATTGGAGGAGTTTTGTCCCAAATCATCAATGGTCAAGAAAAAGTCGTCGCATATTTCAGCAAAATTCTGTCGAAACCATAGAGCATCGCAAAGGAAGCCAGCATGGAAATGCGGATGCACTTTCCCATCGTCCATGTAAAATTGAATGCGGTCATTGTTCGCGAACAGAAAATAAAGCTGGAACAATTGATGTGCGCCTTTTGAACGTTTTGCCTGAAGAAAAGTGGACAAAAGAGGAGGTAAAACGAAATCAGCGCAATGATACAGATTTGGCAATTATAATTAAGTTTAAGGAGCTGGGTAGGAAACCGGCGTGGCAAGAAATTTCAAATGAAAGTCAAATCTGTAAAGCATACTGGGCGCAATGGCAAAGTTTGGAGTTGCATGATGGTTGTCTCTACCGAATCTGGGAAAGCGAGGATGGTAAAACTCGCTCAAAACTGCTGGTTATTCCAAAGGCCAAATTTAAGGAAATAATCGAGGATTATCACAATGGATCGAGTGGTGGACATCTGGGCATAACGAAAACCACAGAGAAAATAAAGAAACGGTTTTATTGGGTAGGATGCCAAGAATCAGTTGCTGACTGGATCCGCCGTTGTGACCAATGTGCAATTGCTAAAGGACCAAGGCAACGCACTCGGGGAAAAATGCATCAGTATAACGTTGGAGCTCCCTTTGAGAGGATAGCCATGGATATAGCGGGACCTTTTCCAATCAGCAATGCAGGAAATAAATACATCCTTGTGGTAATTGATTATTTCAGTAAGTGGCCAGAAGTATATCCCATTCCCAATCAAGAAGCAAAAACAGTGGCAGACATTTTCATCAAAAATTGGATTTGCCGATATGGAGCTCCACTTGAGTTGCATTCCGACCAAGGACGAAATTTTGAGTCGACACTTTTTAAGGAGGTTTGTGATATGCTTGGAATACAGAAGACACGCACCACAGCTTTACATCCTCAGTCCGATGGCATGGTCGAAAGGTTCAACCGTACTCTAGAGGAACATTTAAAAAAGGTTGTCGATAAAGGACAAAAAGATTGGGATGAGCATCTACCAATGTTTCTGATGGCTTATCGGTCGGCAATACACGATACCACTACAGTTACGCCAGCAAAAGCCATTTTTGGTACGGACTTAAGGCTTCCAGCAGATTTGAAGTACGGAGTAAGCGTTGTCCTAGAAACGACCCATGCTGACTATTACATGTCGCGGAAAAGAGAAGAATTAGCAGATATACACGAGCTTATTAGAAGACGTACTCAATTGGCTAGCGACAAGATGAAAGCTCGGTATGACCTGCGAGCAAATACTGAAGGGTTCAAAGAAGGTCAACTAGTGCTGCTACATAACCCACAACGAAAACGAGGCTTGTCTCCTAAATTACAGACTCATTGGGAGGGACCTTACCGGATCGTCACAAGGATTAATGATGTTGTGTATCGAATCCAAAAATACCCCGGGAACAAAAGTAAATTAAAGGTAGTCCACATCGAAAGGCTGGCACCTTATACTAGGGACGGAGAGACTCTTGTTCGGGACGAACAAGTTTAAGCGGAGGGCAGTGTAGCGAAATTTGGTTTATGCTAGAAGACTCTTGAAATAAATACCAACGAAAGAAACTAAACGATATTAGCACCATCTAGCGCAAAATGCTTAAAATAATAAACCGAACAGACGCTGCAGTAAACAATAAAAAGTCAACAACCGAGAGAAATTATCGCCGTCGTACAACGTACAACGCCATCTAACATCTAGCATAATAGCTAGCTCAACGTCAACGTGGTGAATTGTGGATAGTAGTAGAATGCACGCTACAAAGTAGCACTGGTGGGTTGTAGATAATGGTAGAATATACGCCACTTAGAAGGTACTGGATTATTCGAGAGAGTGATGACTGCAGTATAAAAAGGGTTGTCATCTGAGCTGAGCACAGTAGAATTAAACCAGCGAAGCAGAACAGTTGAGTTAGAACAGCGAAGCAATAAGCAATAAAGTGAATACAGTGTGATCCGTAGTAGAACAAAAACAGTTTTCTATACAGTGTTAAATTAATATTAGAATTTGAACGTTAATAAAATAAACCATTTTATAACTAAATAAGTTTGTGTGTTTTTAATTGTTACACAATCCAGTGATCGAACTCAGAAAAGTGTGAGAGATCGAAATTATCGTCAAAGGGACAGAAATTTCGTAACGATTAAATAAAACAAGGAAAAATAAAAGAGAAAATAGACATGTTCAAAAAATGACATGTTCTAGAATACTTCAAGGGCACTTGATTTTCGAAAATTTATTCATATTCGAGTGTTTGCTCGTTTAAAAAAATAAAAAAATAAAAAATCCTATGGCTGCTACCAGAGTTGGAAAATTTTAATTTTTTGGAATTTAGCCAAAAAAAGATGAAAATTTGATTTTTTTCTTATATATAATATTTTTTTTTAAAGATTTTTTCGATTTTCTTTATGTGTACATAATATACATAATGAAAATTCAGGAGGTGGCATCCTTATGTATAGGCTTAAAAAATATCGGCACATTTTTTTTTGATACTTCCTTATGTGTACATAAGGAAAGTCGAAAAAATATTAGAAATAAAAATAAATCAAATTTTCATCATTCTTTTGGCGAAATTCCAAAAAACTAAAACTTTGCAGCTGTGGTAGCAGCAATAGGTTTATTTTTATTTTTTTTAGTTTTTTAAATGAGAAAATACTCGAATAGGAATTTATATTATTTTTGAAAATCGAGTGTTCTTGAAGTATTCTAGAACATGACTTTTTTTTGAACATGTCTACTGTATAAGTTTCATTATATTTCTTATGCAAAAGTTCATTGCTAAGACCAGGATGCACGATCAGATACACTGGCGGTCATGAAAACCGCACCACTTGCAAAACTGTTTTTATATGTAAAAATTAAATCGATTCCGTATTTTTTTTAACTTCGATTAATGGGACTTTCAGCATTAAAGTATTGCAAGTGCATTGGCAACGAAAATATGATATTTTTGCGCGTTTGCTTAAAGCAGTAGGTCGTTTTTTAAAATAAGTTCAGAAATGCGTCCAAAACATAAACAGCTGTCACGTGATCAAAAAGAGACTAACGAACCAAGGTGTATCGTAAAGTTTCGGAAAGAATGGGCTTCTCACATTCCACAACTATGCCTTTTTGGAAAAAAAGGATATTTTGCAGTTGCTGGAGAGGAAAACAGGATCTGGTCCTAAATGTGCATCTAATAGAAGGACAAAGATGGCCTGGTGCAAAATAAGGATCGTTTTAAAAGTATAGTTGCTCTACGGACAGAGCTAGAAACGTATCATTCCATAAAAATTACTGTGGAAATTGACCGCAGGAGGCAATTGCAATGGCAAAAAAGCCATAGCTTGTGCTCAAAACCACAAAAACTGGAAACTGCAGCAGTAGCGAAATGTCATTTAGTCGGATGAAAGTAAATTCAACTCGCTAGGAGCTCATTATTCGCAGTAGATGCGTCGTTCTGATGAAGAACGTTAGCAAGAAAACTGCATAGTGAAAACAGTAACATTTCCATAGAGTCAGATGTTCGTTGTCCTCTACACCATTTAGAAGGAACTAAAAATGCAAAAAAATATTCGCAAGTTATATGGGATGCAATTTTACAGGATGATTTTGCGCCTTGCTACCGTGTGAAATTGGTAAATCGTGCATATAATTTTCCTATGATCCTTAGAGACTTTAAAATTATAAACAGGATATAGAAAAGCAAATAATGTTATTATAGCTCGGAAAATTATTCACGAATCTCGGAATTTCGCGTCTGACCTGGCCTGAAAACTCGTCGGACCTGTATTCTATAGTGTTTTTGTGACATATAATGAAGAGAAAAGTTACTGACTCAAGACAAAAAAAAAAATCAATTTTAGCTTTAGATAAGCTTTGGTATTAGCCTTAGTTGATTCCATGCTATCTAGGATAATGGCTGTAATACAAGCTAAAGAAATAGCAATATTAGGCTAATTTTTTTTTTGGTAACTTGATATTAGTATTTAGAAACAACATTGAAGATTACAAGATACTGATCAGTTTCTGTAAAAATAAATGATCAAAGGACTCGTAAGAGAATTAACTTTTTTCAGATTATTGTTTTTAGTCAAAAACAAAAAAATAGGCGCGTCATTACCGGGGGTAAATGGAGCAGCTGTCCCCCAGTAACTTTGGCAGGGGCAGTGTATTCATTTTGCCCCCCAACTCAGAAATAAGTTATATCATAATTCGATCAACATTTATAGGACTCAGCAAATATTTTTATCAATGTGAGATTATCTCACATCTTGAGTCTCCCGAAATTTGACAAAATTAACATTTAAGAAAGAGTATATGAAAAATCTTTCAAATTTGACCTACAGTTTTGGAGATGTGATGATTTTTCTGGAATATTTAAAAATATTTTTTTAAGCAACTGTTATTTTTTCAATAAATGTGTTGGTAACCTATACTTATTTTTATAAGTCTAAAAGCGTAGTCCTTAAGCTTTAAAATGATGTATTATTGCGATATATTATTGCGCACCTTTTTTTAATAAAAAAAACCAAAAAATCAATATTTTAAGACGAAAATCCCTCGACGCTTGGAAAAAACCACTCCCAGTCCCACTCCTGAAGTAAAACTATCATCAAGAGATCGATTTCGGAAAGACTACTTTGAAGTGTTGGACCTTCTCTCAAACGAATTGGAAAGAAGATTCGATCAAAAAGGTACTACTTTTCATATTACGATCTACTCGACGTTTCCTTGGTATAATTTTTGATTTGATAAAAAATTGCACAATAGTAAAAATGATTCCAATAATAAATGATAATGATGAAAATGATAAATAATAATCAAAATTAATGATGATGAAATGAATGTCAATCATTTTGAATCATTTAGTAATGGTAAGAACAACAGAAAATATTCACGTTGAAACCTGAAAATATTTATTATTCATTTACGAAACACAGCCAAAGTATTGAAAATATTTCAGGTAAATATATTGAGTATTCTCGAGTATTCCCAATTTAGAATTTTTACGGGTTGTATATTATATCATCTTGGGGCTGCAGACTCAATAAATCTTAGAAATAAAAAAGGAACTTTGGGCTTTTTAAAATTTAGTAATTTTTCATTAGCGAATTCCAAACTCGAATATGAAAAAGTCAAAAATATTCACGACAACGCAATAGATTAGCGAAAGAGATTAGCGAAATTTCTATTAAAAACATCATATAGTAATATTCTTCTTCTTTAAATGAGCTTTCAAATGGTCATCTATGATATTTTCTCGCAAGGTTACATCCAAGGCGAAATGAATTTGAAACTTTTTGGTTCATATTGTTTATTGTAGGGGATCAAATTCATGTCACTTTAACAATGGTCGTTATCAGCATCAAATGAACTGAAAATCAAATGTAATTTAAACAGAAAGAAGAAGCTCAAATTAATGCAAGATGATAGCGGGACGCGAGACTCTTACTAAATATTACAACTGCATGCTGTCAAACTGCTACGCACAATAGTAAGGGTTCGATATAAAAAGAATTTAAATTTAAAATGTGATAATTTATTAAAAAGGCAAATTAATTCCTTATGCTTTGGTGGTATACATATATCATAGCAAAATACATACAGTGGCTCCAACGAATAATCGGACAAAGCTTTCTTTTTTTAAAAATTACATAAAAAATTACGAACTAATTGGAACTTCAAAAAAATTGGGATGCCATTCGATTCATCCTTAATCCTCCATTCATACAACAACAAACAAATTTAAAAAAATCTATCCATGAATTTTTTAAAAATTATAAAGAATTAATAACTCAGTTTTACTTGCTCAATGAATAATCGGACAACATACCAAGTAGTGAAAAAATTGTCGATATTTTTTTCTATAAAGGATTATTAAGAGTATTTTGTCTTACGTTGCGTTACTTTGCACCTATTAGTTACATTTAGTGTTAGAAATTATATTAATTTCAACGCGTATTACCAGCAATGGCTCCAAAAGGAAAGCAAGCATGCCAGCTTATTGTAAAATTACATGGAGAAGGAAAACTGTCCACGAAATTGGTGAATTAGTCGGAAAAAGTCATTCGACTGGCCACGAAATCATAAAAAGGTACCGTCAAGACTTTAGATTGACTTGCAAGTCCAAAGATGGGTAAGGAAAAAAGTTTAATAGAAGATTAGAACGCTACATTTTAAGCGAAATTAAAAAATATTCGCTCAAAACTGCAAAAAAAACCAATTATCTCTGGATAGTATGCTTGGAAAGGATGTATGCTTGAACACTCTATGAAGTGTATTACATAGGAATGATTTTCATGGTAGAGTTGCAAGGAAAAAGCCATTTATAGCCCAATTAACACAATCAATATGGTGAAATTTGCAAAAGAATACCTTCTCAAAACTGATGAATATTGGAAAACCGTAAGAACTCATTTAATATGTTTAGAATGTTGTCATTTCAACTTTTTTTTGTATATTGAATATCCTCCACACGAGTAATATTTTTTTCGAAAAATGGGACCAAAAACCCTTTTAGGACGGTCGGGGAACTCACTTGTCACTTCCAAAATCCATTTTCGGCCTTTTCCCATCGATTCGTGCAATAAAATTTTTTTCGAAACATGGGTCCAAAAAACCCATTTATGAGGGTCGGCGACCTCACTTGTCACTTCCAAAATCCATTTTTGGCCTTTTCCCATCGATTCGTGCAGAGAAATTTTTTTGAAAAATGCGTCCAAAAATCCCATTTAGGAGGGTCGGGGACTTCACTTGTCATTTCCAAAATCCATTTTCGGCGTTTTCCCATCGATTCGTGTAATAAAATTTTTTTCGAAAAATGGGTCCAAAAATCCCATTTAGGAGGGTCAGGAACCTCGCCTGTCGCTCCCAAAATCCATTTTCGGCCTTTTCCCATTGATGCGTTGAGCACAATTTTTCTAAAAATTATAAGTGCATAATTATCATAAATTTCTTTCTTCTCAGAAACATCTTAAGTATTTTCCTTTGGACTTTATTATCCATAATCCTAAGTTTTCTCCTTTGAAATTTTTTGCTTAGTGATCTAAGATATTAGTTTTGGATTTTTCTCGTTCTTTCATACAAAAAAAACTTTTATTTTTGCCTTTTGAAAAATAAAAGTCAAAAAAAACTCTTTGCATGTGACTGTTAAAAATATAAGTTTAAAAAAACTTTCAAAAAAAACTTTTATTAATAAAAGTCAAAAAAAACTTTTAAAAAAAACTTTTATTAATAAAAGTTTTTTTTAAAAGTTTTTTTTGACTTTTTGAAATATAAGTTAAGAAAAACTTTTACTTTTATTTTCGGATATAAAAGTTTTAAGGAAACTTTTACTTTTATTTCACAAAAATAAAAGTTTAAAGTTTACTTTTACCTAAAAAAAAACTTTTATAAAAGTTTATTTCAAGCTCTGTTTGAGATCAGAAAAAATTTTGTTTTTCTTTTTGCTTCACCCTTCATATCCATTTAAATTAAGGTCATTTGTAAAAAAAGCTTCAAAAATGTACTGTGAGAACTTTGTACTTAATTTTTTTTTGAGAAAACATCTTTTATTTCTATAGGCAAATCTATTTAATTTTATTTCATTATAGGAATGAAGCACTGTTACTTAAATTGTGTACCCTCCCTCTGTAGCAATTTGTTCAAGCATAAAAATCAATTTTTATTGTTCTTGTTTATTTTTATGGTGTACGAAGTACTCTTGCTTTTTTTGTTTTCGAACTTTACCATTGCTTTTTCTTAACCCGGATTTGCTTTTCGATCATATCTATTAATTTATTGCCAATTCCGTAAGTAGGCCAATCGAATCTAAGCCCAAATTTTATCCGACAGCATATTGCCACAATATGTTTAACCATTGTCTTCTTTGCTTGCTCTCTTAGATTTCGACTCATGTCTATATTGACTTTGGATTAGGCTGTTTATGACGCTAAGAAATCGTTTTCCAATCACAGCTTTTAGACTTTGGCACAGGATAAAAAAAAAAATTGAAAACCAAAAGCATTCAACAAAAATCAAAACATTAAAGATTTATTGCCAGGGATTCACTTCATTTGTGAGACCTTTTTTGCGGGAAAATGTATGTTTGTGTGTTTTACAATTTGACCAAGCGCACACATCAACACTAGGGAGTTCAATCCCTGGAATATCGGAATAATTTGAATCCTGGCGTTGAAAATATCTGTCATACAATACAATTAAATGAGCAATTTTTAGCCAGCTTACAGTTTTTATGTAAAACTGGTGTAAAAATTAGCACAACATACTTTTCAATTGATTTATAAGTACGATTAAAAAGAAATACGTTTTTTTTCAGATACAAACAGAACTTCCTTTTTTTACATAGGTACACATACATATGTTGCCGGACAAACGAGTTTTTAGGATAAACTAGTGTTTCCTAGGCTAAGCTAGTTCCTCCGAAGCGCGTAAGGATGAACCAATTTAGCCTAGAAAAATTTTATTATGATAGGGAAATAGGCGTTCTTCGGCCGCGACTCAGGACTTATATCCTCCAATTTGTCTAACACCGGCTTCGGTCGGGGTTCATTGTAATATATGCAACGTCGTTGTATTCCCGAAGCCTGTTTTGGACATAGTATAGTGAACCGCGGATGAAGGCTGTCTCAAAGCCGGGATCGAACATCGAATTTTCATAAAGGCATTGAAATAAAATTTATTAATTTATGGAATTGCGCATACTTACAATAGAATATTTAATCAATTTTGAATGCGTAAAAAATTGTTAAATTGTTAAGTACTTAGTTTTTATTTAGTAAGCTTTGGAAAATGAATGATTTATTTACAAAATAATCACAAAATCTTTTTTAAATTTCCATACATTTTTTCATAAAATCTTACACAAATAAAAAGGTGAATAGAATGAACCAAAAAAATATGTGATCATAATATTTCAATAAGCTTTGCTTTATTTTATTGAAATTTGACAACTGTTTTAATTAAAGGTAGAAAAAAACTTTTTCATTATGAATAATATGAAATGAGAAATATATCACAGCCAATACCCATAATTCATTTAAGAAAAAAAATTTTATACATGCCCGCTATAGAAATGTGGGCGTTTTGCCATTAACATTTCTTTGATAATAGGTAGCTTAGTACCTGAAAGTAATGCTCATTGGTAGCTTTTATACAGCATTGTAGAATTTGATGAAGAAGCTCGGATCATCTTGAAATTGAAAATTACAAATAATCAATACATCCAATCTATTTGGAAATTCCTTAAAACCAAAGCCAATAATATGAAATTTTCATTCACATAAGTAACTGTGGTATTTTAAATTCGAATTTAGGGCAATTAATATTTATACAAATTCGTTAACACCTTGAAAAAATTCAGCAATATTTGTGATAAGTGTACTTGTGTTAAAATTTTCAAACCGTTCGCTTATTACGAACTTCATACGTAAATGTAATAAGAGGAAGAATAACTGAAAAATATTATTTTAGCAAAATTAACAACCTTCAAACCAATATACCAGCAAATGAAATCTACAATGTTTCAAAAAAAATTTATTTCAATGGAATAATATATAAGACTTGCTATTGCTTACTCTCGAAAGCTATGAAATTGTTTGAAATACAAGACATTCTATTCAAAAAATATGAACTCATATTAATTTGCGTTGAATTTGATATCGACCATCATTTCTCGCATCACTTCTTTTCTTATCAGGTTTCTAGAAATTAAGACTAATTTTCCTTATAGATCCTTTAGAGATTTTAAGATTTCCAGAGCATTAGTATCAAAATGGCAACAATTATATTTTCAAAGACAATTACATTAATAAAATACTATGTTTGCATTTGTAAAAAACATTAGTTCCAAAAAGTGCAGAGCCTTTTGTATTTTTTTAAGTACCAGAAAATACTTAGTAATATTACTTTAAAATAAATACTATTTTCAAATGACTGTTAAATAAAGTCTTGTAGCACCGGTTTGTTGTCTTTATCAGGATCATCCCATTTATAATTACCTACATATGTATATACACATGGGAAATTCCTGGTCAACCGGGGCATAGGTCTGCGCGAAATTGAGCGCAGTGGAAAAACGTTTTTAAGGTCTCAAAATGATCGTGTGTGCAAGATCTTTCATATGAGAACGGGTGTTTTCGAATTTTTTTTTTTAACAAAATAGCGACCATAAAACGACGCCTACACATAGATATAGGCATTTCCACAGAAAATTCTACCCTGACCGAAACATTGAAAGTTAACCAACAGTTTTTTCCTACTTGCATTATTAAAGAGAGATATTCAAATTTAATTAAATTAAAGAGTTCAAACCTTTCCTTAGTTACAGTGTGTCAAAGTTATAATGGAACAGTTCGAACAAAAAAGTTTCTTACTAAATAGTAAGTTAACTAAATATTTGTTTACAATTTTAAAATTTGTTTTAGAAAGTGTGTTTAATAGACATTTATAATCAACAAATTTTTTTTTATAAAATTAGCGTTTAAAAAAAAAAATAACGAAAAATTAAAATACATGGAATTCTGTCACAAAGTTATAATGGAACACCAAAGAAATTCACATAGAAATTTATATTATTAAAGGATTTAATTTGTTTTTAATATTTAATAGGTAGTCCTTTTAGTTGTATAATAACTCTCAAATGATTTGGCATCGGCTCTACCAACTTAGGACATAAATAATCTGGGATATTGCCCAACTTTTCATTTAGGGCTGCTATCCACTCCGCTTTTTTAGTTATGTGGTAATTTTTAAGCTGCTGCTCCAAATAATTTCACACGTGTTCAATAACATTTAAGTCATGAGACTGTGGTGGAGCCTCCATCTCTATGGAATAATTAAAAAGCAGCCAGTTACGCACAACATACGCCTAGTGCTTCGGATCATTGTCCTGATATAATATAAACTCTTCGCCTATCCCCAACTTTCAAGCACTTTCTTTTACCTTTGCTTTTAGAATGCTTAAATAACATATTTTATCTATAATCCCTTCGATTATATGCAGGTTTCCTGGTCCAGCAGCAGATACCACATCCCACACAATTACTTAACCTAATCCGTGCTTAATTGTTGGCCGAAGGTTAATTTTCTTGAGCTTCTCATTAGCTTTGCGTCAGAGATATGATTGTCCATCTGACCGGAAAATATTAAATTTGCTTTCATCTGTAAATAAAACTGTTTTCCAGAATGAAAAATACTTAGCTGAATGTTCTTTTGCAAAGTCCTTTCGCTTTTGTACATTGGCCTTACACACGAATGTTTTTTTCCTAGCTACTCGTCCATTACACAGATGTCTTCTAAGCACGTCTCTAATTTTTTCATGGCTAGCTTTCTTTTTAAGATACTTTTCGGCTTCAGATGCCAATTTTGGGACACTAATATGGGGATTTTTCTTAATTTCTTTTATCATTCAACATTTATCTGACGCATTAAATATTTCCCTAGTACTCGGTTTGGCCTTGTTCTTAAGTTTATGGAATTTTCATATAGCGTAATTATGTTTAAAACAGTTGTTGGAGGACGATTAATAGTTTCACTGATATTTGGCACTAATTAGCCTGACTTTGACAACCGAATTAAAATTTCTCTTTGATTAACCAAGGTTTTCATAACGCGCGGCGCCATCTCGCTTATTACGGAAATAAAAATATTAATCGTTGATGAGTAACATGAATTATCAGGTGATCCCTTAACTAGACAACACGATATGATACGAAAATTAAGTTTGCTGTAGTTTTGGTAGCGAATTTGTGAATTATTCACAAGGTGTTCCATTATAACTTTGTGACATAATTCCATGCATTTTTATTTTTCGTTATTTTTTTTTTAAAAAAAAAACGCTGATTTTATAAAAATTTTTTGTTGATAATAAATGTTTATTAAATACACTTTCTTAAATAAATTTTAAATTTGTAAAAAAATATCTAGTTAATTTACTATTTAGTAAGAAACTTTTTTGCTAATGCTGTTCCATTATAACTTTGATCCACTGTACGATGGCTTTATATCGGGCTATAAAGTTCAAGTTCACGTTTTCGTTAGTTTTGCTTATTTCTAAGAGCATCTTCTCATTACAATTTACATTCCTAAAAGCCCCTTCAGACTACAGACCACGACAAAACGATAGCACAACTAGTTTTTTGGTGTTTTAAAGGATTTACAACAATTATTTAAAATTTGTTTTCATAGTAGGGAAGAAGTGGGGGTTGTGGGCATAGTTTTGTTTTCGGCTTATAATTACCGACCTAGTGCATATTATTTGGACATATGGGTATCTGTGTAAAGCTAGAGACCTAAGCCAACTAATTATAAAGAAACATACCCGATTCCGTCATGCAAAAAAATTTTACATGGACTTTCGTAAAATCGTCATTTTCAGGTAAAATTTTTTTTAGGGGGGGTTGTGGGCACCCTTGGAAAAAATGCTACAAATGGAAAAATATGAAAAAAAAACACAACTAATATAAACAAAATGACAGTTTATTAATCTCAAAGCCTGTATAGGCGTTATTCATCGTCGGAAATACAATTTTGACATGTATAATAACGTGCCCGCATGCCCGCACCAAAGGTGTGTGAAAAAGAGAATGTGGCGTGAAAATGGCAAACAAACGTACGAATAAGACTTTATAAGTGTTGCAAAAGCAAAATATCATTTCAGCTATGATAATGGAGCAAAAAAAAGACAAATTCCAAACAAATTTTTAGAACAATTTTACGAGAAATTGTAGGTATATAAAAAATTTGACTAAAAAACGGGTGCCCACAACCCACCCAATTTTTGTGCCCACAACCAACTTTAGCAGACATTTTAAAAAGTAATGAAAAAATGTTTATGCATAAATTTTTTGGTTCAAATCGATATTGTTCTATTCAGCATAATACTTCGACTAAATAAAAATACATTACACTTACCTTTCCAATCGATCCACTTTGATTGATACACTATTGAAAATCTTTGAAAAAGTTTCACCACCTTTTCAAAGCCCAAAAAAACCAATTCGTTCATTTCCAAAAGCTAACGCGTCCGTTTACTTTGATATTTCGCATGAATCATACATAGGGTAATTGCTTGCGAATGACATTACCAACGAAACTCAATCTTCATTTTGTGAAAATATACGTAGGGGTGCCCACAACCGACCCATGCGCACAACCCCCACTTCTCCACTACATATTCTTAAAGTTAAGGAAATAAAATTAGTCAAAAAAATTTGTGCATTTCTGAATTAAAATAAAAACTCAATTTTAAGGTGCGACAAAACGATAGCACAAAATTTTTGTATCTTAAATTCGTTCTAGGTATTATAAAAAAAAAAAAGTAAAACATTATTTTAATAATGAGTGGATCCTCCTTTATTCTTTAGTACTTCAGCCATTCGCTTTTGTTAGGATTAAAATATCTTTTTACCGTATTTTCGAAGAAGAGCCTCCTAGTGGGCTAATATCCTCTTTTTGAGCTCGTTTATGGACTTATACTGCCAGTTTTCTGCATAAGCCTGTCGAGCCAAACAACCCCAGCAGTTTTCAATAACATTTAGGTCAGGAGAACGAGCTGGCGATTTTAGAAAATTTTTGTTGTTGTCCCGGAAAAACTCTTTTACGGTTTTTGCTATATGAACAGCCGCATTATCCTGCCGAAATACCATGGTACCTCCGGTTAATTACTGCCCACGTAGAACTACTTCATTTCCGATCAAATTTAAGTAGTCCACGCTTGTAATTTTTAGAACACAAGCTTTATTTCGTGTTTTCCAATTCCAGCCCATATATTGACACTATCATTATATGAGCTGCAATCGGATTCCAAGGAAAAATCGAAATAAAGTTGGTGCTTCAAAAATTACTTCTAGTGTACGTCTTAAACCTGACCTAAATATTATTGAAAACTGCTGGGGTTGTTTGGCTCGACAGGCTTATGCAGAAAACCGGCAGTATAAGTTCATCCACGAGCTCAAAAAGAAGATATTAGGCTCTTCTTCGAAAATACGGTATAAAGTTATTTTTGTCTTAATAAAAGCGAATGACTGAAGTGCTAAAGAATAAAGGAGGAGCCACCCATTATTAAAATAATGTTTTACTTTTATTTTTTTTATAATACCTTGAACAAATTTAAGTTACAAAAATTTTGTGCTATCGTTTTGTCGCACCTTAAAATTGAGTTTTTAGTTTAATTCAAAAATGCATAAATTTTTTTAACAAATTATTTATAAGTTATTTATTTCCTTAGCTTTAATAATATGTACTATGAAATCAAATTTTAAATAATTGTTGTAAATCCTTTAAAACACCGAACAACTAGTTGTGCTATCGTTTTGTCGTGGTCTGTATGTGAGAAGTCATATAAAAAGTCTTATGAGTCGTCAAATATGACAACTCTCACAGTGTGAATATGTTTATATTACACAAATGAGTTGACATATGAGAAAGCATATGACTATTTTGACATTAGATTCAAGTCTATTTCAAAAGCGAAGTCATATGAGTTCCTTGTTAAAAAAAAAACAATATTTACAAATAAAAATTAATTTGATGGATAATGTCAAAATTACTACTGAGGAATGTCTAGTTCTCTTAACATAAATCATATCAGTATGAACACAATAAAATAAATCTTATGCGATTTGACACATTCTTATCGCAAAACTAACAGTAAAAAATATAGGTTAGAATTTTTGAAACGTATCAGTATTATTCGACTGTATTTAATTTTTTATGAAAATATGACACATTAGTAACCATTAACTAGTAAAATCACTCCGCAAAGTTTGAACAAAAGTATGATTTACTGTCATAAACATTTTCAACCTGTTAATTGTTTCTTTTTTTTTATAGCTCACGAACCGTTTGACCGATTTACATGAAATTTGTGTACCTACGTTGTATATCAAACATGGTAGTTATTACTACTTTTTTTTGAATGAATTTCAAGTACATCCATAGAATGTTCAATTTTTTATGGTATAGTGGGTTGTAGTATGTCTGGTTCTTTTTCTGATAATTTTATTTTAGTTTTTTCATATCCTATACTTGTGGAAGCGGGGTATACTTCAATAGGAATATTTCCTGTTTCAGCAATGCTAGGCTCAGACGGAGTCTTTTTTAAGCGTCTAATGGGACTTCTATCCTTTATGCCATCACTTGGAGTAACTGTTTCAATGGATTTCATATTAAGGAAAGTTTCTCTGCCATAGTCGCTGAAACTTCATATAATTGTACTTCCTTATACGAAGCACAAAACCTTATGCTGTTACATATAGGTTAAACATTTTTAGACCCTAATTTTGGATGCAACGTAACAGCTAATGCAATATGTAGAGGTGATTAGAATGATCGTGGTCGTGCTGCAGCTATAATTGCATTTGCAATTGATTTGCATTTGTTGTTATAATTGGACACATTTTCTGGTTTACTTTTTTATCGTTTGAAATCATGTCTGCTAGCACAAGACTCAGTTATTTCGGAATGTATTCATCTAGGTCTGTAAACGTTTTGTCACTTGCAACACTTAACAAAAGAGTGAAATACATTGAATAATTGAAAATTTATTAAAACCAAAGTTCGCCCAATGATTGAAATTCAACCATTATAGTGACAATTCAAAACAGTTCAGTACCGTTTTAACATGCTCCCAAAAACGCAATCATGCTGTCCAGTTCTTATATCTATCTCTTCCTTAGGATTCAATCCATCTCCGTACCGAATGTCATGAAAATCAGTCCATTAGTGTAGCTGTTAAAGCATGTTTTCAGATTTCAGGCGTGACACCACCCATTAAAAAACAAATATCTTTTTCAGAGTTCAATCTTTCTTTGTATCCAATTTCGTCATAATTGACATGTTATCTGATTAGAAGTGTGACACCACCCATTCAAAAACGAATATTTTTTTCAGAGTTCAATCTTTCTTTGTATCCAATTTCGCCAAAATTGGTTTATTTGTTTTGCAGTAAAAAATTTTTTCCTGTAAGAGGCGTGGCACCGCCCATTTAAAAACAAATTTCTTTACTCAAGAATCAGACTGTCTCCATATCAAATTTCATCGAAATCGGTGCAGCAACTCAGCCGTGACAGCATTTTTTCGCATAAGAAGCGGAGCCACACCCACTTATAGCACATAGAGTTTTTAATACCCTTTTTAAGATTCAATCTATCTCCAAACCAAATTTCAATAAAATCTGTCCATTAGTTTAGCCGTGGGAACATATTTTCCTGTGGGGGGCGTGGCACCTCAAAGCACCTAAAAAAAAATGGGTAAACTTTTTAGTATATCATCTATAAAAAGTAATTCAGAAGGTTTCACATAAATACATTCACAGTAACTGGGTTCCGAGGTCAAACTCTCCAGGCACTCCACTATATATACAAAATAGTAAACTAACAACTGTTTAGGTATACAAACGGCAAAATAAACGTCCCACCTCTCACCGGTTAAATTTATTATTTTGGACCATCGTTTTCGGAAAATTTACCTACCTTGTTGATAGATCATCTTTTTCGAAAACACCATGATACTCCGTTCAGTGTTAAAGTAATTAATTGGGATCCAATGGTTTAGATCAGGGATGGCAATTTCCATCATTTCCAAATATGATGAGCTCACATATAAATTTGATGAAAAATATCATTTGTAGATTCCACAAAAGTTAAAAAATACTAAATACAGGCAAACAACAATAAAAATTAGGTATTCTTACATTTACTTAGTGTTTCACAGAGCCAACGAGGTAATCTCGATCTCGGTTCCAAGAACGAGGCGAGATGGAAAAAAAAAATTTCAGCGGCATCTCGCCTCACCTCGTTGTCGGCTCGTTCTTGGAACCAAGAAGGAGGCGCGTTTGGACCAAATCTGAACTCGTGAGACCCATATGCATATTCTAAATATGCATGTTCTTAATTTTTATCATATTTATATTAACTAATATTTTAGTATTTTATTTTGAGTAAACTACTATACTATATTTTTAACCCGCATGTGGGTCTTACGAGTTCAGATTTGGTCCAAGCGCTAATGCATCAGCTATCAAGCGACTTCGCCTTGGTTGATCGATTAGGGAAGAATGTGAAAACATGGCCACATTTGGCATATTGTTTCTTATGATTCGGGGAAGGTTCGTAGCGATATCACGCCCTTCCCCCCACATTAAAGAAAAACAGAACTCATCGTATCTTATCAACTACTTGACGCAGATGAATAAAATTTGATACATAAGGTATGTATGTATAATATACATTGTATATGTTACCGGCCAAACTAGTTTTTAGTAAAAACTAGTAAGCTTAAGCCTTAAGATGTGCAATGACATTTTAATGCAAAAACACTGTAGTTAGTGAAGACTTCGACAGTGGCAAAGTAAGAAAACAAAATTTGTCAATTTTATTATATACTTGGCAATTTGTAATTGAGGGTAATTGGGCGGCCTTCGGCCGCGGCTCAGAATTTACATCGTCTAATATGTCCAATATAACATACTGTAAAAATTTCATCAAGATTTTGCGCGTCCATAAAGGACATACAGACAGACAGATAGACTGACAAAAAATTAATTTTATATAATAGATGAGTTTTTGACGCTTTGGGGGTAAATGGGGATGCTGGGGAAAAGTGGGCAACTAAATCTCATTTTTATTGTTAGATATTATTTAGCACACTTAAATACGTAACATAAGTAAGGTCTACCTTCAGAACTTTGAATATTTTTTTTTCTTTTTTTTAAGGGACTTTCTCTTTAACGTATTTTAAAGTGTGATTTTGAGGTTATGTCAAAATCTAAGGGTGATGGGTAAATTCTGACCCCGGATTCGTTTTTAGCACACCAAAATACATACCGTATGGACCTAAACTTTCAACTACAAAATTTTTTTTTTGTGGTCCTGTGTATTCATTACCTAAACCAGAACTGCTTCAGCAAAGTTGATATTGGCATAAGTCTATAAAAACCTGTCTAACTGCAGATTCTATCTTTTAATTGTTTCGATTTATAAAAAACGCAAGCCCGAAATACTAATTGCGGGATGTGACTTTACGATATCTCGGAATTGCACTCCCTAATCGAACCATGTGCCATGAAATTCTGAAATATTAAATTTTTATACATATATTTGTATGCGTGGTCGGCAGTATTTGTATTCGGTGTTTCTATTTGTTTTACGGCTTTGCTGCTGTTGTTCTTATTCGCTGCAAATTAGGATATAATAACGTGTTGGTAGTGATTTATTGATTTTTATTGGCAGTTGAGGTGCATAATTTATAAGTGGGAATTATTTATTTGAATCACACAATGACTTTCAATGAATTTTTGTATCCTTCTTTAAAATGGATAAAATAATCTGACCACATGTGCAGTCATGTGCTACCAGAGTCTTTAATTTGTTTTATTAAGCAAAATTTTTGTTAAATGTTTTGTGAATATGAATCTCTAATTAGTTTTTTGTCAGAACTCCGAAACGAAGATTCATTTAACTATTATGAGAGTAGGAGTAAAGATAAGAGCCAAATAAAATGTTATACAATGGAAAAAAACGCGCTCTTCCACGGAAGATTTTCAGTTTTCTGCATCAGAACATTTTCGAGTGAACGTTTATTTTTCAATTTTAGATGTATTAATTCAGAATTTGAAAAAACGCAAAGTTGCTTATGTAGAAATTAATAAAAATTACGGGTTTCTCGTCAAAATACAACAGATGAGTCTTGATGTGATTACCAAAGAAGTCGATAAGCTTATAAAAATGAATCCTCAAGATTTAGATGAATCCCTCACAATTGAATGCGTGCACTTCGCATCGAACTTAAATTCAATAAAAATCAAAAACCCCACAGTTTCAGATTTATCAAAAATAATCTGTGAGAATAGATTTCAACATATCTACCCAAATCTCCATACTGCGTTATGAATGTTTTTGTGCATGATGGTATCAAATTGTAGTGGAGAGCGATCTTTTTCGGTTTTGAAGAGGGTAAAAAATTTCTATCGCTCCACTCAACGCAACGAGCGTCCAAACGTACTCGCTTTGCTGTGCATTGAGGCTGAGCTGAATAAGAATTTTAATTATAACCAGCTTATAGATGAATTCAGCTTACTGAAAACGAGAAAAGTAGCTCTGTAAATATATATCTGTTTACTATTATATATGATACGTTAAATAAAAATTCTAAAGAAAATATTCATATAGACTTTCATTTCTATCTACCACTTCATACTTGGTGTTAGTTTTTGGATTTAAAAAAAAAAAAACTTTTTTCAAAATTTTTCCGCCCCCGTGGCGTTGCCGCCCATACGCCATGGCGTCGGTGGCGTATGCGGTAATACGTTCCTGAGTGAGAGCTTTATGAAATCGCTTCGTTAATGATACAATGCGACCTTCACCAGCTCATTAACTGATAACCTCAATTGGCGTGGTCATTTACATACTTTTTTTTTGACAGAACCAGGTTGGCCATCTTGCAACCCCATTTTAATGTATGTAATTGCAAAATAACAAAACAAAAACTGAACTCATTGTAAAAACGGATTGTACCAGGTTTTACAGGATCCGGAAAATTTTAGGCTCCACCCTGGAACGTCCTTTCAAACATTTCTATTTAGAAGTTTCAATTATTGAGTGAAGTTCATTTGTTCTATACTCATGCTGATTGTATTATGAGGTATAATCATTTTACAAAACTAACAATAAATACAGTATCTCCAGCGTGATTTTTATCCACTATCACCATTAATTAGGCAATTTTCGAATTAATGTTTTTGTATATAATAGATGGGAAGAAGTATAGTTAAATAGGCAATACACTTTCTGAAGAGCATACAAAACTATTGCAGGGAGTTTATAGGTGAGCCAACACAAGAACTTTTTACCTTGGCTATAGAAGGTATAGCCCTTTGAGAGTCTGACAATGTAATTTTTAATGAGATAATACCGATAGCAGAACTTATAAATTCCGTCCCTATATGAGCAATGGATGTCAGAACTTAAGCTGAGGCTTAACGCTGCGAAATACGTTTCGGCACGATTCGGCTTACGTTCAGCTGTTATTTTGTGTACATGGTAAGAATAAATTGTTGATATTAAAGAAAATGTTTGCTGCTGACGGACACATAGATATATATTTGTAACATGCATCTGTGTAGGTTTGCCTGACACTGATGTTAGTAGAAATAGTAGTCCAATTTTGGAAATGAAGTCAACCTGATAAGCCCTGCGGCTTTTCTTTTGCATATTTTTTTTTCTGTTTGTAAATTTGGTTTACATATCAATCAATTGTGATAAATGAAGACGTCCAAATTTTAGAATAGATGTTATCTTTTTGACGACTATAAAAGCAAACATCAAAGTAAGTTTCCGTTTTTGTTGAACGGTAATATCAAACATCTTTCAATATCTAACTATAATCTAAGCTAGAAAATCGATTATAAGTAATTAAATTTAAATATCAAATGAGTTACAAAAACAAAGATACAAAAAGAATGTTGGCTTTTGTTTCGTTCCACTTTTTTTGGTTTGAAGGCTCAGAAGTTTTCACTAACCGGCTCAAAGGTCACTGATGATTTCATTTAGCAATGGATGAAACTAGTATTTACTATGACCAGCTTTATCTCGGATTTTTTGGTTTATTTTTTGTTGTAATTTTGTTGGTGTTATCACACACTATACTGAACAGTAAGCTCAGCAAATTAAAAATTTAGCCAAATTTAAATTTAGCCAATCTTTTTTGTCGAACTTTTAAAAGTCAATTAGGTTTTAAAGACGTTAATGGCTTAAATAAAGAAGAAAAGTATAAAAAGTGTTTTTGGTTATTGAATCATTTCATCTGCGTCTAAAATTTAATCAATGAATTTGCTTGCAACATTAAGTTACTGTATTCTCGCCAATATGTCTTTGAAACTTTGGTGCAATGATTCGGAAAAATAAATTGCTTAGCAAAAATTTACGCACGTGCGTCCTCGTTGCCAACATCTTTCCCACAGAATACGTATGTACATACAGCTGTTTATAAATATGTATACATAAGTATGTTTGTATAAAATGTTTATGTGCACACAGATACGCTGCTATAAATAAAAATAGTGGATAAGCTTTTCTTTATTGTTTCGCTATTTTGCAGTTTCTTGCGCTATCTTAACTCGTATGCCGGCTGCGTCCTTAGACATCTTCACGAGAGATTATCCATTGCCCTGTGGGTTTTTTTTTTCTATTGCATATCCATTGAAAACTTATTCCCATGCGCTTTAGTCTCATTTTTCGTATTTTCTATTGTTGTTGCTCTACATTGCCTTAAAATCCTTAGGTTTGGTATTTTCTTCCTTAAGCTTTTCTATTGTTCTCCTAGATACTTTTTTTTTCAAGCATCAGCTCTGCTATCAGTTTGAAGTTTTCTTTGTTTGGTGCTTCACTTAATCTGTTGTTCTTTATGATGTTGATGGCAATTTTCAGCCATTTCAGCATCAGGCAACTGGCCTTAAATATTTATAATCTCGATTTGTTAATTATAATCGAAAGTTCTGCCTTTGTTGTGTCTATGCAAAGTGTGGATTAATTTTAAGATAGATAATTTTCCAAGTGAATGACTCTCGAATGAAAGTGGTCTCAGCACCATATTGTAAAAATAAAACTAATTGTTATTAAGATCATTTTTGCAAGGCATCCAAGGCGCATGAAGTTATCGCAGTTTGCTGTCATACTAACTATGCTTACAAATTAATGTGAACGAATAATGTGATAAAGATTAATTATTTAGAAATAGAAAATGCTTTTAGTTGATTAAATTATTTCTTTTGTTGTTATACTTAGCCATACATATATGTATGTATGTAAGTGCCTATGTGCTTAGAAATCCAGAATTTTTAAATATTCAGAGCTGTTGTTAATTTATCCTTAGAGCTATATCGACGACCACTTTTCGAAAAAAAAAATTATAGACATACCTATACAAAATTTTAAAAAGGAAAATATATTGAAATTTAATAAATTAAAACACAAGTTTAATTTTTCTTTTTTTGAAAGGATGGCAATGCTTCAAACTAAGGACTTATATGAATTTATTTTTCACAACGAGATCTCTCATATTTTCAATGCATGGTTTTTTTTTGTTTGTTCACAATTAGCGATTTAATCTTCAAGGTGGCTTAAAAGACATATCATGAATAATATTCAGTGTTGGTTCGGTAAGCATGGGTTTTGCGCATTATATAATTTTTAATTTTAGAGAAAACGAGTTACATTACGAGAAAAAGTACAAAAGTTTATTTTTATTGTTAATTTAGAGAATAAAAGTAAAATATTTTCCCAACAAACGTCATTTGCTCCATATTATATCTTTCAATTCATAAATAACATCGCACTTCTATTTTTTTGCTCACAGCTGTAGTGTTATTGTTTAATTATTATGTAAAAATCAATTAAAGTTGAACTTTGATATTGTTCTTATTACTTTTATTTACATATGTCTACAAACAGATTTTTTAGTTTTTTTTAATACGTTAGACGGTCCCAGGAAAAACTTGAGTTTTGTTCTTCAGTTATAAACAATACCCAATAAAGTTTTTGGTCTGTTTTCTTTTCTTTTTATTAGCAATGGCCAGTGTATAATATAAATAACTAAAAACTAATTAAAAAATTTTTGTTTTATAAAAATTTCTTACTTTTTTCTTAATATTTTGTACCTTCATTGAATTGTGCAGAGTCGCTTTATCGACAGTACGGTATGATCTTTTCCACTTAAGTCTGAAGTCTTGTAAATATTTTGCAGTCATACCACTCTTTCGAAGATCTATTTTTTTTAGAGCCCAATATCTCTCAATTGGGCTAAGCTCTGGGCGAATTTGCTATTTTTGGTACAAAATTGATCTTTTTACTTTAATGGAATCATCGTAGCTTAAGAGTAATGAGAGGTTGTTAAATCCGGTCAGAACATCACTGTACCCTCATGTGCGCGAATAAATGGTATAGCACGTTTTTCGAGGCGTTCGTCTATATAAACTTTTGAATTGCTTGTGTCTTGCGTAACAAACAAGCTGCTTCTGAAGCCACAGGTGCATATGGTTTGTAGGGTTGTACAAAATATATCGATAATCGATATTTGCGATATTTTTTTCGACGATTATGAGTGATTTTTGTTTTTTTGATAAATCGAAACTCGATTTTATTTTTCGACATTTGAATAAGCACTCGTGTGGTCCTAGCCTAACAAGGTATTTACCTTGTCAAACTCAAATAAATGATACCGTGAGAAGCAACAGCATCTCTGTAAAGAACAAAAGATGACAAAACTTTTGAAAATGCACGCTTTTACATGATGCAACTAACATGATTATTGCCATAGCTGGGCATTAACTAGTTAATCGTTAATTAACGAAGTTAACATTTCGACTAACGGATTAACTTTTAAGTCAACTTTAAAAAATGCTAGCGGACTCGTTAATCCAGTAACTAATATTTATCAAAAAGATACCGCGCGCACAGCGCCACCCCGCGAAAAACACGTTCTGACAACAAGTACGAGTACTTTTCGGTTGATATGGCTGGAAACGAATGAAGAGGCGTTACGACAAGAAGCTGCCGAAAGTTCGAAGAACAGAGATAGCTTAAGTGGCGAGTAACAACGACGATGATGAGGAAGACATTTTCAATCCTGTCACTCAGTCTAAAGAAAAACCTAAGAGCGAAAAATCTTTAAGGAGTTAAGCTCAAAATCTCACAAAAATGTGGCTAGACATGAAATCAAAAGACTTGTTAAACAGAACAGATATTCATAAATCTGTTTATTATATATAAAACTGCTATACCCTCAAGCGCTGCAGTATTTTTTTTTTCCACGGGCAAAGATATTTTAACACCAAAACGAACCTTGCCTTCAGACGAGAACTTCAATATATTAATTTTCATGAAGGGGAATATCCATACTATGCCAGATGACTAAATTACACACTCCAATTATACATATCCTTTTTTCTTCCTAACCTGTTAACTTCCAAAACCCAAACCATCAGTTTTTATAAGAAGATTACTAACGCACCGATATAAAAAATTCAAATTTTATCACGTGTTAACCATTAACGTTAACTTCCGTTAAGTCTTCCGAAATGTAAAGCTTTAACGTTTAACGAAGTTAACTTTTTTAGTAACGGATTAGCGATTAACGAAGTTAACTAAGTATTTGTTTAACGGCAACCAGCTATGATTATTGCATCATCCTAGCATACATACTTGACGAAAGCGTCGGTATGGCATGATATGTACATACTTGGCACAAAAGCGTCAGTACGTGAAAAATCATTAGGTGAAGCAGTGTATAAACAGTGTGTTAGCAGTGTGTTAGCAGTGTGTTAGCAGTGTGTTAGCAGTGTATAAATTAAAGAATATTGATTACATTTTTAGCAAAACAAAAGCTGAAAGGCACCAAAAGTTTAAAAGAAAGTGTGTAAAGTTAAGAAATAGATAGCCAAAGAAATATTTAATTTTTAGAAAAGAAAAAAAAACAAAATGGACACATTTGGTCTATGTAGAATAAAAAATTACTATTTACGTTTTCGTGTTATCGAGTTATGCTGCTTTTAAAGTACATTTTACAATTCAAGTTTTTAATTATTAACTATTAAAGTGCAAACAAAACCTAATACAAGGCATACAAAAGCCTTATAACTTGAAAACATGAAAATGTAGGCAGTGTCTTTTTGTTCTACAATAATTTTATTAAATTTATAGAAAAAAAACTATTAAAAACTAAAGAAATTTGAAAAAAAAAACAAAAGACCAAATGGAAAAACTAAAGTGCGTTATTTTGAAAAAACTATTAAGAACTAAAAAAATTTAAAGAAAAACAAAAGACCAAAAATTTGGAAAAACTAAAATGTGTGATTTGAAAAAAAATATTAAAAACTAAAGAAATTTAAAAAAACAGAAGACCAAATGGAAAAACTAAAGTGCGTTATTTTGAAAAAAACTATAAAGAATTACAAAAATTTAAAAAAAAGCAAAAGACCAAAAATTTGGAAATCCAAAATGTTTGCATTTGAAAAAAGCCACAATGTCTGTTGTTTGGAAATTCTTTTAAAAAAAGGGGGACAATAAACCCGTTTCCTGTAATTTGTGTGGAAAGAGTTACAAAACGTCTGGAAACACCACAAATTTATTAACACACCTTAAAACAAAATATTATCATGCATATTTACAAAATCTGAGTCCAGCAAGATCAAAAACTGCTCAACAAGCTTTTGAAGATGCTGCGGTGGTGGACAGTATTGATTTAAGTATAGAAATCTCTATATGTACTAAAATTGGCGATCAAGCAGGAGAGGTCTTAGGGAAAGAACTTTTGGGTCGGTCCTGACGCAGTTTTCAGAATTTTTTCAGGAACATAAAAAAGATTTCACAGAATATTTTAAGCAGATTTACTTTAGCGAAAATTTTCCGATAAATTGACATTTTCTATTTTTATTTTCAGGTTATTTTGCGAAGTTCTAATGATGCCGAAATTGAAGAATTCGATACTGCTGAGACTGAGTTGGTTGCTTACGATACACCTATGTATATGAAGAAAAGGAAAGCAACAAACTTTAGCGTCATGTTTACAAAGAAGCACAAGTTTTGAAGGTCAGTAATTTTTATTATAGTAATTTATTAGTATTTTCATACTTTTTAATCCATTTTGTACATTCTCCAATAGTTAGGTTAACCACAGTTTCATTTTATTTATATTCTTATTAAATCTTAAGTTTAGCGTGCTATATTCCAACAACAAAAATCATGCGATTCCTTCATAGTGACAAGTACTATTTCACACCTGGTAGCATTCCAGTGTATGTGTTCAATGATTCAGTCTGTTATTTGAATCGTAGAACTAAAGGATGCGGCTTCTGTCCTATTGGAAAGGCATACGCAGACCATGGCGTGGTGTACTTCTGGTTGGACCTCCAAGCACCGGCAAGACAATGATGGGTAGTAATTTGATGATTGCATCAAGTTTGAACCTCCGAAATTTCAATGCTAAACGCGCTTAGTAGGAATTTGGACGCCATTTTTGACATTTTAATTTTTTCAGCAAAAATGTCGAATTTCGATTACCGACATATTCGATATCTCTTTCTCGATATATTTCGATACGGTTTGGAAATATCGATCATCGATATTTCGATAGTATTTTTTATTTGCCCAACCCTAAGGGTTTGTCAAATCATACATTGCTTCGGATATTTCGGAAATATAAAAGTTTTTTTTTTTGTTTCTCGCGAAAAAATTCGTACTCAAACTAAGTTTTTGTTTGAGAGATGGCAGAATGTTAAAGCTACTAAATGCATTCAAAAAATGCACCATTTTGGAAGTGGAGGAAAAAATGATTTACTTGTTGGGCAAGTATTAAAAATTAATCGATGCATCACAGGTAGTTATGGAGCTTTAAAAATAATAATAGGGGTATTTGCATGTAAATGTGGACACGGTATAAGATTATTTTTTGTCGCTTTTCAATCTTTAACTATATCCAAATTAATGTTTAATAATAGTAGTTTTGCCACCAAGTGTCAAGTGTTCTAGTTACTGGGTGTACGCGTGCTTTCAGTTTTAGATAAAACTCATTTTTAAATTTCTGTATTTTCAGTGTTTCTTGTAATAGTTGGTAAGTAAGTTTCATGTAGCTAATATTACATAAAGCCATGTTATTAACAATGCGTTGCAAGACTCGCTTTGAGAAAACTGAGTGCTTAAAAATTAAGAAAAAAGATACCCTTGTTTTTTGTAACGCGAGTTAACAATAAGTACATTTTTTCTAGTATTGTAGGTGTTTGTTTATAATTCAAATAAATACTTAGATTCTCTTTTAGTGTTTCGATTTATAACGAATAACGGTAAAATCATCCTCCGTTTATTTTTACTAGTTTAAAATAAATGTAAGTACTTTTTGTAACGTGAGTTACCGGTACCTCGCATCTTCATCATTTAACAAGAGTTTTTGATAACTTTTATCTATCTTGAAATTCTTGGACCTAAACAGGAAGAAAGTAGTATTTTACTCACGGTTGCCACACCAAAATATTTTTTGGGACCAAAATATTTTTTGGGACCAAAATTTTATAGAAAAAGGACCAAAATGGAATAAAAAGGACCATATTTTCTTATCATATTTTGTTTTATTGAACATAAACAAGTTAACATATTCCATTAAAAAAAAATATCTAAAAATACCTGAAAGTTCACATAACACATTGTAAAAGATGTGTAAAAAATAACTTACATATACAGGGTGTTTTTTTTAGAGGTATAGAGCTTCGAATTGAAATAAAACACAAGAAAATCGTTTTAATGTCCATCAATTTGGCTTTATTGGAAGGATAATTTTATGTCATTAATGTTTAAATATGATTTCGGGCATGTGGCCGCCGCGGCTGGCTCGAATAAAGCCAATTCTACAGGTCCAATTTTGAACCACTTTTTCGAGCATATGGGGCCGTATGTCGGCAATAACGCCACGAATGTTGGCTTCCAAGTCCCCTAACGTTTCTGGTTTGTTGGCGTAGACGAGCGACTTCACATATCCCCAAAGAAAATAATCCAATGGTGTCATATCACACGATTGCCAATTGACAGGTTCATTCCGCGAAGTTATGCGCTCATCGAATGTTTCCTTCAATAAATTGATTGTGACGTGCGCTGTGTGGCATGTAGCGCCGTCTTGTTGGAACCACAACTCATCCACATTCATGCCATCCAATTCGGGAACAAAATAGTCGGTTATCATGGCTCTATACCGGTCTCCATTAACGGTAACTGACTCTCCAGCATTATTTCGGAAGAAGTATGGCCCAATGACTCCACCAGCCCATAGAGCACACCAAACAGTCAGTTTTTGTGGATGTAATGGAGTCTCATGTGGATTCTCTTCACTCCAAATGCGGCAATTTTGCTTGTCGACGTAGCCATTCAACCAAAAATGAGCCTCATCACTGAACAAAATTTTGCGATGAAAATCAGCATCGAGATCAATCTCATTTTCGGCCCATACACCAAAATCACGACGCATTGCATGGTCTCGCGGCTTTAATTCTTGCACAAGCTGGATCTTGTAAGGTCGCAAGCCAAGATCTTTGCGCAAAATCTTCCATAAAGTTGATGAACAAAGCTCCATTCATTCGGGTCCTCTTCAACATTTTGCTCTACAGCGGCAATTGTTTCTTCGGTGCGCACTGTTCGACGTCTCTGCGGATGCATATTATCACATAGAGTAAACGTAGTGCGAAAACGACCCATGGTTAACCGAATTAATTGCTCTGATGGACGATTATGTCGACCATAAAATGGACGGAGCTTGCGGTAAACTTCGCGAACTGAACCATTATTTTCGAAATAAATTTGCACGATTTGCAAGCGTTGTTCTTTTGTTAACCTGTTCATGATGAAATGGCAAACCAAACTGAACATAAATGACATTAGAGTTGCCAGATTTGACCATAAAATGCCAGTTTTATCTCTATTCGAAAAACAAACCTCTAAAAAAAACACCCAGTACATTAGGGTGTTTTTTTTCAAACTTTAGGAAAGGGATTTTATTAATTTTTTCCTATATCATAGCTTGAGGAATAAAAATAACTGTCCCAACATTTGAGCTTCCTAGCTCAAACCTGTAAACGGCGCGGACAGAGTTTATGTCCAATTTCGTTGAAATTTAACGAAACAACCGACTTACTAAAACGTAGAAAAAGTCTGCCTTAGGTGCCAGGATATAGCGTTTTGGGATTTTTAGTTGAATGGGGACGCCACCCACTGTTGTAAAACCACGCCCACATTTTTCGTGTGACTAAAAATGCGGAAAAAATACACCCGAAGGAGGTATTTTTATTTTTTTTTTAAATTTGCGGTCCTATATAGCTATATTATAGAATCGGTTTTGAAGAAAATTCGCCCAAAATTTCAGCTTCCTAGATCAAACCTGCGAACGGTGCATCCACTTTGTTTCCTAGTACAATTCATATGAAAAACGAAAAAGCAAAACAACGAAAAACAGAAAATTTTTAAAACGCAAAAAAAATCTGTTTTTCGTTGTTTTGCTTTTTCGCCTTAATAATTAAAATTGTGTTACAGAGGTACACTTCCAAAAGGTACTTTTTTGATAACAAAGTGAATAATTAATTCAGAGACATAAGCCTTTTTTTCGCGATTTGTTAACATTTTTGCAACTGGACATGTGCCGTTCTGTTCGTCCACTCCTCAATTGTTGTTTTTTTTCTCTCATTTGTACAATTGATGTTTGGATTCGAAATTCACTCAAAAAACTCACTCTATTTTTTTTTGTTGCTTCTTTTAAGCCACCTGAACACGTGGAAAGGATAAAAATCGGTTAACGAGATTTCAGGCTTCTGAAGTTCAAGGTTAAAACTAAATATCCTAAAAGTTTCATATTTGTATCTCGTGGTTCCCATGCTGATATAATGGCTTAAAAAATGCAATTTTTCAAAAGTTCGAAATGTCAAGCACAGATTTTTCTTATAAAAAGTAGGCGGGAAGAGTTAATTGTAGATTTTATTTCTTCCCCGATATGTGTTCTTGATCTGTAGGAAAAATTAATGGTTTGTATCCAACAGTCGTGACACTGGAGCCAGTTAAAAATCACGAAAAATCAATAAAATACATGTTTTTTCAGCACCGTGTAATTTTCGCGTATACAAATTGTGTGAATTTACATTCTTTGCACAAATACTACCGTCTCTTAGCTTTAAGATGCCATCTCAAAAAAATTTTTACAGCTAAAAATATTGAAGACTGAAACTGACGTTTTTCATATGCTTCAATTCGGCCAGGCGGGAACTGACGCATCCGAAAATTGTATGCCCTTGAATTTCCTTCTTTCGAACCCTAACGAAGATTCTCACAAAATCTAAGCAAAATTCAAAGCAACGAAATTACCAGTTTTTAGACGTTTTTATCTGGAATTACTCATATGCATTTATGTACATACTTATATATGCGTATGTATATAGAAATGTTAATTTTTGATACTTCTCAAAAAGGACCAAATCAGAAAAAGAAGGCCCAGCGGACCAAACCTAAAAAAGGACCAGTTTAGGTCCAATTGGACCAAAGTGGCAACCGTGATTTTACTCTTCAGCACTCCACAGGCTTGGGATGGGGCTGCTTGTAGAAGTCCACGTAAGTGGAGAAAGTCCTGATCGCCACTCACTTGGGAGTGGCCAGAGATGATTCTTTTGCAAGCAGTTCAAGCAGCTCACAAACTTCCGGCGTTTTTTGGCCAAGTATCCTCTCGAGATCCCTTGGACACCTGTCCGGGGGTGAGCTAGTTGTGAGAAGGCGAGTCTCTCCTAGACTTAAAACTTGGAATGTGTGCGTAGGGTTTGGGTCCCACCACACATTATCATCATTTCCAATGAAAACCAAATCAGCCTCGGATAATAGCCCCCACTACGATGATGACCACTGCAAACGAAAAACGGACAATGATTTACGGATATGCACCTGGAATGTCCGGACCCTCCATAGGGAAGGTGCAACTATCCAACTGGCGGAAGCCCTCGTAAAAATAAAGGCTGACATCACCGCCATCCAGGAGATGCGATGGAAAGGACAAGGCTGCTCTAAACGGACGAACTGTGATATCTAATACAGCGGCCATGCGGAGAGGCGCGAATTTGGTTGCGGATTCATTGTAATTCGAAAATTACGCCACCTAGTTTCCCGGTTCACGCCAATAAATGAAAGGCTGGCTACGATCCGTATCAAGGCAAAATTCTTCAACATAAGCCTAATTTGCAAGCACGCCCCGACGGAGGAAAAGGACGATGCCACCAAGGATGATTTCTACGCAAGCCTAGAGGACGTGTATGACCATTGTCCGACCCACGATGTAAAAATAGTCCTCGGCGATTTTAACGCAAAGGTCGGAAGAGAAGGCATCTTTGGCGCTACACTCGGTCAGTTCAGTCTCCACGAGACCACTTCAAACAACGGTCTGAGACTGATCGACTTCGCCGCGGCGCGAAAAATGGTAGTGAGTAGTACCAGATTTCAACAACTCGACATTCACAAGGCCACCTGGCTATCCCCGGATCAAAAAACGAAAAACCAAATTGATCATGTTGTGATCGACGGAAGGCACGCTTCAAGCGTTCTGGATGTGCGTACATTTTGGGGGGTCAACACTGACTCCGACCACTATCTTGTTGCAGCTAAGATCCGCATGCGGCTATGCAATGCGAAGAATGTACGCACGGGCATGCAACGAAAGCTGGACGTTGCCAAGCTGCAATCACAACGGACTGCCGAGGCGTACTCCGCTCAACTCTCGGTTAAGCTCAACCAACCAACCTCTGAAACCGACGACGCCGGTGGACTTTGGACACACATCTCCCACTCCATGCGGACAGCTGCCGAGGAAGTCATTGGTTTTCGGCGCCCACAACCTCGAAACTAATGGTATGACCAGGAGTGTCGCGATGCGACTGCTGAAAAAAACGCCGCATATAAGAAGACGCTGCAGTCAGCCGCAACGCGAGCCGTGCGAGAAAACCACCGCGAAAAGAGGAAGGAAGAGAGGCGCATTTTAAGACGTAAAAAAGGGAGCAGGAAAAGCGTGAGCGTGAGGAACTTGAAGTGTACCAGGGCAAGAAGGATACACGAAAATTCTATCAACAAGTTAAGCCTCTAACTCAAGGTTTCAAGCCCGGAGCATCCACTTGTAGAGACGAAAATGGAAATCTGGTTACAGATACACAGAGTGTACTGAGGTTATGGAGGCAGCATTCCTCCAACTTGCTTACTGGCGATGATCCCACCAATTCCGCCCAGAGAGAATGCAGTACGATAGCACCAATCGATGATAACGCAGTGGAAGTACCATCACCTAGCCATGAAGAGGTTCGAGTTGCTATCCAGCGACTCAAAAACAACAAAGCAGCGGGTGCTGACGGCCTGCCAGCTGAGTTGTTTAAAGCTGGTGGCGATGAATTGATAAGGTGCATGCATCAACTCATCAGTAAAATATGGCTAGCGGAAAGCATGCCTGACGATTGGAACCTCAGCGTGCTTTGTCCTGTAATAAAGAAAGGAGACCCGACAATCTGCGCCAACTACAGGGGTATCAGTCTTATTTCCATCGCATATAAGATCCTTTCGAGCGTATTGTGTGAAAGATTGAAGCCACATACAGAAACGCTGATCGGATCCTATCAGTGTGGCTTTAGACCTGGTAAGTCCACCATAGACCAGATTTTTACACTACGCCAAATCTTGGAGAAAACCCATGAATATCAAATCGACACTCACCATCTCTTCGTCGATTATAAAGCTGCGTTCGATAGCCCAGTGCGGGATTGCCTATACGCAACAATGTCTGAGTTCGGTATACCTGCAAAGTTGATAAGGCTCTGCAGGATGTTGTTGAGCAATACGTTTAGCTCCGTCAAGGTAGGGAATGACCTCTCCGGAACTTTTAATACCGAGCGAGGTTTCAGACAAGGCGACCCGCTCTCATGCGATCTCTTCAATTTCATTCTGGAGGGGATCGTACGAAAAGCCGGTGTGCATCATAATGGCACCATTTTCTTCAAAGGTGTTCAGCTCCTTGCGTACGCTGATGATATTGATATTATCGGTCGGAGTAAGAGAGATGTTACTGCTGCTTTCACTGCTATTGAAAAGGAATCAGCCAAAGTGGGTTTGACGGTAAACGAGGGCAAGACGAAATACATGATGTCTACTAACAACAACAAGAGAGCACGGGACCTAGACTCTCATGTTACAGCGGGCAACTGTAAATTAGAAGTTGTCAAGGAATTCATCTACCTTGGCACTGCCGTAACCAGCAACAATGATGTCAGTCTGGAGATTAAGCGGAGAATAACAATTGCTAATAGGTGCTACTACGGTCTCAGTAAGCAATTACGTTGCAGAGCTCTCTCTCGATCGACAAAGCTAACACTCTACAAGACGCTCATTCTACCTGTGCTTCCTTATGGCGCTGAGGCATGGGTGGTTTCGACAACAGACGCAGCCGCTCTTGGGGTGTTCGAGAGGAAAGTTCTCCGCAAAATCTTTGGTCCTGTTCGAGTTGGCGACGACTATCGCATTCGAATGAACCACGAGCTGTATGAGCTCTACGCCGACATTGACATAGTTAAGCGTATAACAATACAGCGAGTACGCTGGCTGGGTCATGTCCATCGTATGGATAAAGAAGCTCCAGCGAAAAAGGTATTCGAAGGGAAGGTCCCCGGTCAACGACGAAAAGGGAGACCATACCTCCGGTGGATAGACCAAGCTGAGGAAGCCCTAACCGCGCTTAGCATTAACGATTGGAGAAGGCGCGCGTAAAACAGAGGCGCCTGGCGAGAGCTAATGAGGTCGGCCGTAACCTGACAACGGGTTGTTATGGCCATCTAAGTAAGTAAGTAAGTACTCCACAGGCTTTAGGAAAAGCTTTACCACGTACTCGTAGAGCGTTACTCAAGTTTCCACATAAAAAAAGTGGTCATCAGTAAATTGCTGAATAACTATAATATGATGCCCAACAACTCTCATTTGAAGCAAGGAAACGCGAAGCTCCTGGCCTTAAAGATTTCATTAGCATTCGCAACGAAAGAAATCATCCAGATTTGACATTTGTGTAACTCTCTCTCTCTGAAACCCATGCCTTCGTTAAAGAACACGGAGCAATTGCCCAAAAGAGCAAGGTCGCAGAACTGAGACTACTTAAGTAATAAACTTCCTCATAATGTATTGTTACGAAATTTCTGTCTCTTTGACGATAATTTCGATCTCTCACACTTTTCTGAGTTCGATCACTGGATTCTGTAATAATTAAAAACACACAAACTTATTTAGTTATAAAATGGTTTATTTTATTAACGTTCAAATTCTAATATTAATTTAACACTGTATAGAAAACTGTTTTACTTTACTACGGATCACACTGTATTCACTTTATTGCTTTTAATTCAAGTGTTCCACTTCACTGTTGAAATACTACTGTGTCCGAAAACTCAAATGACACCCTTTTATACTACAGGCATCACTTTCTCGAATAATCTACTAGCTGCCAGATGGCGTATATTCTACTATTATCTACAACCTACCAGTGCTACTTTGTAGCGTGCATTCTACCACTATCCACAATTCACCAGCATGGCGCACTGACGTTGAGCTCACAATTATCGAGAAGGTTGCTATTATTAGATGGCGTTGTACGACGTTGAATTTCACAATCTAGATGTCTCTCGGTTATTGACTTTAATAGTGTACTGCAGCGTCTGTTCGGTTTATTATTTTTACACCATTACGCTTTTGTTGGTATTTAATTCAAGAGTTTTTCTAGCATAAACCAAATTTCGCTACAGTATGTTTATGTAAATATCACGAGAAGAAGATATTCCCTAGTGTTGAGCTCGTTGCACAGTATTTGTAAATGTCCTAGGTACATAGGACTTGCCATATCGTCTGATAGATTTGATCCAGCCATGTCATTGATGCAGGTGAACTTCTTAGAGAATTTCACATGCATTGCTCAAGATGAAATTCAGAGTTTTCATTGGGTACAGCTACAAGTAAGTCTTTTCACTGTTTCGCTTTGGTCCTTTGGAAAACAACATCCCATCGTCATTGTGTCTGATGATCGCCATCACGATAAGTAAACATCGGTAGTATATGTATGTTGATAGAACCTAGAAGGAGCTGCCAGAGAGTATTAAAGAAGTACACATTTGGTCTGATGATCCATGCTCGCAATTTGAATTTTATAATTCAAAAAAATAAAAAAGCTTTCAAATTTTTCTTATCAGATGGATTTTAGGAGTGAAATTGCCTAGGTGGCGACACTCAAACATTAGTAACTTTTTTATTTATGAAACAAATGTACTAAAATTTTTTTTTCAGGAAAAAGTTCCGTAGACTTTACAGAACAATTCTGTGGAATAATTTTGTTTCTGTATATATGAGAAGTTGTTTTAAATTCTATTTGTTTGTTAAAAAGTTAATTTTTTTATAAATAAAGATTCTTATAAAAACTATATTCATATAAATTGTAAAATATTTCTTGTCCAATCACAAAAATTTCATTAAGTTTTTCCCAATATTTACTGAGAAATCGCAATTTAAAAAAACACGCACATAGAAATTCACTTGTTCATAACTTTTTAAAAAATGCAAATTTTGCAAAAATAAATTTAAGGCTTTAATATTGGTCAATAAATTTTCAAAGGTATGCAAAAAGAGTTTAAGTTTAATAAGTTGGGTTTTACTGTTCCCACTTGAGAAAAGTTTACTCTAAGTAATAATTTTAATGATTCAGAAATAAGATCAATTCTGTTTCAGAAGACATGTCCCTAAAGCGATAAATATTTTTAATTAAAATTTTTTTACAGATGTCTATGTGGATTAAATCTGCAACCTCCTTGATACTTTTTAATATTTTCTTCTACAGCCTCCAAATTCGACTCCACAAAAGATTTATTTAAAATGATGTTTTTTCTTAAATGTAAAAACAGTCTAGAGTCCTTTATAACTTGAAACAACAAGATCTTCATCATAATATTCCTCTTATCGACGTTAAATTGTTTTAAGAGTGGGCGGATTATCAGTCACAACATTCATCAATTCATTTGAAGAAATTGATAATCGGGATGGCTATTAATATAATCAATTATTTGCTCCATTGCGTGATTTGTATTAATACTTCGTGGTTCAATAATTTTTTCCGGTGTATTATACTGTTTGAAAATGTCTGCATAACACGACCTATGATATTTAGCACTAAGTCATTCACCGAAATAATTCTCAAAAGAAGATATCAAGAAAACTCATTTCTTACATTTTTGATAACGTCAAGTAATTTTTGCTTCATATGATATGAAGTAATGTCAGATACATTCTGATGCTGTTTAAGTTTTTTTTTTTTTTTGAGAAAATAACGATTCGACTCAAATAAACAATTTTGACCCCAATCAAAAGAAGAATCTGAACTTATTAACTTTAATTTTGGTGGGCTGAAACTTTTTTTATTTCAGTTGCACACTTTTACGCTCAGGAAGTCGTTTCCGATAACTGGAAGAAACAAAACCCTTCTTTTACGGCATTAAAGATATTATGAGTTTATTATTTTTTAATTAAATTGCTTTTGTTTTCAATGTTGGCAGTCCCTGAGTCGCTTCAGTCAATTTTTCTTTAACTTGAGTTGAGGTACCTGGAGCATCTTTATTGTAACCCTGTTCACAAATGCAACATAAGCTTTCTGTAGATTCTATAGCACCTTCTTCTTGATCCTATAACATAAAAGGATTGAAATATGTAAGAATTAAGAATCAAAATAATTTTTATATAAAAAATGTTAAATAGCTAAGAATGTATAAATACATGGAGGATGGAGCTGCTTGTAGAAGTCCACGTAAGTGGGTAAAGTTCTGATCGCCACTCACTTGGGAGTGGCCAGGGATAATTCTTTTGCAAGCAGTTCAAGCAGCTCACAAGCTTCCGGCCTTTTTGGCCAAGTATTCTCTGGAGATCCCTTGGACACCCGTCCGGGAGTGAGCTAGTTGTGAGAAGGCGAGTCTCTCCTAGACTTAAAACTTGGAATGTGTGCGTAGGGTTTGGGTCCCACCACACATTATCATCATTTCCAATGAAAACCAAATCAGCCTCGGATAATAGCCCCCACTACGATGACGACCACTGCAAACGAAAAACGGACAATGATTTACGGATATGCACCTGGAATGTCCGGACCCTCCATAGGAAAGGTGCAACTATCCAACTGGCGGAAGCCCTCGTAAAAATAAAGGCTGACATCACCGCCATCCAGGAGATGCGATGGAAAGGACAAGGCTGCTCTAAATCGGACGAACTGTGATATCTACTACAGCGGCCATGCGGAGAGGCGCGAATTTGGTTGCGGATTCGTTGTAGGTCGAAAATTACGCCACCTAGTTTCCCGGTTCACGCCAATAAACGAAAGGCTGGCTACGATCCGTATCAAGGCAAAATTCTTCAACATAAGCCTAATTTGCAAGCACGCCCCGACGGAGGAAAAGGACGATGCCACCAAGGATGATTTCTACGCAAGCCTAGAGGACGTGTATGACCATTGTCCGACCCACGATGTAAAAATAGTCCTCGGCGATTTTAACGCAAAGGTCGGAAGAGAAGGCATCTTTGGCGCTACACTCGGTCAGTTCAGTCTCCACGAGACCACTTCAAACAACGGTCTGAGACTGATCGACTTCGCCGCGGCGCGAAAAATGGTAGTGAGTAGTACCAGATTTCAACAACTCGACATTCACAAGGCCACCTGGCTATCCCCGGATCAAAAAACGAAAAACCAAATTGATCATGTTGTGATCGACGGAAGGCACGCTTCAAGCGTTCTGGATGTGCGTACATTTTGGGGGGTCAACACTGACTCCGACCACTATCTTGTTGCAGCTAAGATCCGCATGCGGCTATGCAATGCGAAGAATGTACGCACGGGCATGCAACGAAAGCTGGACGTTGCCAAGCTGCAATCACAACGGATTGCCGAGGCGTACTCCGCTCAACTCTCGGTTAAGCTCAACCAACCAACCTCTGGAACTGACGACGACGGAGGACTTTGGACACACATCTCCCATTCCATGCGCGCTGCTGCCGAGGAAGTCATTGGTTTCCGACGCCCACAACCTCGAAACCAATGGTATGACCAGGAGTGTCGCGATGCGACTGCTGAAAAAAACGCCACATACAAGAAGACGCTGCAGTCAGCCGCAACGCTAGCCGTGCGAGAAAACTACCGCGAAAAGAGGAAGGAAGAGAGGCGCATTTTCAGACGTAAAAAAAGGGAGCAAGAAAAGCGTGAGCGTGAGGAACTTGAGGTGTACCAGGGCAAGAAGGATGCACGAAAATTCTATCAACAAGTTAAGCGTCTAACTCAAGGTTTTAAGCCCCGAGCATCCACTTGTAGAGACGAAAATGGAAATCGGGTTATAGATACACAGAGTGTACTGAGGTTATGGAGGCAGCATTTCTCCAACTTGCTTACTGGCGATGATCCCACCAATTCCGCCCAGAGAGAATGCAGTACGATAGCACCAATCGATGATAACGCAGTGGAAGTACCATCACCTAGCCATGAAGAGGTTCGAGTTGCTATCCAGCGACTCAAAAACAACAAAGCAGCGGGTGCTGACGGCCTGCCAGCTGAGTTGTTTAAAGCTGGTGGCGATGAATTGATAAGGTGCATGCATCAACTCATCAGTAAAATATGGCTAGCGGAAAGCATGCCTGACGATTGGAACCTCAGCGTGCTTTGTCCTGTAATAAAGAAAGGAGACCCGACAATCTGCGCCAACTACAGGGGTATCAGTCTTATTTCCATCGCATATAAGATCCTTTTGACGTTCCATGTCAACCGGGACAGTCTGCCCAAAATTGAGCGCAACGGAGAAACGTTTTTAAGGTGTCAAAATGTTCGCATGCTCAAGAGCTTTCATATGAGGACTGGTGCTTTCGAATTTGTTTTTTTAAGGAAATGGCGACCATAAAACCGCGCCTACCTTTAGATATCTATGTATAAATTGGCAGTTGGTAAGCATCCATAATCATAATCGCTTAATTTTTTTATTTTGTAGGAAGGCTGTTAAGAGAGGGATTGCAGTGTATACTTTTTTTTTCAATAGTAGGTGGTGCCACGCCCCTAATTGAAAATGCTGCCATGGCTAAACTAATTGACCGATTTTAATAAAATTTGGTTTGGAGGTAGACTGAACCTTAAGAAAAGTAATTAGAAACTTTGAATTCTTAATACGAAAGCGCTGTTTCGGCTGAACCGCGTCATCGATTTTGATAAAATTTGGTATTTCAATTAAGCGATTATGATTATGGCTGCTTACCAACTGCGAATTTATACATAGATATCCAAAGGTTGGCGCCGTTTTATGGTCGCCATTTTCTTAAAAACAAAAAATTCGAAAACACCCGTTCGCATATGAAAGCCCTTGAACATACGAAAATTTTAACACCTTAAAAACGTTTTTTGGCTGCGCTTAATTTTGGGCAGACCACTGTCCCGGTTGACATGGAAAATCCCATATCTATTATATAAAATTCATTTTTTGTCTGTCTATCTGTCTGTCTGTCTCTTATGCACACGGAAACTATACGATTTTGATGAAATTTTTACAGTATCTTAGTATCGATCAGGCGGGTGTCATATGCTATAAAACTTTTATTTAGGATGCATATTTAGGGTGGCCCTCATACACAAATATTTTAAAAATAGCGATTTCTCAAAGACAGGCAAATCGATACTCATGAATTTACACCGTATGGCTTTTATGTTAAGGGGCACGATTGGATGGTAAAAATTTTATTTAGGGTGCATACTTAGGGTGGTCCTCATACAAATATATTTTTAAATATCATTTTCGCGAAGACAAATAAATCGATTCACACCGAATTTACGGTGCCGTGAAATAATCCCCACGGACATAATCCCCATTTTTGCTGTGGGGGTTATGTCCGCAAAATTTTCGGACATAATCCCCATAAAAAAACGGACATAATCCCCCGCATCAGTGACGGACATAATCCCCATAACAATAATTTTGTCATAGGAAATTTTTAAGTTTAAGAATCGGCTATTTTGACAAATCATCCGTTATTTTTACAGTTAGACGGCTGTAAGTATTATTCATTTAAGCATTGGACACTTTAAACATATTTTTGGTTCATTTGTTTTGAATCGTGGCGCCGTCAACATGTCAGAAAGCATAGATTTCGAGTTTATCGCGGGTGCCCGTAAAAATAGTGAATTGCTTTATATTCCAGCTGAAAGTCAAATATACGCGTTCTAATCTACAAGAAGAATTAAAGTGACAAATGAAAAAATCAAAAGATATGAGTGCTGCGACAAAAGCTGCAAAGCGTGCGTTGATTTTTTTGTGGGCAGAAACACAGCAATTCGAAATAAAACTGCGCATTTGTCGCATTCATTGCAAGAAAATCGATTACAAGATTTTAAGCTTCGAAATTCGATAAAAAAAAATGTTTCTTTACCAAACCTTCAAACTAACAGAATTCGGACAGTATTTAACAATGAATGCCAAAAAAACAAAAATTGTTTCAAAGAACATAGTTTTTTCTAAAGTGCAACGGCATTTACGGCGCTTGAAATCCGCTGCATTGCCGAAATCTCCACAAAGTCCGCAAGACTTCATAACAATTTTTCAAAACGAAAGTTCTATGAAGACATTTGGAAATTGCGAAAGCATTGCTGAAGAAACTTTCTATAGAACGAGAGTTATTGAAAACGGTTTTTTCTTATACGCTATTCTTTTCAACTTCAATATCTGGACTCATTAATAATACCTATAGTAACGATAGGCATTTTTTGATGGATGCAACATTTGATGTAGTACCGTCTTGCGGATACAAGCAGTTACTTATCATTTATTTTGGACACGACAACCATGTAAGTATAATAAAAACATTTACCTTTTTTCATCTATATTTTTTATATAGTTCACATTTATCAATGCGCCTCTATACTATGTTTTCCTTAACCTCTTTATGAACCTATACCATAATTTATGTATTTAAAATAAGATTAAATTTTTTCTTTCAGGTTTTCCCATTCGCATACGCACTCATGTCAAATAAAAAACAGGCAACCTATGTGCACCTTTTCACTTTTATAAAATCGAATTTATTCGACTTAAAACCGAAAACTTTTACCACTGATTTTGAAAAAAGTTTAAGGAATGCTCTCAACATTGTGTTTCCTGAGGCTCGGCTCAAAGGATGCTGGTTCCATTATTGTCAGGCAATCAGGAGAAAATCTGCGCAATTTAAGGATATTGGAAAAATTGTGAAGCATAATAAAAAAGCCAGGGAAATTTTCCAAAAAATTTTAACACTACCGCTTCTCGGCCCAGGAGAAATAATAGAGGGCTTTAATTTGTGCCAATATGAAGCCTATAAAAGTTCACAATTCCGGAATGACAAGGGAAATATTTTTGAGTACTTTGAAAAACAGTGGATCATTAAGGTATAACAAGTGGAAAATAAATTAAATATATAAAGGTTTAATATTTATTTTTTTTGAAGGAAACTTAGTCTACACAGCGAATACATTAAGACGTTAGAGGGCTACAATTGCTACTTAAGCAGCCGGATTCCAACCCATGGAAACTTTTGGGATTTTTTAAAAATCATTCGGCAGGATGAACTTCAAAATTTTAATGAGCTAACAAACAGACTTGAAGGAGTTTATGATGTTTTTGAAAGACCCAAGAAACGTGTGCGAAGTCGAAACCACCTGATCGAGGAACTAACGGAAAAACTAAGTTCCAATCGTATAAATGTTTTTGAGTTTTTGCAATGCATGGTAAACAAAAACACGAATATATTGCCGAAAGATGAAAACTTGATATAGTTTGAATGCAACCAAGACGAGGAAAAGACAGAATCAGAAGACGATAAGCTATGTTCTGATAACACTTTATGTGAAATTTGTTTCAAAAATAAGAAAAATATAATTTTGAAGCCATGCAGACATGGCAAATTGTGTCGCCAATGCTCTGACACAATAAACAAATCTCATTTAGAAAATAATACTTTAATGCAGTGGTCGGCAGAGCGCAAATATCAATTATTTTCTTATTCTCAAAAGAGAGAGAAATGACAAAAGCTCCAATCACTGTGAAAAATGCTTCTACGTTTCGCTGTTTACGCTGCATATGATTTCTTATTTCTGGGGTAAAATTTTAGTTATGTTTTCTAATTTCAGGGGTTTAATTATAGTCATAAATGCTTTTTTATATTAAATTTATTAACTATCTCTAAAACTCGCTTGTAGATTAAGCGTTGCTCATTGGCAAAATAATTTTCGACAAAAAAATATTTATATTGCCATTTAATTTCAAACATTTTTGCAGTGCATTAACGAAATAACCAGCTCATTATGTAGTTTGCTAACTCTCGCTTATTCTCTTCGTTTGCTCGCGAGCATATGGAGTGCCGACCACTGCTTTAATGTTATGCCCAATTTGTCGAAAAATTGTCGAAAGTGTGGAGGAATATTTTATTTAATTCTTAATATTTTTTTTGTTAAATTGAATTTTTCTTTAAGTTAGTTTTGTTAATAATTTTTGAATTACTTTAGTTAAATAAATGGATAATTGCCTGCTTTTTTCATCTTTAGTTAAATTTTTTGAATAAAGCCACCATTGGAATTATGTCCGTATGTTCAACACCGGCTTCGCTAGCTACAGTAATTCCACATAAAAGTCAAGGTAAGTGGGCGGCCTTCGGCCGCAGCTCAGGATTTAAAACTCCCAAAAATCCAACACCGGCTTCGCGGCGGCCTTCGGCCGCGGATCAGTCATAATTTAAATAATCCCCCATGGGGATTATGTCCGAAAATTTTGCGGACATAACAGCCACAGCAAAAATGGGGATTATGTCCGTGGGGATTATGTCACGGCACCGAATTTACACTACGTATCTCTTATGTTAAGAAGAATAGCTTAGGCCAGAAAGCTTTTATTTAGGGTGGCCCTCACACAAAAATATTTTTTCAATGATATCATTTTCTCGAAGTCCGCCAAATCGATTCTCATGTAATTTACAACACATGGCTTTTATGTGAAGAGACACAGATTAGATTGAGAAAGTTTTATTTAGGGTGGCCCTCATACAAAAATATTTTCAAATATCATTTTCACAAAGACTGGTAAGTCGATTCACACCGAATTTACACCACGTAGCTCTTATGATAAGAGGCATAGTTAAGGATACAAAACATTTATTTAGGGTGGCCCTCAGACAAAAATATTTTTTACATATCTTTTCTCAAAGACTGCTTAATCGATTCTCTTGGAACTTACACCACATGGCTTTTGTATTAAGAGGCACAGATAAGCTTAAAAAAATTTTATTTAGTGTGCATACTTAGGGTGACCCTCATACAAAAATATTTTTAAGTATCATTTTCAGGATGGCAGGTTATTCGATTCACTCCGAACTTGCACCACGTAGCTCTTCTATTAAGAAGCATAGCTTAGGCTACAAAGCTTTTATTTAGGGTGCATATATTGGGTGGCCCTAACACAATAATATTTTTAAATATCATTTTTTCGAAGACCGCTAAATCGATTCTCATTGAACTTACGCCACATGGCTTTTATATTAAGAGGCACAGATAAGGACGTAAAAATTTTAGACAGGTTAGCCGATTCACACCGAGTTTACACCACGTGGTTTTTATATTAAGAGGCACTGCTTAGGTTGTAAAAATTTTATTTTGGGTGCATACTAAGGGTGGTCCTCATACAAAAGAATTTTTTCAATAGAATTTTCACGCAGACCGCACATCGAATCTACACCACGGTTGAGGTGAAGCGATGCGCACAGGGTAATGCTAGTAATTAATATACATGCAACGTACATATACATATAATACTAGACTGGGCCAAAAAAAATGAATACGCAACACATACATATTTCTTGACCCACACGACGAATTTTAATACTGAATTTTTACTATTAGCCTAAGCCTTACTTTAACAAATTTTTTTTATACATACATGAGACTTTCTTTTACAAACCGAACAGTTTCTGACCGCCACATTTTTAAATCGCTCCAAATTTCTTTCACGTATTTTATGAGTTATAATAGTGGACACGAGTGCCGGGAATAAATTTATTATTGAAAATATAGAGAGATATCGAGCTGTGAAGTTCGAAGGCTTTACGTTTTATGGTGTTTCATGCTCATATTAAAAATGTTATATCTCCGGTAAATTTTAACGGAAAATAGTTTTTTATATCGTTCTAAAGCTAAAAAGATAAGCTTTTTTACAAAATTGTTATCCGTGGCATTGCATGGTAAATTAAAATTTTTTATAACAAATCAATTGCTTAAAGTTAGTTAATAGAGCGATGGAAAGTCGATACGTAATTAAAAAAAACAATACCGCTAAATTCCTCGTTAAATTTCCTTTAAAAACTTATTTTTTCAGAGTGGTAGGCAAATGCGGACTATCTGAAACAAATGAACTCTTGCGCTCACCCCTGAAAATACTGCATGCCGCTACACAGCGGTCCCAAATCGAGTTTAGGCTCAAAAATCGATAGAGAGCGCAAGTCTTCCGGGAAATTAATAATTTTTTAAATAAAAGCTAACTAAAATGCTAATAGATTGCCAGAGCTCGAATTTCTAATAAAAGATTTCGTTTTTTTTACTATACCTAAGTTAAATTCAGAAAAAATGTTTTAAATTTTTTATTTTGTTCAAAAATGGCTAGGCAGCGCAAATCTTTTCAGAAATTAACATTTTTTTCTTTAAACTAAAGCTTACCAAAATTCTAACACATGCTCGGAGCGTGGGTTTTGAAATAAAAATACTTGGTAAAAGCCAAAAAAAAAAAATTTAAATATAAATAGTTTCAAAAACATCTAGAGGCCGGAAACTGTCAGAAATCAAAAATTTTTGTTTTTAAAAGAAAGCCAACTTAAACGCCAAAAGATTGTCGTAACGCAATTTTGAAAAAAATAAAGTCGATTTTAGTTATTTTAAGTTAAAAGCCGAAAAAAATTTTTCAAAATATTTTTAAGTTAAAAAAATGCTTGAGGGTGCAAGTTTAAGGGCGGGTGCCACATTCTGTGCCCATAGGACAGGTAGATTACGAAATGAGGTGGTGCACAAGATCATAAAATTATATTACTTAATTACGGTTAGGGTAGCTGTTGCTGTAAACACGACGTAATTCAGAGTTCGCATACATTTATGCAATTCACAGTTTATAGTGAAATTGTAACGTGATAAAATTACCATCTGTCAAATCATACAACTGTGAGCTCAATTGTAATTGGAAACAAAGTTGATGCGCCGTTCGTAAGTTTGATCTAGGAAGCTGAAATTTTGGGAGAATTTTCTTCAAACCCAATTCTATTATATAGGCATATAGGACCGCAAATTTAAAAAAAAATAAAAATACCTCCTTTGGGTGTATGTTTTTCGCATTTTTAGTCACACGAAAAATGTGGTCGTGGTTTGACAACAGTGGGTGACGTCCTACATTCAACTAAAAAACCCACAACGATATGTCTTGGCACCTAAAGCAGACTTTTTCTACCTTTTAGTGAGTCGGTTTTTTCGTAAAATTTCAATGAAATTGGACATAAACTCTTTCTGCGCCGTTACAGGTTTGAGCTAGGAAGCTCAAATGTTGGGACAATTATTTTTACTAGTATTGCCTGAGGTCGAAATTCGACCGTTAGCACTAAATTTTAATTTAAGAATTTTGCCGACCGATCAATAGCAAAACGTTTTTGTTCATTGATTATGATCTTATTTAGTTTCACTAATCACCTCAACTTTCCTCATCTTACCTTTGGAATTACATTTAATTTACATTTGAGCACAAAACAACATTCTATTAGTGCTACATAATTTCTATTACGCGGTCTATTTGATTTTGACTCATAAATTGTCCTTTTATCCCTTTATCGTTCAGTCCGACCCGATATCGTTCTTTTGCAAGGCACAACAGAACTATATTTTTAGTTAATTTTTAAACAAAAATAAGTTAAATCGAAACTGTAACTCAAAATTAATCAGCTGAACTTCGATTATCCGTGATGGTTGGGACCGAGCGCATCCCGGATAATGGAATCACTATTTTATTTTATTCCTTATAAATTTTCAAAGTTGTAAATGGGGCATTCCATGTGAAATTTTCGATCGAAAAATAAAAATCGATTTTTACCCATGGAATATGTTCTTCAATATCTTCCGATGACCCACCTAAATTTTCACGACAATCGCTTGAGCCAAACCCGAGATATCCCTTGAACATATTATTGCTTAGACAAATTTTCTTGTTTTTACATGATTTTCAGGAGTGAATAACTCGAAATGGATGCATTTTCATGACATAATGATTCAGACAAAACTTGTTTGTTGTTTCTTGAAAAAAATTTTGCGGTTAAAAAAATTTTTGCGCATGCGCAGTATGATTTTTTGTTCGATTAGATTTGTTTTTTTAGTTTTCATATCGTGAGCCCCGAAATTTTTTCTCTCAATTGGTCCCAAAATGTTCGTCAAAGTGTCCTTTAGTAGTCACAAAATTTTCAGATTTGAGACTTTTATATTGCTCTTATTTTTTTATAAATGAATATAAAGTGAGATAAAAAAAAAGAGAAAAACCATATTGAATATACATTTTTTAATTAAATCCGAAATTAATGAAATTCAGATAGATACAGAAAGAGCAAGATTGTTATGTCGACATTTTCAATAGAACTAAATTAGTTGAATACTGTCGTTACTAGACTCGTTAGATGTTTTTTTTAAATACAATCGAACCGTTCTGATCCGCCAGGAGGCAGTGTTGGTGGGCAACACCTGGAACTCTTTTTTTAATGTCGAACCGCTTTTTTAGGTGCCTCTCGGCCTTTTTATAATCTTGCTTTGTTGCATAGACAAATTCAATGTTTTTAATTCGATCAGTGTCGTTTAACCACTCAAATAATTGATGTGGAGTTAGAATCGGCCTATCTTTATTCTGTATGCTGAATTTCGAGGCTGCTCTCTTTACTGTACCACCAATTCCATCGCATGGTCCCTTTTCATGTGCGGTGGGGAAAAAATGCCAGGAGGCATGAATTTTAATATCAGAGTAGTGATATGCTAAGTTGATGACATTTTTAAAGTTTTTGTACTGCTGTCTTGCACCGTCAGTAACATAATGTATTTTGTCTACTAGCGTCAACTTTTCTTTTAAATAATTTATAATGATTTTATTAAAAGCATACACTGCGACGGCATCGTGGTCTAAAGAGTCTGAAATAATCACCAGGCTCAGATTTTTAACCTGTTCATCTGATTTGTAAGTTATATAGACTTTATACACCGTAGCCTGATCATTATTCCAGTGAAAGCCTTGTACTGCATCTTGTACGATAAACGCATAATTTTCTGCAAAATCAATTTGCACTATGACCTCTCCTGTGATAATTTGTGATTTTGAATTTCTAATGAAGTGTGATTGTTCCTTAGCCACATAATCATGAAACAGTAATTTTAAAATTTGTCTATGCAACAAAGCAAGATTATAAAAAGGCCGAGAGGCACCTAAAAAAGCGGTTCGACATTAAAAAAAGAGTTCCAGGTTTTGCCTACCAACACTGCCTCCTGGCGGATCAGAACGGTTCGATTGTATTTAAAAGAACATCTAACGAGTCTAGTAACGACAGTATTCAAATAATTTAGTTCTATTGAAAATTTCGACATAACAATCTTGCTCTTTCTGTATCTATCTGAATTTCATTAAGCATCGGATTTAATAAAAAAATGTACATATATTCAATATGGTTTTTCTCTTTTTTTTATCTCACTTTATATTCATTTATAAAAAAATTAGAGCAATATAAAAGTCTCCAATCTGAAAATTTTGTAACTACTAAAGGACACTTTGACGAACATTTTGGGACCAATTGAGAGAAAAAATTTCAGGGCTCACGATATGAAAACTAAAAAAACAAATCTAATCGAACAAAAAATCATACTGCGCATGCGCAAAAGTTTTTTTAACCGCAAGGAAAATATTTTTCAAGAAACAACAAACAAGTTTTGTCTGAATCATGATGTCATGAAAATGCACCCATTTCGAGTTATTCACTGCTGAAAATCATGTAAAAACAAGAAAATTTGTCTAAGCAATAATCTGTTCAAGGGATATCTCGGGTTTGGCTCAAGTGATTGTCGTGAAAATTTAGGTGGGTCATCGGAAGATATTGAAGAACATATTCCAGGGGTAAAAATCGATTTTTATTTTTCGATCAAAAATTTCACATGGAATGCCCCAAATACATAATATGTATGCGAAATTAAAAACCATTTTACAAAAGTATTTAGTTATAATACTCATTTAATGAAGATCAGCTAGCTCTAACTATAAAGATATTTTCCAATGATGCGATATTTTCTATCTCTATATCGAATTTCACCAAAATCGGTCTATTAGCTTAGGGGCCGTTCAAGTATTACGTAACGCAATTTTCGAAGATTTTTGACCCCCCCTCCCCCCTATGTAACGCGCCGTAACGTTTTCCTCTACCCCCCCCCCCCCCCCCCTAAACGTTACGTAACACCCAAGTGACCATATTTACCTAAAAGTCACAATTATGTTGCGAAAAGTACCGGAAATACATGCGTATGTTGTTTATTTTCTTTATTATACCCTACACCGAGGGTATATTCACTTTGTCATTTTGTTTGTAACGCATAGGAGAGGGCGGTGGTAGGTATGAAAAAGTATATAGATATATTCTTGATCAGCGTCACCACCTGAGTTGATTTAGCTATGTCCGTCTGTCTGTTTGTTCAAATCAGGTTTACGGAAAAACCAAGAAAGCTAATTGAATGAAATTAGCACACTCAGGTCACACCTTCTTGCAGGCATCTTGCTATTCAAAACGGACGTAATCGGTTCATGGACATGCCTACCGCCCATACTCTATGTATATTTGCCCAATCCCATTTTGAAAAAAATGCAGCGATTTTGATGAAACTTGGTGATTAGGTGTACATTTGAACTAAATTAAGATTAGGCTAGGTTTCAAGTTTCCAAAGATTCGCGTGGCACTGTCCTAAATTTTAAACCTCTATACCACCATATCTCGTAAGCCGTGCAAGATATTGTGATGAAATTTCTTTATTTTTTCGACTTTTTCATTGATTTTAAATTGTTTAGACTTTTTCAACCTCTCTCAACATTAACATTTTGCATATATTTACTTTTTCAAACTCTTAAACATTTCACACTTTTTTCGAATTATTTAACCTCTTCAACGTCTTTTTTTACTGAAATATATGTACCTACTTTGAGTGCAGTGTAGGGTATGTGAGTTTCGGCCTGACTGAAGATAACACCTTAACTTGTTCATATTGTTATTTAATAAAAATCACACATAATGTAATAAACATTTGCTTAAGCTTAAAATATGTTAAAATGGCAAAAATGAGACGAACATATTTTATTAAAATTATAAAAGTTGATGGGATCTAGAACAGCTACAGCAATAAATGAGAAAAATAGGAAATCTTTCCACGCTTACATCTCTGGTTTTGGTTAACCAATCTCGAAGATGATAGTTTTAGGACATTCTGCTTGATAAGTGCTTTAATTTAACATATCATTTATTGCTGTAAATTATCTAGATCCCATCAACTTTTATCATTATAATAAAATTTTTTGGCTGTAGCTATTCAATAAGCATACACATAAAGAAAGCGTTTCATTATACACACCTCATTTCAAATCACCACCCGCTAAAGTATGTAGTTTCACTTCTAAAACAATGTTACGTAACGCGTTGTTCGAACCCCCCCCCCTCCCCTGTAACGCATCGTAACGTTTCACAAGACCCCCCCTCCCCCCCTAATTGCGTTACGTAATACTTGAACGGCCCCTTAGCTGTGAAAACATATTTTCCTATTGGGGGCGTGGCACCGTCCACTTTGGACCGAATACCTTTTCTCAAGATTCAATCTACCTCTGTACAAAATTCCATAAAAATCGGTCTATTAGCTTAACAATAAAACCGATTTTCCTGTTCGGAGCAGTACTACGCCTATCAAAAGAACATAGAAAATTCAGAAATGTTTTTAAGGGTACAGTCTATATCCAAACTAAATTTCATCACAATCGGTCCATTAGTTTAGCCGTGGAGACGATTTTTCTTGTTAGGGGCGTGTCACCGCCCACTCTGAACAAATATCTTTACTCAAGGTTCAATCTATCTCCATATCAAATGTCATAAAAATCGGTGAAGCATTTCAGCCGTGACATCGTTTTTTTCCATTAGGGGTTAATGCGTTTTGTATGGGGGAATCATGTAAATATGTTCACTTTATTTTACCTGCCTTAACGGCAACTTATAAACCTGATTTTTTTTTCTGCACATCTATAGAACAGTACCTTTCCAATGATATAAGTTTCATTCCCCTCTCTTTATAGTAAATACTAAGAAAGTGTACCACAAGATTCGATGTTCACGTATTCATATATAGATTCCTCAAGCTATAATATAGGAAAAATAAATAAAATCCATCTCCAAAAGTTTAAAAAAAACACCTTAACACGCATATCAGGCCCGTGCGCAAGGGGGGCTTTTGGGGGTTCAAACCAGCCCCCCCCATTGAGAATTTTTTCACATATATTGACATTTGAACGAAAAATCAAAGAGACACAAAAAATTTTTTTTTTTTAAATAAAAGAACTAAAATGCCAATAATCGTCGGAGCCCGAGTTTTTCATTTTCGACAAGATTTGTTCTCTCTAACTATTTTTGAACCAAAAAACACGATTTGGGACCACTGCGCGTCGCTAAGGCTAACTAACACGAGCATTCTTTTAATGCGCGTTTAAGCATAGCTCCGGTTTTAAGCATATAGGCTGAGAGCCGGCTGTAGAAAAGTCGAGTGTATAAGATTACAGGATGAGATGTATGCCAAATGATAGAGCTCAATGAGCCTAAATAGAATATCTAGGGTTGCCTTGCCAAAGCCTGTCCCGATGGCCGAAAATGCCCGAATTTTAGCCAATTTTGTTGTTCTAATTAAAACTGTAGTGCATAACAGCTTGAAATGTATGCCAAATGAAAGAACTCGAAGAGGCCTAAATATAGTACCTGGGATTGTTTTGTTAAATCCTGTCGCAAACATGGGTTTTCACCGGTTTTTTGGGTCAATTTTCATTAATGAAGATAGCAGCTTAAAATTCGTGCCAAATGATAGATATCGAAGAGCCTAAATAGAATATATAGGGTTGCCTTGTCGAGTCATGTCCAAAACATTATTTGACACCCGTTTTTGGGGTCAACTTTTCTTAAATGAGTGGCAACTCATTTTTGGGACAGGATTCTACAAGGCAACCCTATATATTCTATTAAGGCTCTTCGATATCTATCATTTGGCACAAATTTCAAGCTGTTATCTTCATTAATGAAAATTGACCTAAAAAACCGGTGCAAACCCATGTTTGGGACAGGATTCAACAATGCAATTCCAGGTATTATAATTAGGCCTCTTCGAGTTCTATCATTTGGCATTCATTTCGAGCTGTTATGTACTACAGCTTTAATTAGAACAATAAAATTGGCTGAAATTCGGGCATTTTCGGCCATCGGGACAGGCTTTGGCAAGGCAACCCTAGATTTTCTATTTAGGCTCGTCGAGCTCTATCATTTGGCATGCATCCCATCCTGTAATCTTATACACTCGACTTTTCTACAGCCGGCTCTTGGACTAATAGCTCAGGCATCAATAAAAGCAGCTTCAATGAAAATTCATGCACAAACCTATTCGCGCCATATACGTGGAAATAATGAGCTCAACCATACTACCCTACGCTGAATGGAAAATGCCGTTAAAATGGGTTTACCAGCAAGACAACGACCCAAAGCGCATGAGCAAATTGGCGAAAAATTGATTTTCCTCAAATAGGATTGAGGTAATGGAGAGGTCAGCCCAGTTCCCAGACCTCAACCCCATCGAAAACCTTTGGGCCAATGTCAAAGAAGCCGTGGGCAAGGAATGTCCTAAGAATGTCAAAGAATTATGGCATACTGTAAGGGCAGCATGGAAGGCCATTCCTGTAGAGAAATGCCAGCGTTTGGTGGATTCCACATAGCGAAGATGTGCATCCGTTTGTTCTAATAAAGGTCATTCCACTTATTGTTAATAGATTTAATATAAATAAGGTTTAGATACTGAATTATACTTTTTTTAGTTTTGTTTTTTTAAGTATTGCTAAGCACTGCTATTATTTTTCACACCTGAATTTTGGAACTTTCCCTGATTTGTCCCTGTTTGAAGTCCGAACAAATCTTAATGTTCAAAAAAAGCTTGTTTAACATTGGTGAAACATAAATGAAGCAAATAAATTTGGAATTTCATTTTTCCAATGAATAATTTTTATTTTTCATAAAGGCAAAGATTATTTCATATGACACTGCTATTTTTTCGCACACAGCTGTACATATGTATTTCAATTTTACATGATAGTTCACATGACATGTGAATAAATGAAGTTCAACTTTGGCGTCAACGCATTGCTGGGCAAGACATCAAAAATTCTCTCGAAGCACTGGTTATTTGCAATAAAGACGCGTTTCCAAATGTCCATCAAATGCTTCATGTTATGGCAACTTTGTCTGTGACAACAGCAACAAATGAACGCTCCTTTTCAGCGCTACGTCGCACAGTGTTATATTTTGAGAAAAAATGGACAAAATCAAATTCCCGTCGATAGGAATGCCCAAAAAAAACGAGGTCGGTCTCATTCGAAAGGTGATTTCATGCTTTTTTTAGAAAAATTGTCCCGAATCGAAATCCCAGCTTTGGGCGTTTCTCAGAAATGCCCAAAATATGGTCTTTTTCAATTTTAGACAGTTTTTCCCAATTTTAGTACAATTTTGACTCGTATACATATCCGATGATAATTTATTTTGAAAGTCGAGAAAAATACCTTTAATTTGGTATTTTAAAAATTTTTCTAGGTGCTTGGTATCGAAAAATACATCGATATTTAATTAGGGGTAAATTAACGTTAATCTATCATATAAAACTCATTTTTTGTCTGTCCGTCTGTCTGTCTGTCTCTTTTGCACGCGGAAACTATCCAGCCGATTTTGATGAAATTTTTACAGTATGTTCGCATCGATCGGGCGGGTGTCATAGGCTATAAAACTTTTATTTAGGGTACATATTTAGGGTGGCCCTCATACACAAATATTTTAAAAATAGCGATTTCTCCAAGACTGGCAAATCGATTCTCATGAAATTTACACAGTATGGCTTTTATGTTAAGGGGCACAGATTGAATGGTAAAAATTTTATTTAGGGTGCATACTTAGGGTGGCCCTCATACAAATATATTTTTAAATATCATTTTCACGAAGACAAACAAATCGATTCACACCAAATTTACACTACATATCTCTTATGTGCAAAAGAGACAGACAGACAGACGGACAGACAAAAAATGAGTTTTATATGATAGATTAACGTTAATTTACCCCTAATTAAATATCGATGTATTTTTCGATACCAAGCACCTAGAAAAATTTTTAAAATACCAAATTAAAGGTATTTTTCTCGACTTTCAAAATAAATTATCATCGGATATGTATACGAGTCAAAATTGTACTAAAATTGGGAAAAACTGTCTAAAATTGAAAAAGACCATATTTTGGGCATTTCTGAGAAACGCCCAAAGCTGGGATTTCGATTCGGGACAATTTTTCTAAAAAAAGCATGAAATCACCTTTCGAATGAGACCGACCTCGTTTTTTTTGGGCATTCCTATCGACGGGAATTTGATTTTGTCCATTTTTTCTCAAAATATAACACTGTGCGTCGTCTTAAGACAAACCTCAGATCAACTTTGTCCGAAGATCGGCTGAACGGCTTAGCCTCGCTAGATATACATACATATGTACATCGCGATATCGAAATCAATGTGGAAAGAGTTTTGGACGAGTTTTTTCAAGTACCTAGAGTACCGAATTTTTTAATATTTTTTTTTTCTCAATTATTTTTTTAGTTGAAATTCATGTAGCGGCATTGACCATTTCAAATTATACTGTATTAAAGTCAGAGCTGTGAATGAATGCATTCATTTTCAATTTTAACTCATGACAAATTCCGCATTCAAAGTGCAGCTATTTAAAAATGAAGTCATCTGTAGGCTTCAATGCCATAATCTCGAAGCCTTTTCTATCACAAAAGAATGCAATTATTTTGGTGACGTCACGTTTTGAGTTTTGATTGTATTGCAGTCACCTCAAATCATTTTTAATTTTTTGCAATCACTTGAAGTCGCTGCAATCACTTGAAGTCGCTTTGAGTTTTGATTGTATTGCAGTCACCTCAAATCATTTTTAATTTTTTGCAATCACTTGAAGTCGCTGCAATCACTTGAAGTCGCTGCAATCATTTGAAGTCAGTGATTTTCGAGTTAATTCAGAGCAGATGTCTACAAGTGACTTCAAATGATTGCAGCGACTTCAAGTGATTGCAGCGACTTCAAGTGATTGCAGCAACTTCAAGTGATTGCAAAGAATTAAAAATGATTTTAGGTGACTTCAACGCAATCAAATTTTTTCCAATCATGATTCCAATCAAAAACGTGACGTCACCAAATTAATTACATTCTCTTGTGATAGAAACGGCTGCAAGATTATGGCTTTGAAGTCTACAGGTGACTTCATTTTTAAATAGCTGCACTCTGAATGCTGTATTTTGGCTGTGACTTCAATGGATTTCAATTGCAAATGAATGCACTCTTTCACAGCCCTGATTAAAGTGAATGCAGTGAGATTTGAGATGTGACGCAAGAGCACCAAAGCTCTACTCGCGGAGAGACCACAGTTTTTCTCCTTATGTATAGGCTTAAAAAATAGCGGCCAGTATTTTTTCGATACTTCCTAATGATTACATAAGGAAAATCGAAAGATTTGAAGTATTCTAGAACATGCCATTTATTTGAACATGTCTAACAAACACATGCACAATAGATACATAGATTCAATTTTTTTTTTGTTTTTTTTTAAGTTGTTGTTGCTTAAAGAGTAAGTTTATGATATGAAGAAAAAGTTCACAAAAACGAAAAAGTTACAGCCATTTCAAGGTAACATGAATTTGAAAACCGTTGGTTAATATTGTTGGGTTGCAACCCTTTGTAGGGGAAAATATTTATGCCACTTTAAAATGGCTATAACTTTGCAAGGAAACATCACAGATCACCACTTGAAACCTAATATTAAAGAGCAAGAACGGTACTAAATGATGCTTTTTTTTAAAAATAAGCTGATCAACTTTCTTTGAATCCTATACATGACCTCGAAAGTAGACAAAAAAACATCATGTTTTAGGTACTTAACCTCAAATATGTCAGAGTTCTGACATGATGGGTGAATTCTGAGGCCACATTCGGATTCACCTATCATTTATTCATTTAGTTACCTTTTTAGTAAAAAATAATTTTTCCATACAATTTACATGTAAAACTAAGGGACTTCGGCGCCGCCTTATAAAATTGAGGTACAGAAATGAATTTTCGTGAACTTTTTTTTCATATCATAAACTTTCGTTTTAAGCAACAACACCTTAAAAAAACAAAAAAAAAATTTGATTCACCCTAATATACATACATATGTATGTATTTATATACATATTTAATTATATTTAAATGTCTATATTAAAAGTAAACCGTTTTTTATGAACATAATCTAACATTAAATGTCCGAGTCAAAAACCCTCCCCCCCAGGTTGATTCCTGCGCACGGGCCTGACGCATATAAAAAAGTAAAATAATTTTATAAGTAAAAGGAACTTCAATTTAACTTAATTAACCATAAATACTAGTATGTGTAGCATTTCACAAATAAAGAATGTATATATGTACTATGTGAGACCGGGTCGAAATTAAGATTCATTCGGTCTCCCGACTCAAAAGTTAGAAGAACCTTTAAAAACGATATCTGTGTCATTTTTTTTTTCGTTCCGAGAAAAACCAATGGAGCAATTTTGATTCTCCTGAAGGTTCACTTGGGAAATATTTTTTCTGATTATTAAAACGGGGAAAGCAATTAAGCGGGTATCATTAAACAGGGGACTTCATATTTTAAGTGAAGCGAATTTCACTGTGTTATTTTGGACCAGTTATCCGAGGAATTTAATTAACCGGAGTCCACTGTGTTAGACAAATAGCCGATATGATTGCCTTTTCCTTGAATAGTTGTATTTAAAATACTTAAGTGCTCCATCACATCAGTGAAAAACATTAAATCTTGAGTCCTCTAGCTGGGGATATGACTGTTCTTTGAACTGTAAAAATTTAGTAATAGGATCTAACAAATTGACAAACTTTATTAATATATTTCTGTTTGAAAGCCATCTTACTTAACAGTAAAATGATAAGTCTGTTGGTTATTCGTCCAAATTAAGTTCATACACAAAGTTTCTAAATTGTCTGTGGTTTTTAGAATTGTTTTTTATAAAATTTACGATTTTTACCACTGCAGTAAACACATTTTCAAAATTAAAATATTTTGCAACAAGATGTTCACGGTGTAGAATGCAATGTACTGCAATGAAGTCAGGAATATTTGCATTTTTCTTAAGAAATCCTAAGAACCCGTTGTTTTTGCTAACCATTGATGGAACTCCATCAGTTGTACTTAGTTTTTGCATTGGCAGTAAAGAAATGACAGAATTGAATGCTGACTTAATATCAATACCTCTTGTTGTATCTTTCAAAGCAATTAAGTCTAGTAACATTTCTTGTACAACAGCATCTTTTTTTAAAAACCGAATAAATATTGCTAATTGGGGATGATCTGTATTGTCAGTGGATTCAGCAAATCCTTAACTAAATGCAACACAATCTTTTATATCAGAGTATATGGATTTTGTTAAATGATTGTGGATATCTGAAATTCGACGTGACATCGTATTTCGTGATGCTGGAATATTAGAAATAGAGTTTAAGAACTTATCATTATTTGGATCAAGCAATGATATCGTATCAACTATATTTTTTTTTACTAAATCGGCTTCTATATAAGGCCGCTTGGTTTTAGCAATGTTCCAAGATATCTTAAAACTGGCTTCTAATTCAGATTTACTTTGTTCGGTGAATTTTTTCATTAGAGAAGATTGTTGTTCACTTGGTAACTTGAGATGGTTTATTTTTTCGGTACGGTCTCTTGTATTTAAGGAACATTTTTTTTTTTAAAGTCAGCATGTACTAATGCATAGGCATGTTCCCATGCATTTTGAAACTTACTCTTCTCCACCGAGATTCTTCTTTAAAGTTTTTTTACGCACTCATAGCTTTCAGCTTGGCTATCAATTTATAAATAATATTTTAGCTAACATTTTTTCAAAGCAACCGTCAAATTTAAATTGAATCAAAGCATACCATCTGTGAACAAGTACGCACTTTTTTGAATTTTGATTTTCTGTAGATTTTTGTTTGTATTTGAATCAAGGTATACTATCTGTGAACAAGTATGAATATTTTTGAATTTTAATTTTTCTGTTAAAATTTGTATGTATTTACTAATATGTACAATAAAAATTACTTGTGTAAATCAAGTCATATTTTTAGAAGTATGTACTATGTACATATGTTAATTTCTATAAATAATTGTAAATAATTTTTGGAACAATTCGTTTTGAATACGTACTTATTTATGTACATATGTACATAATTTATTAATTTTGAAAAAAACATTGGCGGGCCCAATAAAAATATCTCGCAGGCCAAATGCGGCCCGCGGGCATCATTGCTATGTATATAATAAGTGCTCAGAAAATTAAATACTTAAAGTATGGATATTGTTTCGAATTTTAGTATTTAATGGAAAAATTATTTAGTAATTCAAATTAAAATTCAATTCAATTCAAATTAAAATCAGAAAAAATTGGTAGAAATCAGTACATTTGTGTACTCACTTAAAAATTTTGAAACATCAACATTTTTAAAGAAAATTACAAAAAATCAGTACATGTTCTGATAAAATCAGTACGTACGACAACCCTTGTCGTTATTAATAGTTATGTAAGTATGTTTACTCTAGATATTACTCAACATTATGACAAGTTCAATGTAACGAGCTTTTCACATATGTATGTATATATGTAGGTGTCATTTTTTACAAAGTATTCTGAAAGCATCTCTAAAAAAAGAAATCAAATTGAGCCACCCTAGTAAAATCCTGACAATGATATGATCAAACTTTTTTCATATAATTAATGCGAAGTTGAAGAAGCAACAGAAGAAATAAGCTTAAATGAAGTAAAGCACTTTTGGGTAGATGTTCTTGTTCATACAATCAGGGTCAAGTGAGGAAACGTGCCAGCCAGACGAATAGCAACGACTAAGTGAAATAAATGTAATTATCTCGATACCTCATTAATATTTCGTAAACATTTTCATTTTTTATACAGTTTCCTTTTTTGTCCCCTTAATAGCTTTTTTATTGGCATCAATTTGTTGCTACTTAAGTAAAATGTTTTATTTCTTTTTGTATCAAAAAACTTAATACTGTTTTATGCGTTGAGTCATGGCTCGCAATTAGTGAATAACTCTGCTACATACAGCGTTACGGGCTACCAAGCGAACGGGTTTGCCGAAAATTTAATCTCAAAGCCGGGGTCTAGTAGGAATTCAAAAATATCTGAAAAGAATTTGACGACATTATGTGAAATAAATTTAATTTCTATTTCTTCAATAAAAAATTTAATTTTTTACCAAAATAAATAAGGGCAACAACAAACAAATTCTTTTTTCTTTTTTTTTAGAAGACCAGTAATTGTTTCTGTAAGACATGGCAACACAATTTCCATATGCTTTATAAGAATTGGTTCGAACTGTTTAGAAATTAATTTTTTAAGTAAAGCGCGTACATACGGGTATGTACATTAGAGCGGTTCAGAAAAAAAAACTTTGTTTTTTTCGCGATGTGTCAGCGGATTACAATGGTCTTATATGTACATATGTCTAGATAAAGCCCATTACTAGGATTACGGTTAATATTGAAAACTGGATTAGCGCCCTCTGTTTTAAGTAAACAACCCATTTTCAAAAATATTGATTTAAAAAATGGTTCAAGTTACAGAGGTTATCAAATTTTCCAACAAAGTGTGTATGGCTTTCGGGCAAATATCAATCGCGGAATTCAAATCCGTGATTAGGTTTTCTTTCTCTTCTTTCTTTCTTATAAAAAAAATTGGAAATTTACCAGACAAAAATAAAAAAGTACCGATTTTCCACTTTCTACATCATTTTTAATTAACTGTTATTTGCTTGAAATAATGCTGAAACCGCATATCATTTTAAAACCAAGATATATATCTTCATTTTTCTAAATTAACAGAACTGATTTTTTTCGAATCGGAGTTGACAAATATACATATTAAGCTGATTCCTTCTTTCTTTTTTTTTTGTTTCAAACTGCAATTATTGATCGAGGAATTCGAATTCGTGATTAGTTTTACTTCTTCTTCTTTTTTTTTTCTTATAAAAAAATTCCGATTCTGTACTTTAAAGTTGCAAAATCACCTCATATTATTTGGCCGCCGATTCCGTGTTACATAATTTTTAATGTATTGTTATTTACTTAAAACAATGCCGTAAGTCGGATATCATTTTCTTATTTCGAAACCGAAAGCTGAGCCGCTAAAATTTGTTGAAGGGTGTGGCACTGCCCAAAATATTTACTAACGTCTTACGTTATAAGAAGAGAATTAATAACGCCGGGATTGTGACCCCTAGTATATATGTTTCAAACACAGTTGTTAAGAGAAGCAAATAAAAATAATAATTAGTAATTGTGTTATATTTAGAGTCGCCAAATATTTAATGTTCTACAACCATTGAACATTAGAAGTGAACGTAATAGTCTTAATTTTTCTTAACAGAGTAATTTCACAACACGAAACTTACTGGCTGGTTTCACCAAGGATTTTAATAGTGTTTTTAGTAACAACTAAATAAAAGCTGTCCACTTTTATCCAAAATATATGAAAAAAAATATACTTTTGGACTTAAAAAAAAGCAAATGAAATTTAGTGACTTTTAAAAATGAGCAAAAAAATCATCTTTTTCGGACTTTGATTACTTGCAACTCCATCAAATCTTATTGGATTCTCATTAACTCCAAAACTTTAGTAAAAAAAAAAGTTCGAAAAATGATGAAAATATGGCCAAATAAATGAAAAAAGTGCAAAAATCGAGTTTTTGGGGGATAACTCGAAAACGATTCTTAAGAGAAAAAAATGGTTGGCATTTTTGGAATTTACGACGAGAAACCAGATTTTTTTTTGTGTAAACTAGTGATATCTATACATAGATGATTCAATCATAAAAAACTAGAATAAAATTTAAAAATTCGTAAAAAGATTGTCATGAGATCATCATGACTTAAAAGTTGCGTAATATAGAGTAAAATTTTTAAAAAAATTCGAAGGGGTCGCAATTTTCGAAAATGTAGATTTTAATCTTTAAACGTTAATAACGAACTGATAAAAACTTTTAATAATTTTTTTTTTTTCAGAATCTACATTCAAATACGAAAAAATTACTTTTTATTGATATCGATATTTATTACTTGTCTATCGTTAAAAATTGTATGCCTTAAAAATTAAAAAATCCGATTACTCAATAACGGTTTTGAATACAACACTGGAAATTGGTGTGGTTGTTGCTTTTAATAAGCACTAAATCAAAAATTGAGTGAAATCGAAGAGGGTTGGGACAAAACCGCGGTGAATCGGCATGGAATGCCCCATATACACACCTGCTCAAAATAATAGTTACACCTTTGAGTTTTTAGCTTATATTCTATTACAAAAAAATGTTGGCAATTTAGAAAAAAAATCGTAGTGGTAACATGAATTTCACAATTTGGCAGCACGATCTTCAGTAAAACAAATCTTGTGATTACCCCAAGTTTACAGTTTCTACTTACTGTTTGAAAATTTGACTGCTCAAAATAATAGTTGCACCTGCATTTTGATTCAAATTTTTGTTGGAAAATTTATTTTTTAATTTTTTTTAAGCTTTCCTTAGAAGAACGATAAGTTTTCTTTCAATAATCTTTAAAATGCACTGAATTGACGTGAACTACATTGCTCTACTGAGGAATCGAGACTGACTTTAAAATTGAAAAAAAGGAAGAAAATCTCTTCGATGTATTGGCAGGTTGCTGAATAGATCTCACAATTTCTTAAGAAATATATGTATTTAAAAATAAACCGCAGAAAGAAACTCGCGGTAGACCACCAAAAATCGCTCCAAGGTTGATCGTCATATTGTAAGTAGCTATCGAAAAAATAGACACATTTAAATCTTAAAGTCAATTTTAGCAGAAACTGGGAGAATGGCTAGCGGTCAAAGATTCGACGACATTAATTAAAGTCTAACTGAAAAGTCTTAGCTAAAAAGTTCCTTCGTATGAGGAAAAAAAATTGAGCATGAGGCAAAGTTTTGCAAGGAATCACGAAAACTGGTCATGACCTGAAGGGGAGAAAAGTCACGTTATATCTTATGGAGTGATGAAACTAAGATCAATTTATTTGGAATGATTCAAAAAGCAATGTGTGATGGCTCAAAACCAAAGAGTTTCACATCAGATTCGTAAAAAAATAAACATAAACACGGAGGCGGAAATATTATGGTGCAGCAGTGTTTTTCTTATGTTTTTCTTATAGTTTTTAGTTCTCTATCAAGTCTCCAACGCCGTTATATCTGTTATTTAATGTTAATATTTAATACTAATCACTTGAATAAGCTCTTAAATAAATTTTAATAATCAAATGCTAATAAAAAAAAAAATTCTGCAGTAATAATTTTGAAGTCGAGTGTACATTACATGCACGGGATGTATGCAAAATGTTAGAGCTTGACGAGCCTAGATAGAATAAGCTCTATCATTTGACATACATTTGAAGCTGAAATATTTAACCATAAAATTTTTTCTAATAAATGTTGGCCCAAAAAACGGGTGGCAACCCTTGTTTAGGACAGGCTTTGGCAAGGCAACCCTATATATTCTTTTTAGGCTCATCAAGCTCTATCATTTGATACAAATTTCATGCTGTATCTATATTTATTTTTGCTACGAGTAAAGTTTTCTCAAGTGAACACAGAAAAAACCAACTCATTAAACTTAAACTTTTTTTTGCATTACTTTGAAGATTTATTTATCAATATTAACGCCTTATATTTTTTTTTGCAAAATTTGGATTTTTTAAAAAGTAATGAACCAGTGAATTCTTATGTGGGTGTTTTTTTAAATTGCGATTTCTCAGTAAATATTGGGAAAAAGTTAATGAAATTTTCGTGATAGGACAAGAAATGTTTAACAATTTATATAAAATAAAGCTTTTACAAAAATTTTATTTATTATTTATAAAAAATTAAGTTTTTAATAAATAAATAGAATTTAAACTAACTTCTCATATGTTCAGAAACAAAATTTTTCCACAGAATTGTTTTGTAAAGTCAACAAAACTTTTTTCCTGAAAAAAAATTTTAGTAGGTTTCATTAATAAAAAAGTTACGAATGTTTAAGTGTCCTAGGCAATTTTACTCATACAAACTATCCGATAAGAAAAATTTGAATTTTATAATTAAAAAAAAAAAACTTTTTAAAAAACCCAAATTTTGCAAAGAAAATATAAGGCGTTAATATTGATCAATAAATCTTCAAAATTATGCAAAAAATAGTTTAAGTTTAATAAGTTGTTTTTTCTGTGCCCACTTGAGAAAACGTTACTCAACATCTTCACTGTCTGGATGTTGCTACTGAAAAAATAAGTAGTATTGCATTGTTGCTTTATTAACGCCACTTCTCAGACCCGGCATTCATTACCATCTCAACAACATTTATGTAAGATTTATCAACTTTACTTAAGAACCAAGAATTCTGTACTTGGTTAGTGGATGTTTGCGTCCTTTTATTCAACTCTATTAAATTCATGCCGCTTGATTTTCTCAATAGTCAGTTTTTTTTCATCTTTGTAATTCCACTCAACTCAATAAAACTACAAATTATTTTCCGCTTCACTAAACACTTATGTAAGATCATTTTATATTGTCGATGATTTATTCTTAATTGTTGTTGCTACGCATTAACATCAACTTCTATTCATTGCTGCTGTCAGCAATAATTAATTGACATTATTTGAGTAGATTGTCACTGACGAATAATGCTTGTAAGCTCATGACAGAAAGGTCCTTTGCAGCTATTGAGAAAATCAACTTTTGTTTGTTTGATTATTCATGTCAGTTGCAGCAAGTATGGTTTCTTCAAATTTAATGGAAGGTATGGGCGGATAATAAGACCAGTTGGACACAGAAGATAATTTTATCATAAATCGAATGCGGTAAATTAAAGCAAACAAGTCGGCTAAACTTTCTGGATTAATTTTGAATCCCTGCTGGAAAATGGTTTTTGTAAATTAATTTATTTCTGTTAAATAATTTATATATAAATGTCAAAATGTTCGTATGCTCAAGAGCTTTCATATGAGAACGGGTATTTTCGATTTTTTTTTTAAGGAAATGGCGCCTACATGTAGATATCTGTGTGTAAATAGGCAGTTGGTAAGCAGCCATAGTCATAATAGCTTAATTTTTTTATTTTTTAGGAAAGCTGTGAAGGGAGAGAGTGCAGTGTATACTTCTTTTTGCAATAGTAGGTGGTGCCACGCCCCTAACGGAAAATACGTTGCCACGGCTAAACTATTGGACCGATTTTAGTAAAATTTGTTTCTTGAGAGACTACCACACAAAATCAAAAGTATTTTGGCCATTTGTGACACCACTGACATTGATGAGCTGGCGCTACAGGCTGGCAAGATATCTGAATCATTTTCAAAATCAACAGCAATGTTTGTTTCTGAGCTAACACAAAACAACAATTCAGCTGTCTCCAATGGATTTGCTCAAAATTTAGACACAATTATTGCCCGAATTGATGCATTAGAATCACGCTCTAGGCCGGTTCAGTGACCAGAGGCTGCATCGCTACCGAATATACGCTCCAAGTCAAGATCTACATCTAAAGCCAGGGAGGATTCCGGGTTGTGGTGGTATCACTGGCGTTTTGCTGACAAAGCTATGCAATGCATTTCGCCATACAACTTTTCGACATCAAAAATCTAATTTCACCATCGATAATTATTTCAACCACCGATTTCGATGGAATAACTACCTTGGCAAAAAATTTCTGTATTTCCTTCCCGTAACCGCACATTTTTAAATAGTCCAAAAGTGAATTATATAAAAGCAAGATGTGATCAATTTTGCTCACTTAACTCGAGAAAAAAAAATAAAATTTTGAAATTAGCTAGGGCGATGACTTTGTCGCTTAATATCTTTTCTCGGACGTCACTTTCGACGAAAATATTTTGCCACAATACGCAATAAGGACTTACAAGATAATGTAATTTTTTTTTCTGGCTTTCCTTATATAGAGAAAAACGAATTTTGTCCAGCTAAAAGCTATTAATTGATCACTGTGCGTCAGGCATGCTTTCCGCTAGCCATAATTTGCTGATGAGTTGATGCATGCACCTTATCAATTCATCGCCACCAGCATTAAACAACTCAGCTGGCAGGCCGTCAGCACCCGTTGCATTGTTGTTTTTGAGTTGCTGGATAGCAGCTCGAACCTCTTCATGGCAAGGTGATGGTACTTCCACTGCATTATCATCGATTGATGGTATCGTACTGCATTCTCTCTGGGCGGAATTGGTGGAATCATCGCCCGTAAGCAAGTTGGAAAAATGCTGCCTCTATAACCTCAGTACACTCTGTGTATCTGTAACCAGATTTCCATTTTCGTCTCTACAAGTGGATGCTCCGGGCTTGAAACCTTGAGTTAGACGCTTAACTTGTTGATAAAATTTTCGTGCATCCTTCTTGCCCTGGTACACCTCAAGTTCCTCATGCTCACGCTTTTCTTGCTCCCTTTTTTACGTCTAAAAATGCGCCTCTCTTCCTTTCTCTTTTCGCGATAGTTTTCTCGCACGGCTCGCGTTGCGGCTGACTACAGCGTCTTCTTATATGCGGCGTTTTTTGCAGCAGTCGCATCGCGACACTCCTGGTCATACCATTGGTTTCGAGGTTGTGGGCGTCAGAAACCAATGACTTCCTCGGCAGCAGCGCAAATGGAGTGGGAGATTTGTGTCCAAAGTCCACCGGCGTCGTCGGTTCCGAGAGTTGAGCGGAGTACGCCTCGGCAGTCCGTTGTGATTGCAGATTGGCGACGTCCAGCTTTCGTTGCATGCCCGTGCGTACATTCTTCGCATTGCATAGCCGCATGCGGATCTTAGCTGCAACAAGATAGTGGTCGGAGTCAGTGTTGACCCCCCGAAATGTACACACATCCAGAACGCTTGAAGCGTGCCTTCCGTCGATCACAACATGATTAATTTGGTTTTTCGTTTTTTGATCCGGGGATAGCCAGGCGGCCTGGCGAATGTCGAGGTGTTGAAATCTGGTGCTACTAACTAACATGTTTCGCGCCGCGGCGAAGTCGATCAGTCTCGGATCGTTGTTTGAAGTAGTCTCGTGGAGACTGAACTTACCGACTGTAGCGCCAAAGATGCCTTCTCTTCCGACCTTCGCGTTAAAATCGCCGAAGACTATTTTTACATCGTGGGTCGGACAACGGTCATACACGTCCTCTAGGCTCGCGTAGAAATCATCCTTGGTGGTATCGTCCTTTTCCTCCGTCGGGGCGTGCGTGCAAATTAGGCTTATGTTGAAGAATTTTGCCTTGATACGAATCGTAGCCAACCTTTCATTTATTGGCGTGAACCGGGAAACTAGGTGGCGTAATTTTCGACATACAAAGAATCCGCAACCAAATTCGCGCCTCTCCGCATGGCCGCTGTAGTAGATATCACAGTTCGTCCGTTTAGAGCAGCCTTGTCTTTTCCATCGCATCTCCTGGATGGCGGTGATGTCAGCCTTTATTTTTACGAGGGCTTCCGTCAGTTGGATAGTTGCGCCTTCCCTATGGAGGGTCCGGACATTCCAGGTGCATATCCGTAAATCATTGTCCGTTTTTCGTTTGTTTTGATTTTCATTGGAAATGATGATAATGTGTGGTGGGACCCAAACCCTACGCACACATTCCAAGTTTTAAGTCTAGGAGAGACTCGCCTTCTCACAACTAGCTCACCCCCGGACGGGTGTCCAAGGGATCTCTAGAAGATACTTGGCCAAAGGGCCGGAAGTTTGTGAGCTGCTTGAACTGCTTGCAAAAGAATCATCCCTGGCCACTCCCAAGTGAGTGGCGATCAGGAACTTTACCCACTTACATGGACTTCTACAAGCAGCTCCATCCTCCACTCCCGATACACTCTTACAATATTCGTGTGCCGTGGCTCTAACGATTTTTGAATACCTTTCAAACCTTTTGTCTGACTTATAGTTTTGGCGTACGAGCGCCGCAAAGTGTACTTTCGTCAAATACGATAATGCAATTGAATATTTTTTTCTTGTTAAAAAAAGATAGAAAAATTTGTGATAAAAATTATATTTTACGAAAAAAAAGATTATAACATATAGCCTCTAGTTTAATTTTGTATATAAAATATTTTTATCGAAAAATGAGTCAGAAAGGAGATATTGCTTTTAGGCTTCATTTTTCCAATATAGCGGCTCGAGCGGCCACAATACGAGGTGGAAAAGTTGAAATTCGGAAAGAGCACATCGAAATCTATAAAATTACTCATATTCAAAACTACCGGAAAACTTTACAGACAACGTCTTTTTATATAACCAAATGACTGTACTACACCGTCTCAAAGTTTTTGGCTAAAAAAGTGTGTTTATTGCTCATAACTTTTTTTCTTTCACAGAATGGATACCCGAATTCACTCGAAAAATAAAGATTGAGTTCTTGCAAAAAATTTGAAGTAAAAAAATTTAAAATTAGTTATAGACCAAGTCTATTTCAAACCATGCAGTCGGATTATTTCATGCCGATTAAATATGTTGTTTTTGATTTGATTAAAACAATTTTTTTACGAAGTTATGCCTATTTTAAGTTTTGGTGTCAAAAATTAAGAAATCGCTGAAAATTTTTTCAAGTTAGCGGCATTTCCATCCAAATCAAAATATTTAACTTTTGTCTTTTGGTTCTAACAGAACTTCTTATCCTCTGTCAGAATCTTTAAAAAAAAATCAAATTAATGTCTTTTTCAAATGGCTGTAACTTTGCGAGGAAATATTGCAGATAACCACTTGAAAGTTCATTTTAAAGAAAAAGGAACGGTACTACTTAAATGATTCTATTACTAAAAATAAGCTGAAAGTAGCAGTATCACAGAAGGAATGGTAATATTGAAACAAAAATTTAAATTTTTATTTTGAGAAAAAAATTCTCCTGACCTCAAATGCCCTTAAGCGTGCATTAAACTCATGTCATTTCTTTCTTATATTTGTACAAATTCAAAATACAATTTTATGCGAAAAAAAGGTGAGTTTTTCAGAAAACTAGCTTTGTTTTATTTTTCTCATAAAAGCGCTATAGCTCTGCCAATTTTCAACCATTTTGAAATGTTTTTGTAGCTATTTGGGTAGTTTTTACCTGAATTATTGACCGACCCCATTTAGTTCTAAGAACTTAAGACTTATTAAAATTCTCCCAGTGGCTTTGATTTGCGCACTGAGGATGAACTTGGGCTTATAATTACTTTAACGGCCTCTTTCCCGGTTTTCTTGATATTTTAGTATGTATCGGTAAGTGGACGGCTTTCTGCCGCGGCTAAAGGCATACATCCTCCAAAATATTCAATGTCGGTTTGTAGGCGGCCTTTGGGCGCGGTTCACTATATGTACTATGTCCAACACAGGCATCGCTAACACACCGGCGTTGGATACACTAAATGAACCGCAGATAAATGCCTCCGGACCCGGTGTTGGACATATTGGTGGATGTAAACACTGAGTCGCCGAAGGCCGACCACTTACCTTAACATACTAAAATGTTCCTAGGCTAAACTGGTTTATCCTAACACCTTCTGGATGAGCTAGCTTACCCTAGGAAAAACTAGTTTATCCCAAAAACTAAACATAAGTTTGTGACGAACCTTGGCTCGCCGGTGTCCAAGGTTCGGATACAGAAAATTTGTATTCGCAGGTTGGCTAATCTTTCTTTCTTTTATTAAAGAAAAACGCGAACGAAGTTTTTTTCAATTTTTGAATAATTTTATTTCTTATAAATTCAATTTTATTAAAGTTTTCTCTTAATTAGCTAAGAAAGAAACGGATTAATTTTTCAGTAAATACTAAAAATACTTATTGCTACTCTAGCGCTGCGAAATGTTCCTGTTAATCCTCTGGCATCAACCAGGGATTTTCCTTTCTCCTCGCACATGCGCCTGACTTGACTTCTGCTGGCATCTAGTCTTTGTACTCACTACGTTCTAGCGCATGAATACCTCGGGAAAACCCAAAAACATACTCATGCGTTTGAATCTAACTTCACCCCTTACGCGAACTCCTAGCCTTGAAAATAACACTTCGGTGGGGCGATGATGCCGAGCTCGCGCAATCAAATACCTCGGGGAAGCCCGAAAGCGTATTTGTTTGGTTGAACGCGTCAACAACCGCCAGACTACAAAAACTAAACTCTGCCGCTGTGACCGATGCTGAGCTCGAGCAATCAAATACCTCGGGGAAACCCGAAAGCGTATTTGTTTGGTTGAACGCGTCAACAACCGCCAGACTACAAAAAACTAAACTCTGCCGCTGCGACCGATGCTGAGCTCTCGCAATCAAGTACCTCGGGAAAACCCGAAAACGCACTTGTTTGTTTGAACGCGTCAACGACCGCCTGATAAACTAATCTCTGCCGCTGTGACCGATGTTGAGTTCTCGCAACTAAGTACCTCGGGGAAACCCGAAAGTGCACTTATTTGGTTGAACACGTCACCGACCGCCTGATCAAAAAAAATTCTCCCCGCCGCTGTGACCGATGCTGAGCTCTCGCAACTAAGTACCTCGGGGAAACCCGAAAGCGCACTTATTTGGTTGAACGCGTCACCGACAGCCAAATAAACTAATCTCTGCCGCTGTGACCGTACGTTACTTAGCTGAATCTGTCGCGTTCTAGCGCATGAGCATCTCGGGAAAACCCAAAAACACACTCATGCGTTCGAACCTAGCCGCAACCCCCCACACGCGATTCCTACGCTATGCTATCAGCTTGACGATTGCACAGAGTTCTTACTCACAAGTACTTCGGGAAGACCCAAAACCGCACTTGTATGTTCGAATTCACAACGACCGTCAAGCTAGCTCACTGCTGGAAAGAAAATTTGGTTAGTTATTTATAAATTACCACTGTAGGCTGCGAACTGCGACTGCTGGCTCTGTTGGTCCCCAGTTGAATGACTAAAATTGTGATCTGCATTTAACACCCTACCTTTTGCTGGTGTCGATTACATCAGCTGGTTCTTATTATGTGTCACAACAGCTGTTTTGGTTGGTGGTGCCAGATAGTTTGATAACTTAACCTAGTGTCTCAACTACTAATTTACGTTCTTATGCCAACTTCGATAATTAGTTGTTCATATGTGCGATTGCTTATGATTATATTATTTTAATATACATATGGGGCATTTCAGGCGAAGCGGACAATGCAAAAAAAAATGAGATTTAGAAATGTGTCCATATTCGGCTTAATTGCACTTCTAGAAGGTGTAAAAACTTATTTTTTTTTTATATAAGGCTTAGTTTTCAAGTTGTGGACTTCTAAAAATTGACGAAATATGAATAATGGATTATTCGGAAGCAGTTTTTCGAACTTAAAAAAATTTCAATAGAATATCAAACAATGTGGTTTCAATAGGAAATTTACTGCTTTTTTCAATTATGAAATCAGATTGGAAATTTGATTTTTTTTTCTTTTGGAAAACCGCAAGTGAACATTTTATTTCAGAATTGAAATACATTCGATATATTTTATTTTTTTTATTTTAACTTTAAAATAAAGCATAAAATATACCGGTAATATGCTAAAATTTTTTTAACGTGATCTACATTAGTTTACGAGACATATGAATTGAAGTGCATACGTGCCGCACTTTGTATGGGACGTGGCACTTTCTTAAGTACTTTAATTTATATATCTCCTTAACTTATAACGATCACGTTAAATTTTTTTTGTGAAAAATTTATATTCTTAAGGCTTTATTTTAAGAATAAAATATTTAAAAAATATTATGTCGAAATTACTGAAAATTTGATTTAAAATTTTTACTTCCGGTTTTCCGTACTTAAAAAAATTTAAAATTCGAATTTAACTAAAAAATTAAAAAGAGCATCCTTTTCACTAGTTGAATCAATATTTCTTATATATTATTATAAATTCCTTGATTCCAATAACAACGTTCAAAAATGACGTTCCTTAAACTTTTCCAATTCTTCAGAAGCCCATAATTTGGCAATAAAGCCTCATACGAAAAAAAAAAAATATGTGTACACATTTATGTCTACTAGATGTATAACTTACCGGAAGATAAGCCAATTTCACGACCTCACTTTATTTTCATTGCCCGCTTCGCCTGAAATGCACCATATATAATATAATTCAGTTGTCTAACACTTTTTTTTAGTAATAAATATTTATACTGGTAATAATGTAATAATAAAGAGCGTAAAAATGCATAAAAATATACTGCGGTGATGTGGCGGCGCGTACGATAGTGCTGTATTCACATGTCGCAGTGCCTGTATTTTGAGGATGGAAACGAGGGCCGACTTCCATCCTCACAAGTTGCATGAAAAAATTGTAGAGTTTTGGCGCACTCTATCTATATTCTGTATGATTCTTAACTGGTCAAAGCAAAAAGTAAAAAGTTTTAAGCTTAAAGTTTTTATGCATATTGCAATTGTATTTTTTTTTTGTGTTTTTTGCACAGAAGTACTGAAGCTTAGTAAATAAATAGAATTTAGGGAAGAACATAAAAGGCTTACACAAAAAAACAGCCGAAAGTATTCGAGTTGACATACGTACACGCAGCCACTGCTTGAGTTCTACCGCAGTTGTCCGCGGGCGGCAGAATCCCGTGCACTCTTTAGTTAAATACACATTACTCACATTAAATTTTCTAACATTAACGAAAAAGAAATGTATGATTCAGTTCCACTACACTAAAACTACTCCTAAACCACTAAGACATTCACTTGAACTAGCGCAATTTTCTCGAGTTTCGATCAACTCGAATTGGCATGCTGTTAACTTACAATTATGTGCAAAATAATAGCAGTGCGAAGTAGCACCAGGTTCATCTTAAAAACAGACTAAAACAAAAACTGATTTCGGATTCCATTTTTTATTTTCTATTTTGGATTAAGTAAAAGAATTATAAAATACAGTTTTTTTATTTATACACTTAGCAAAAAAAAAGCTAGAAATTAAAATTTCGTGAAACTGTCAAAATCGGCTGTGCAAAAAAATAGCAGTGACGTACAAAATAAAGGATAAATACAACTTAAGCAAACAATTTTGAAAAAAGAAACTGAAAATAACATTATTATGTTAATACTTAGTGGCATATCCCTTATTGGCAATAATTGCTGCACATCTGCGTGGCACAGGGTCATTTAATTTCTGGCACATAACCTTTATATGACCTTTTTCATAAAAGATTTTTGACTTTTATTAATAAAAGTTTTTTTTTTTAACTTATATTTTTAACAGTCACATGCAAAGAGTTTTTTTTTTTTGAATTTTATTTTTCAAAAGGCGAAAATAAAAGTTTTTTTTGTATGAAAAAACGAGGAAAATCCTAAAATAATATTTTGGATCACTAAGCAAAAAATTTCAAATGAGAACACTTAGGATTACGTATTGATAATAAAATCCAAAGGAAAATACTTAACATATTTCTGAAAAGAAAAAAATTTATGATAATTATGCACTTATATTTTTAAAAAAATTGTGCTCTACGCATCAATGGGAAAAGGTCGAAAATGGTTTTTGGGAGTGACAAGTGAGGTCCCGGCCCTCCTAAAAGGGTTTTTTGGACCCATTTTTCGAAAAAATTTTTATTGTACGAATCGATGGGAAAAGGCCGAAAATGGATTTTGAAGGTGACAAGTGAGGTCCCCAACCCTCCTAAAAGGGTTTTTTGGATCCATTTTTCGAAAAAAATTTTATTGCTCGAATCGATGGGAAAAGGCCGAAAATGGATTTTTAAGGTGACAAGTGAGGTCCCCGACCCTCCTAAAAGGGTTTTTTGGACCCATTTTTTGAAACAATTTTTATTGCACGAATCGTTGGGAAAAGGCCAAAAATGGATTTTGAAGGTGACAGGTGAGGTCCCCGACCCTCCTAAAAGGGTTTTTTGGACACATTTTTAGAAAAATTTTTTTTTTTGACTTTTTGAAATACTCTGTGACTGTTAAAAATATAAGTTAAAAAAACTTTTACAAGAAAATTTTATTAATAAAAGTCAAAAAAAACTTTTATTAATAAAAGTTTTTTTTGACTTTTTGAAATATAAGTTCAAAAAAACTTTTAACTTTTATCTTCGGATATAAAAGTTTTAAGGAAACTTTTATTTTTATTTCACAAATATAAAAGCTTAAAGTTTATTTTTACCTAAAAAAAACTTTTATAAAAGTTTATTTCAAGCTCTGGTTCTAGCATGCCCATACAATGTCATACATACTTATAAATATGTACAAATGCAGTTAGTCGAAAAATAGAAGTCATGCCAAGAAGCGGTTGGTTTAATAATATAAAAAACTAAACAATATTTGCCCACGCCAATTTTGAAAAAAGTTGCAGCGATTTTAATGAAACTTGGTGATTTGGTGTACGTGTGACCCAAATTAGGATAAGGCCAGGTTTCAAGTTTCCAAAGATTCGTACATTGGCAAGATATTGTGATGAAATTTGGTAAATGGATACATATCAAATATATGTACATGGTGTTTTTTTTAGAGGTATAGAGCTTCGAATTGAAATAAAACACAAGAAAATCGTTTTAATGTCCATCAATTTGGCTTTATTGGAAGGATAATTTTATGGCATTAATGTTTAAATATGATTTCGGGCATGTGGCCGCCGCGGCTGGCTCGAATAAAGCCAATTCTACAGGTCCAATTTTGAACCACTTTTTCGAGCATATGGGGCCGTATGTCGGCAATAACGCCACGAATGTTGGCTTCCAAGTCCCCTAACGTTTCTGGTTTGTTGGCGTAGACGAGCGATTTCACATATCTCCAAAGAAAATAATCCAATGGTGTCAAATCACACGATCTTGGTGGCCAATTGACAGGTCCATTCCGCGAAATTATGCGCTCATCGAATGTTTCCTTCAATAAATTGATTGTGACGTGCGCTGTGTGGCATGTAGCGCCGTCTTGTTGGAACCACAACTCATCCACATTCATGCCATCCAATTCGGGAACAAAATAGTCGGTTATCATGGCTCTATACCGGTCTCCATTAATGGTAACTGACTCTCCAGCATTATTTCGGAAGAAGTATGGCCCAATGACTCCACCAGCCCATAGAGCACACCAAACAGTCAGTTTTTGTGGATGTAATGGCGTCTCAAGGGTCTCATGTGGATTCTCTTCACTCCAAATGCGGCAATTTTGCTTGTTGACGTAGCCATTCAACCAAAAATGAGACTCATCACTGAACAAAATTTTGCGATGAAAATCAGCATCGAGATCAATCTCATTTTCGGCCCATACACCAAAATCACGACGCATTGCATGGTCTCGCGGCTTTAATTCTTGCACAAGCTGGATCTTGTAAGGTCGCAAGCCAAGATCTTTGCGCAAAATCTTCCATAAAGTTGATGGACAAAGCTCCAATTGCTGTGCACGGTGGCGAATCGATTCATTCGGGTCCTCTTCAACATTTTGCTCTACAGCGGCAATTGTTTCTTCGGTGCGCACTGTTCGACGTCACTGCGGATGCGTATTATCACATAGAGTAAACGTAGTGCGGAAACGACCCATGGTTAACCGAATTAATTGCTCTGATGGACGATTATGTCGACCATAAAATGGACGGAGCTTGCGGTAAACTTCGCGAACTGAACCATTATTTTCGAAATAAATTTGCACGATTTGCAAGCGTTGTTCTTTTGTCAACCTGTTCATGATGAAATGGCAAACCAAACTGAACATAAATGACATTAGAGTTGCCAGATTTGACCATAAAATGCCAGTTTTATCTCTATTCGAAAAACAAACCTCTAATAAAAACACCCGTTATTAACATAAATTTTAAGTGAACTATTGCAGCAATTGGTATGAATTTTAATGTAAGTGGTTCAGTTGCTATAGAGTGTATCTGAATCAAAAGTGGCTGAAATAGCACCATGCAAATAAAATACGATAAGTGGCATACGAGTATTTGTCGAAATATGTGAGCAATCATACTAAAATTTGGTGTAAGAGGTTTGCTTATGGAAAGAGATTTTTGGATCAAAACCGGACTGGATTGCGCCAGTGGGTTTTTCACCGCCCTAAATTTTAAGGCTAACTACGGCATATATCGCAAACTACACAAGCTATTTTTGGATTGCGGGTGTCGATCACGAATATAATTTATTGAACCAAAAGCAGGCGAAGTTGGGGAAATGGACGTATTTCAACTTTTTCATTTCTATTCGATTTTTTCAACGTTTTCCATATTCTTTCGACTTTTGAAATCTTTTATTTTTTCCAATATATCCTATATGTATTTGTTCGAATTTTTCAACCTCTTTCAACTTAATTCATTAGTTTCTTTATTTTTTCGGCTTTTTCATCGATTTTGAATTGTTTCAACATTTTTCAACCTCTTTCAACATTTTAGACTTTTTCAAACACTTTCAACATTTTTTAACATTTTGCATATATTTTCGACGTTTTCAACATTTTTCAACCTCTCTCAATCTTTTCTACAAATCACATTTTTTCAAATTATGCAACTTCTTCAACGTCTTTTTAACATTTATTGAAAAGGTACGTATGTACTTTTAGTGCAGTGTAAGGTATGAGAGTTTCGGCCTGGCCAAAGATATCACTTTAACTTGTTCATATTTTTATTTAATAAACGTTCACACATAATGTAATAAGCATTTGCTTAAGTTTAAAATGAGACGAAAATATTTTATTAAAATGATAAAAGTTAACGGGAGCTACAGCTAAAAATGATGAAAATAGAAAATCTTTCCACGCTTATATCTCAGCTTTTGGTAAATCGATCTCGAGCTGACGTTTTGCAACATTCTGCTCGATGAGTGCTTTAATTTGATATATCATTTATTGCTGTAGCTTATCGTAGATCCCGTCAACTTTTATCATTTTAATAAAATATTTTGGCTGTAGCTATTCAATAAACCGTTTCATTATATATACATACCTAATTTCAAACCTAAGTTTCAAAAACAATGTTACGAAATGCGTTGTTCGACCCCCCTCCCGCCCCTGCAACGCATCGTAAGATCAAGAGGCGCCTTACATATTGAACGAGATCCAGTATCGCGATATTTATTAAATTTTTAGCATTCAATATTGATGGATCGTGATCCATATCACAAATTATTTAAATATTTTGAAATCTGGATCGCGGATCGCAAATCTGTCAATAAATTGCGGCGCCCGGTTGCAAAACCAGCCAAGTCCAAAAAAAATTTTTTTTGAGATATTCTCATATATAGAAATCTAGACCATACTTTATCTATCTACAATGGTTTTAGATTAAAAAAAAAATTTTTGACAGAATTATCACATTTTTTAAAGATATTTTGATGCATGGATTTCAAAACCGGCCAATTCCATGAACTTGGTTTCAAAACCGGCCAAGTCCATGCACTTGGTTTCAAAACCGGCCAAGTCCATGAACTTGGTTTCAATAATAAGTCCATGAACTAGCTTAAATTTTTTTACAGATATTGTTCAAATGAGCTGAAATTTACATACTTACATTACGCACATCTATTATATAAAATTAATTTTTTGTCTGTCTGTCTGTCTATCTGTCGCTTATGCACGCGGAAACTATCCAGTCGATTTTGATGAAATTTTTACAGTATGTTAGTATCGATCAAGCGGGTGTCATAGGCCATAAAACTTTAAATTAGGATGCATATTTAGGGTGGCCCTCACACACAAATATTTTAAAATTAGCGATTTCTCAAAGAAATGCAAATCGATTCTCATGAAATTTACTCGCCAGATTGATACTCACACACTGTAAAAATTTCATCAAAATCGGCTGGATAGTTTCCGCGTGCATAAGAGATAGACAGACAGATAGACAGACAGACAAAAAAATGAGTTTTATATAATAGATAAATAATATAATCTTTTTTCTAAGTCGTTTCTGGTCGAATTCAGCTTTACCAGTTTCAAAACCAGTCAAGTCCAACGCCTTGGAATCAAAACCGGCCAAGTCCAGTACATTGGTATCAAAACCGGCCAAGTCCACTTTTTTTCCAACGCCTTGGTTTCAAAACCGGCCAAGTCCATGAACTTGGTATCAAAACCGGCCAAGTCCAAAATTGTTTTCTCAAAAAATTCGCAAATAAAACTCGAAAAGTGTGTTCTGAAGTGTTTTGAGTCAGAAATTTTATAAGCTATTATGTGGGAAATACTTTTTAATTTTTCAATGAACATAGATGAAGATAAACGTTTTTCGTTGTTTGGCCGGTTTTGAATTCGGGCGCCTCAAACATTGAACGTGTGCCATATTTTGTGATATACTTACATAAGTTTGCGATACGGTGAAGTAAAAGTATAATAAAATAAATAAAAAATAATCCTCTTCACTAAATTTTTGTCGTTAAATAATGGAAAATAATGTTTAAAGCGAGTGTGTGCTACCGGTAGAAGAAATAACAATGGAAATGCAATTATTAAAAGAAATTATTTTGAATTTGGAAGCATTGCCGGAGTGTGTGACTCTTCGGCAAAAGCTTACAATGATAAGAAGAAAAAGCGGGTGCATATTTAAAATTAATAAAACTTTTTAAAAAAAGTTAAGTTAAATTGTTGAGTCCAAACGTTCTTTAAAGAAAAAGTCAAAATCAAGATAGCTAAACAGGCTTTTTTTTCGTTTTCTTGCGAAGTCTTTTGAACGACGAACCACTCAGAATAACAATTAAATAAATACTGACACGGTAAATAATATAAATACTGACGCGATAAATATTGCATATGTAGCATTTGCGTGCGATTCATCAATCCATCAATATGGATCGCGATCAAAATATCACAATAAATATTGAACGTATGGCAGGCGCCTAACGTTTTACAAGCTCCCCCCTCGCCTCAAATTGCGTTACGTAATACTTGAACCCCCTTTGCGGAAGAATTAAATCAATGGCTTTCTTTCTGTATTAACAAAAATGTATATAGTTAATATGATATAATATTTTTGGCAAAAATATCGGTTTTTCGAAAGAAAGTTAATCAGGAACTAAGAAAAATTATTTATTTTTTATTATTTATAATTTAGAAAAAGTTTTATGAACCAGTATTTTATTGAATTACCTTTTATATGACATAATAATGGAAATAATGGAAATCGATCCAGGAGTTCACAACTTATAATGATTTTATTAAAAGCTACTTGCCCGATTTCCGATGTCTAGATCTTTGAAATTAGATGTGTCCCCCATTTTCTGATTCCATATTTGGTGTCAATATTAAAGCCTCGTAAGAAAATTAAGTTTAATAAATATATGCGGGGCTTCTAATGTAAACTTATGAACATTGCTACCTGTAACTTCATTTAAGTAAATAGATATGACTAATGCTGCCAACTCTGAACCGGAAAAAATCAGTACGTTTATCTGTAAAAAGCCTTAAACAAAAGTAGATATAAACGATATGTAAAAAGCAAAACAACGAAAAACAGATTTCTTTTTGTGTTTTAGTAAATTTTCTGATTTTCGTTGTTTTGCATTTTCGTTTTTCATACGAATTTTACGAGGAAACAAAAAAATGCGCCGTTCGCAGGTTTGATCTAGGAAGCTAAAATTTTGGGAGAATTTTCTTCAAATCCGATTCTATTATATAGGCATAAATGACCGCAAATTTTTAAAAAAAAAATAAAAATACCTTTTTTGGGTGTATTTTTTCCGAATTTTTAGTCACACGAAAAATGTAGGCGTGGCTGTACAACAGTGGGTGGCGACCCCCATTCAACTAAAACACCCAAAATGCCATATCTTGGCACCTTAGGCAGACTTTTTCTACGCTTTAGTAAGTCGGTTTTTCGTTAAATTTCAACGGAATTGGACATAAACTCTGTCCGCGCAGTTTTCAGTTTTGAGCTAGGAAGCTCAAATGTTGGGGCAATTATTTTTATTCCTCAAGCTATAATGTAGGAAAAAATAAACAAAATCTATGTCCTAAAGTTTGAAAAAAAAACACCCTAATAAACATGCTATTAATCTTATGTATACTATTTTATCTTAAGTCAGATCAAAACAAATTAATCAAACATCTATGTAGTTATTCGTATCATCGACAGACATAGCGTCAGTGCTAGTTGGTCGCTTAAAGAAATATTTTTCTTGACTGCCGATTTCTCGATGAAGTTATGGTTGCGTCTTTGAAAATTCGTGAAATTCATGCATACATATATACTCCATGTTTACTTTTACACACAGAATGCTATTCAGGGTCGATATATGTATGGAGATTGTAACTTTCTCCTTTCCATGTCTTTTCACTGGCAGCGAAAATACGTTCGACAGGAAAAGATTTTCCAGGCAAACACAAAATGTGTTCGATGATTTGAGAGAATTCCATATATGGCACATTCATATGCTTAAATATTTCTACCCATCGTTCTTATATTTTCGTTGTTTTTTTTTGCCCATTCTAGAAGTTTGATTTCACTGCAGTAATTCTTGATAAAATCATATTGTATGAAAACTTTTGATGAATTCGTTGTCAAGTTAAACGATGTTCTTTCAGTAACAATTTTCATTGAAGCCTTCACAATATTCCTGCTAGGAACTGATTTCAAAACAAACAACGAAAAGCTATTGAAATGCAGGAATTGTTCATAGTTTGCATTTCGTACGCTTACATCAGCGCTCTTCCGCCTTTTTTGAACACAAAAACAAGTACAAAAGCAGTACAAATTCAATCAATATAGACAGCTATAAAGCAGTACAGTTGACAGCATACGGTTTGACAGACATTTCTGCAGAGTATAGGCTGTCATACCAGATTTTTTTGAAAGAGCATGAAATTTACTGAAAGTGTAAACTTAAGTAAAAGTTCTAATTGAAATCAATTTCCACTATAACGATAAAACCTTTTTTAGAGGTAACTAATTTAATTAAATATGCTTCCGGCTAAATAGCGTCGATATGCCGGGCTCATTTTGTTCGTATGGTTTTCATGAGTTAATTTGCACTTGAGTTCTTAAATACACGAATACGGTGCTTTCAATGCCACCAGTTTGGCGCCTTTTATAGTGCGTTTCTTAACCCTTTAACGCCGGGACACCTTTTTTTCGAATTTCGTGATGAAAATGCACACATTGGCTAATTATGACCTCCTGATCACGAATATGGAACATATTCTTAAATCGGTCCACGAAGTCGGCCAGAATCAGGTGATGCCATATGGCATCATCGACCATCGACGTTACAAAGGTTGAAAGTAAAAATCGCTGTAATTTTTTTTTGTTTTTGCAATAAAGTCAAAAATGGTTTTTTAAATACCAATTTGGTTTTGTTAAAAACAAATATTTTATTAATAAAAATGTATGGGAATATAAGAAAAAGTAATTAGAATTGAAAATAGTTTAAAAAAATATTGATTTCATTTCGAGGAATGATAGTTTTTGAAGCACATTTTTTCAACACACAACGCAACATCACATTTCTCACATTTTATGCAAGATTGATTGTCACAGAGTGTCATTGTACATCGTCGCTTGGTACTTTTGGTCGGATAATGATCCAATCGATCATATCGGTCTTCTTCTGGAACTCGGGAAACAGTATGGCAATAATGTTGGGCGATACTTCGCCGAAATTGAAAGTACGTTAGCAACTTCTTTCCAGTCTTTTGATGTAGAAGCCACGCATTTTGAACAGCAACATCTAGCAGCCATGTACAAATGGTCGGCACTATCCTCAGCTGAATCATAAGCTGCATCTGGAAGCTGTATAAAAATACCAGTCAATTGCTCCGCTGTATCATCTTCCACGATATCGATCAAAAAATCCTCGATTTCATGAAGTTTCATGTTAAAAAACCAAAAAAAAAACAAGTGTGTACATAGAGGAAATCACATGCAGTATTTGTAACACCGAACGCCGACGATGCCATATGGCATCAACAACACTGGAACTTATATATATATCAAACTAATAAAAAATCCAGCTCACTAAAAATATTAAATTGAAGCCCAAGATGAGTACTTTCAAAATAAACATACATTGACACAAAAAAAAAATTAGAAAAAAAAAATTTCTAATACTTACTTTTTCCTATGACTCATTTTGCGAACTTTTTCACTTCATAAAAAAACACTCCACTTTCAGCTTTTGTTCTAACGACATGTGATAACAAACTGTCAAAAAAGATGGAGAAATCGACTACTTGAACCTCTCTCTACATAACGCATGTATTTCTTTAGAAAAAAGTGAATGCAATGGTACAGTACCGTTAGTTCTCTGAAATTATAGTTAGTGATGCCATATGGCATCATCGTCGCTAAAGGGTTAAAGTATCCATGTCAATTATTTAAAATTTTGTTGGTCGGAAACGTTTGAATCTTAATATGTACATATGTATGTATTTTTAGCTTTTTGCATTTTGTACAACAAACTTTATCATAGCTCGAGGCGTAGAAATGGCTAGTAGCATTTCTTTTTACGACAGAAATTTATTTGTTCTTCTAACCTTTTTCTGCAACATACATAATTGCTTTCAAGGCCCCTTTTTTTACTCCCTAACAAAATTAAGTTGTCGTTGCTAAATGGTAAACTTTTTAAGGCGTACGCAGAAATGTAAACAACAGTAAGGACTTTATTTAAAATCCCATAAAAAATTCGTAAATTTCACTTTAACCTTTTTCCAGTTAAATACTATAAAAACCGCCATAATCGCACGCCCACATCTTGCAACCATTAGCCGGTGAAAGCGGAAACCAGCATGCTTCGTATAACTTTCGCTACCAACAACGAAATTGAAGTAAAAAAGTGCGCAAAAACCATAAAATACGCAACTAGAGGCACTTTTGCGGGCAACATTTCGTTGTAACCTATTGTTTGTTTCGCTGGTAGTCTTTGGCTATACAAAAGGTGCGACTGCCAACAATTCCGGTACCACTTTGTCGCGATAAACATTTGGTGCTAAGGCGATGCGCTATGTATTGCTTATTGTTGTTGTTGACGTTATGAGCGTAGTAAGAAGGGATTTTTAAGGAAAACATGGCGCTGTAGTTGGTAGAAGTATAATTTATTTTTTCTTTTAAAGAAGCAGTGTCAGGAGACTGACCATGGTTCGGTTTTTCCTTTTGAAATAGTGGAAAAATTATGCAAAATGTTGAAAAAAGTTGAATGAGTATGAAAAAGTATGGAAAATATTTTAAAATTTAAAGACGTTGAAACTGTTGGAAAATGTGAGAAAGCCCGAAAAAATAAATAAAAAAAGTTGAAAAATGTGGAAAGAGGTTAAAAATGTCAAAAAAGTATGCAAAAGTCGAAAGAAAAAATGTTAAAGGTTGAAAAAAGTTGAAAGACTGAAGAAATTTTGAAACAGGTGATAGAAGGCTGAAAGAATCGAAAAAACATTAAAACTGTCAAGAAAAAAATATTAATAAGGTTGAAAACAGGCTGTAAAGTCGAAATAAATTAAAAGAGGTTGAAAAAGTCGTAAAAATATGGAAAAGTTGAATGAGGGTGAAAAGTCGAATAAATTGCAGAATGTTGAAAATTTTTGAAAGAGATTGAAACAGTTGCTATACGCAGATTAAGTCGATAAAATATATAAAGTGTTGAAAATAGTTCAAAGAGGTTAAAAAAATTAAAAAAATTGAATAAAACTGAAAAAGTCGAAAAAAATTTAAAGAGCTTGAAAAAGTCGAATAAAACATGAAACATGTTGAAAAAAAATTGAAATAGGTTGAAACATTTAAAAAGGGCTGATAACGTTGGTAAAATATGAAAAATATTGAAAAAACAAAAATTGAAACAGGTTGAAAAAGTCGTGTTGAAATGTTAAAAAATCTTGGTAAATTCATTGAAGTGTTCAATCTTTGTGCTTATCTGATCCATGTAACTAGCTTTCACTGGTCAGATGAGTCCAAAATAAATTGTTTGTTGCAATCAATACGTTTAATATGTTGATGTGAAATAATAACGATTAATGCATTTTAATTAAAATTTCTCATTGATTTCTTTTTCACAATGAAAGCTGAGTCAAAAATCTAAGAACCTTTAACGGTTTTTTTTCACGATGTGACATAAGCAAGAGAGCTAGCTATTGTACCCTCAAAGGCATGGAATATGTGTGGGACTATTCAATTACTAAGTTGTTTTATTCAACTCGGCGATGTGCCCCTCTAAAATATATTTTAACTCCACCAATGACCGCTTCTATTGTTGTTGCTTCGTGGATTTGCATTTGTTGCCAACAAATTTACATCATGTTTAAATCTTCGTTCGGTATGTTTATGACATTTTAACATTTCCACTTCGAAATTCCTTTGGCTGTTTTTCAGCCATAATTCAGCCGGCATTTGAAAAGTGTATTTTAGCAGCGCGACCAAACCGCAAACAATACTTATTTCTTAAATTTACAGCTATACATTTTTATGACACTATTTTAATTTAGCAGTAAAAATGTTACTTGAAATATATATATTTCGTTATTGCACTTTACGCTACATTTACAAGATTTTGGTGTGAGTGCTTCTTTTCTTCTTTTATTCAACCAGCTGCATAAGTTTCGTTTCGACTTAAGAGAAATGAATATTTCGGTTATTTCCATTCAGAGGATTTTTAATGTTAGCGGTTTGGCATTGGTTTGTTTCCAAGGACTTCGTGAGGCTGAGTGTTTGATGTAATTAAGAATTAAATACATTTTAATGACTGCATTAAACGTTTAATTAGTCAAAGAAGCTTAGAAAACTTTAGCTGAATTATAATATGTACTGCATGGCCGAAAAAGTAGCCAAATTAAATTTAAGCTTTGCTTTTTTATTGTGACGCAACCAGCTTTGATTTTTAAGATGTATAAAATAAATTGCGTGGCTTTGAATGGGTGACATCGGCAAATGATTTGGGTGTCGCCCAAAAAGTAAAAGAATTTTTCGATAGTTTTTCATATTTACTTGATAATGTGCACTTATTATTTATTGTACTTTTTTCATATTTTTATACCTATACACTAACGTTCTAACTATCGATGGTTTCAAACTATCGTTTTAACTATCGATAGTTAGCATTGACAGTTCAAATTTTCTGCACTAAATGTAAAAATCGCTTCTTCTATTTTTGCGCCATTTGTTTTGTTCATTGGTTCGTGGTGAAAACCATTATTTTTTTATTTTCTTGAAGCGCGACTCGAAGATGGGAAATAATCGTCAAAAATATGTAAGTGGTTTATTGAGAGTGTTACGAGTACTATAAATTACAGTTTTTTATACAAGCTCTCAGTTTTTTAAATCGTCTTCTGAAACAAATAATATTTCAGATTTGATAGAAACAATTCATATTAAAATGCTTTTATTTTATTTTTAATGAATTGCTCTTTATCTATATTTATGTTTATTAAAAAGCCTTAGTTCCTAAAAACTTTCGTTATTGTAAGCTACAGTTTTTTTTTTCTTAAAAAAAAAGTTTTTTTTTTAACTTTTTTTATAAATGAGAATTATAAAATAAAAAATTGTTTTTCATATATTTTAAGACACATTATTATTTTTTACAGAAAAGGTATCTAACTGAATAAGTAAGTGATTAGTGTTGTTGAGCTGAAATGGCTGCAACTTTGCAAGGAAGCATCACAGATCACCACTTGAAAGCTCATTTTAAAGGGCAAGGATGGTACTAAATGATGCTTTTGTTAAAAATAAGCTGATCAACTTTCTTTGAATCCTATACATAGCCTCGAAAGTAGACAAAAAACATCATGTTTTAGGTACTTAGCCTCAAATATTTCAGGATTCCGATGGGTCAATTCTGAAGCCAGATTCGGATTCAGCGTAAAAAAATACGTCGAAAAACGACCCTTTTCAGGGTCCCTAATCACCTATTCATTTAGATACATTTTTTGTAAAAAATAATTTTTCCATACAATTTACATGTAAAACTAACAGGCTCCGTCGCCACCTTATAAAATTGAGTTACAGAGCTGAATTTTCGTGAACTTTTTCTTCATATCATAAACTTACTTTTTAAGCAACAGCACCTTAAAAAAAACCAAAAAAAAAATAATTTGAATCACCCTAATGTACATATGTTAGAGCGGTTCAAAATAAAAACTTTTTGATTTTTTCACGATGTGTCAGCGGATTACAGCAGCGTTATATGTCTGTAAATGGCCCATTACTAAGGTTAAGGTTAATATTGAAAACTGGATTAGCGCCCTCTGTTTAAGATAAGCAACTTATTTTCCAAAATATTGTTTTAAAAAAAAGGTACAAGTAACAGACGCCATGAAATTTTCCAACAAAGTAGTTATGGTTTTCGGGAAACTATCGATCAATCGGAAATCAAATCAGCGATTTGTTTTTCTTCTTCTTCTTTCTTTCTTATAAAAAAACTGACGATTGACCGGACAAAAGCAAAAAAAAAGTACCGATTTTCCACTTTCTAGCTGCAACACCTCAAATATTATGTTGCCGCCAATCCCTTGGTACATCATTTTTAATGAACTATTATTTGCTTAAAAGAATGCCGAAAACCATACCCACTTTGTTGGAAAGTTTTAAAGCGTCTGTCCCTTGCACCATTTTTTAAATCAATATTTTGGAAAATGGGTTGTTTATTTAACACTAATCCAGTTTTCGATATTAACCTTAATCCGCTCTAATGTACATATGTATTCCTTAAATTTGCTTCAAAAAATCGGATTGCATTTCAATTTGCAGTCTATTGTTGAGGATTTCTCCATCCATATTTTCTAATTCATTGAAATATTTATAATACGGAAGAAAATATGTGCAAAGGGCTTAAATATTTTGAAGTATCTCGCTAACAGTTGGAACGCTATCAGTCAAATTGTATTCCAGTTATGATGTATCCTCTTTTTTTGTCTGCATCTTCAGAGATTTCAGAAGTTACAATGGTGCTAAGGATTTAGTCGATTGTAAGATCCCCAAAGCACAATAATTCATCTCCCGTGCTCCTCAAAAGCATTTTGCATTTCCGCATCATCGCTTATCGTCCAAGTCGTCATAAATTTAATCGGAAACGCCAGCTCGTTCTCCTGATCTAAATATTATTGAAAACTGCTGGGGTTGTTTGGATCGACAGATTTATGAAGAAAACCGTCAGTATAAGTCTATCCAGGAGCTCAAAAACAGGATATTAGGCTCTTTTTCGAAAATAGGGTAAAAAGCTATTTTAACCCTAACAAAACCGAATGACTGATGTGGTAAAGAATAAAAGAGAATCCACCCATTATTAAAATAATGTTTTACTTTTATTTTTTTTATAATACCTAGAACGAATTTAAGTTACAAAAATTTTGTGCTATCGTTTTGTCGCACCTTAAAATTGAGTTTTGAGTTTAATTCAAAAATGCATAAATTTTTTTGACAAATTATTTAGAAGTTATTTATTTCCTAAGCTTTAAGAATATATACTATGAAAACAAATTTTAAATTATTGTTGTAAATCCTTTAAAACACCGAAAAGCTGGTTGTGCTTTCGTTTTGTCGCGGTCTGTACCTGTACCATGGGCACAGAATGTAGCACTCGACTTAAAATGTTGTCAAGTGTTAAAAAATTTAATTCATGATTTCGAAATGTCTTAGGTAGAAAATCTCAATTACCTACAACTTGGGTCTTGGCAAAATCAAAAGAAACAAAAAATTTTATTCATTACATTTTATTCAATCAAATTGTATTCCAGTTATGATATAAAGAAGTTTGAGTAATGATTAAACTGAGGCAATAATAATATTTATCACACTTATTTCATTTATTGTAATAAATGTTCAAACTGCTGTCCATCTACCCTGATGCAGGCCCTACATCTTCTTATAAATGATCTTTTTAGCGTGCGAGAGTATCTCTGGTGGAGAATTTGGCTAGCAGCACTTTCGACGTGTCTACGCAACTCCGCTTAGTTGTTGATTGGCTTGCTATTAACTTTTTCTTTTAGACAGTCCTAAGGATTTAAATCTGGTGACCGTGGAGGCCACAACATCGGGCCCAAACGGCCGATCCATCTGCCGGATCAGTACTGATCTAAGTGTACTCGTACAGAGAGACTGTAGTGTACAAGGCAACCGTCATCGTTCATCTTAACTCCACTGGTACATCTTCTAGTAGAATTGGCAGTTCTACTCTCGAGAGACGCAAATATTCATATTAGGTTGCTGGCAATTCGTAGGGGCCTATCATCTTCCGATTTAAAATCCCCGCCCAGTAATTAATTTTAAACTGGTATTGTAAGCGGTTCTCTCTCTGATAAAAATGCGTTAATCTGGATGGCGTGCGTTCGGGAATCTTTCTCGGTAAAGTACAGCGGCTGCATTTGCATTGCCTCTGCATTCGCCGTAAATGAAATGCATGTTTGCATATTCGAGAGGTGTGTAGTGCCTTCGATTTATCGTAGTAACTTTTCGCTTAAAAAGCATCACTTTTGAATAATGTTATCTATGATTTTAAAATCACTTTTATACAGGATTAGATAAGCCATAGCGAAAGAATGCATACAATAAGCTTAGGTTAACCACAGGAAAGTGATATATTTCTATCTAAGACATTTCGAAATCATGAAATTAATTTTTTAGCACTTGACGAAATATCTTTCGTCCTTTATCCTGTAGGAGGTGGTCGAAAAATCGACCAATGGCTGTTACCGGTAACAAAAAAGAAAAAAATTGGAATTAATTTTTTAGTTAAAAAAAAGTGTTTTGCTAATTTTTTGAAAAGAGTTACATCATTAGAAGTACAGTTTTAATGTTTTATGGACAGAATACAAAACATAGATGAACATTGTAGCGATTACACATAGTTACCGTGTACTTATAGCAATGCTTCCAGTGAAAATGTTTTCCGTGCGGTGCTTGTTGTATTAAATGCCTCTTTCTATGTTGCCTTTCTGAAGGGTGACTGTATTCAGAGTCGTTATCCGAGGTAACTTTTTCTTGAGTCAGCAAGTAAGTAGCATGTAACTTCACTTCGAAATCCAAGTTTTGACATAGCTTTTAAAGACTTGTGTTAAGCTATAAAGAAATATGGTATATTTTCTAGACGTTTACAAGAGCGGTATTCGAGCATGGATGAAGAGTGGCCAACACCATTTCTTATCGCAAATAGAGATTGTGTAGTTAGCGGCAGCATTATCCTCCAGATCAACGCTGCACATGTATTGGATTATATGAATGTGTTAATTAAATGCAATTAAGTTACTAGTAGTTAAGGTAAATGTACCGAATGCTGGGCTAGATTCCGTCAGTTTTTGTTTTTTATGTAAAAGTAAGAAAACTAAGCACTGTTTTGAAAATTTTTAAAACAAAACGTACTCTTTAATTATAATAACTGTCAAAAAATTGAAATTAAATATATTTTATTCGTTGCCAACTTCGTATTAATGGTTCAAATATTCAGTTGGTGCCGAATCGCAATTGTGAACGAGTACGTTCTGTGTGAGCGTAAGGTGACATATGAATTTTTGTAAGGGTTTCTAGAACTCCATGTAAGTATTTTGAATTGAAATTTGTAAAATTATTAATTTATATTGGCTTAAAAACTCCTTCTAGTAATTTTAAGACAAAAATATTTATTTTTTTATTGAGAAAACTTCGATTTTCTTACTGCCGGAATTACGTACATAAATTTGTAGTAGTGAACCCAATTCCTTGACTATCACAGAAATAAGAAAAAGAAAGGAGATTCAATATTTGGAATTAAACTATTTATCGTAGTTAAACCAACTAAATATTTATTTGTCAAGGAACAAGTTAACTTTCCAAACCCTAAATAATTGTGCATGAAGTAAACAATTTGAGAACTATTCTAAAACTTTATTTGCATTTAAGTTTTACTAATCATCGGTGTCTGTTAAATATATTAAAGTGTTTTATCAATTAACTTGAGTTTTATACGAAAATTATGTAATTTCTTGTAAATTTCAACAATTAATTTAAGAATTACACTTTTATTACACTAAATTTATTTGTTACGGAATAAGGTACAAGAAATTATACTCTGCTTCTATTTCCGTAATTCGAGTTTTCTTAAAGAAGCAAGGTATTTCAATCTTAAAGATTCGGAATTTCCAACTCCATTCAACAATGCTTTATATTGGCCGGAAATCCCAACAATGTCTAAGGGTAAAAAATGTATTAAAAAAAACTAATCCCGACAGTAATAAGTGAAGTGAGAAGTGTATTAAAGTGAATACAGTGAAAACAACAAAGGATTTGAGCTGTTACACAAGAAACACCATAGCTCTACTCGTTGGAGAGACCATTGATTTTCAATTTTTCGGTCATTGCAGTATAACTTTTATAACCATTTATCTAAAGAAAACATAACAAAGAGTACATGAGCCAAAACAAAACTCCTTAGAAGGTGTAGTTTTAAGAGGAATCGCAGTTAAAAATTTCGGTTTTTTTAGCTTAAAAATTAAATTTAACAACAACCTCTAAATATTTCCGTCTAAAAAATTACTGCCTTTGTGTAATACTGAAAAGTATCTTTTGCCCAAGTTTCAGCTTCATAGATACTTTTTTGTCGAAGAAAAATTAAAAAACCAAAAAACCGGTTTTCAGCCATTTTTTCGAAAAATTTTAAGGTTAAGGTGAAGATGATGAGATCTTCTTACTACATCTTAAGAGAGGGGGGGGGGGGGGGGTGAATGATCATCTTACGTAAGATTTAAAATGCGTATTCATACATTAAAGTTGTATTAACGCATCGCCATTTGTGACAGTAATGAAATATATTTGAATTTTCGACAGTCACGAAAGATTCAGAAATATCGATTACAATCGATTTAAGCAATCGACTCTGAATGGGACAACTTCTCTTCTGCTTATGTAATGAAATATATGTATGTTGTTTACACGCAGGGTCGACTTGTAACACCGTCTCACAAGTTTGCTATTATTCAGGCATTTACACGCAGATACGTCGACTTTGAAATTTTGTTGATGTTGTCCCGGTTCTTTACCACCCCCTTGCACTTGTCGTCTTCAACAAGAAGATTCGCTTTCGATTCCTTCTTCAACAGGAGACCAAAACAGCAATCAGTTTTGTCCTCTATTTCTTCGCTTAGCGTTAAATTACGATTGGTCAAAAGTACATCCACAGTTCAAAATCATGCCTTACGATTTTTTTTTGTCCTTCGCTTGCAAACGTCTTAGCTGATCGAGTTTGTAATATATGTGACCAGTACTTTGCCTCGAAAAAAGCTACTGTAATGCACAAAAAACTACATGGAAAAGACGGTAGTCGCACTCACATGATTCAACCAGTTTCAATTTTGAAACGTGGAAAGGGGAAATGCCTTTGCATTTTAAAACAATCGGAGATTTGTCAAGTTGCAGAGTGGCATGACGACGAGAATATTGATGTTACAGAGTTTGAATGTGAATCAGAAAATTCAACAGACGAATCGGGTGTGCCAATTGTAGGTTCACTATCAGACTGATTGAAAAGCGCATGGACTAACGATGACTTACGATGACTTTTTTTATTCATCTTGAAAAACAAATGTGTAGTTTGTAATTTCGTAATATTTATTTAATATGTAACATATGTATATTAAAACTAAATATACACAGTAATATAGTACATAACATGAAAAATACATTTTTTGACTAGTTTCACCTTAATTATGAATCTTACGTAAGATTTCGGAAGGGAAGATTTGTTTTACATTTCTTCATCATTGTTTGTTTAGAATTTTGAATAGTTTTCAAAATGAGTTCATCGAAAGAAAATGTGCGAGATTTAATTGTGCGCAAAAAACAAGATTTTTCACACTTGTCTCACAAAGACATTGCAAAATGCATAAATATTGCAAAATCATCGGTAACTCGCGTACTTAAAAACTTTAGTGAGCGATTAACTACGGAAAGAAAAGTTGGAAGTGATCGAAAAAAAGGATTTATCTCAGAGGTAAAGCTAAGGCAGTGGTACGTGCCTTTAAAAAAAAATCCTGGACTCTCCATTAGAGTTGTGGCCGAAAAACTGCGCATGTCGCCGGGATACGTACAGAAAGTTCGCAGAGGGAAAGGTTATCAATCATATAAAGTACCACTAGCACCAAATAGGAATGATTAGCAAAACACAGCTGTTAAAACCCGCTCCCGAAAGCAGTCGCCACTGGAAACATTTCAAAAGAGAACTTAGCAGATGCGCTCAGCATGAAGTACAACAAAGATCATGAAATGAAAAAGGCAGAAATAACGAAAAGAGTTTTATTGGCAAGCCCAACAAGAGTCGATCGAATCAAAAAAAGTATTCCTACTCCACAATGTTATCCCATAAAATATGACGGTTCCAGTGCTTTAGCGCTTTTCCTAGATTTGGGGCTTTCAAAGGAAAAATATAACAACTTGAGAAATTCATTAAGAAGCCACAACGTAGATGTTTTTCCCAGCTACAAAGTTGTGTCAGAAGCCAAAATGGAAGAGGTTCATCAGCTGAAGTTAGACTCCAAGATTTACTAGATCATACCGCTAAGCGAATTTTGAGCAGTAAAAGCAACCATGAAATGCAATCGTTCCCAGATAATATTTCTTTGTTAACAGTGGGGCTGTGATGGATTATTTGGATAAAGTGCATATAAACAAAAAGTTTATACAGAAGATGGACAAAATATTTCAGATGCCAACATGTTTATGGCTTCAATAGCCCCACTTCGAATAAGGAGTGAAAATGCTGAACATTGGAAAAACCCTCGACCATCATCAATTCTTTATTGTCGACCTATAATGTTTAAGTACGCAAAAGAATCTTCAGATCAAATAAGAATCACCATCAGCAATATAAAACAACAAATAAATGAACTTCAAACCATCATACTTGAAGGAAATGATGACAAAACAATTATAATTAGACACGAATTATTTTTAACAATGATTGACGGCAATGTACTGAATGAGATAACTGGCACCAAATTTACTAGATCTTGTGCTATATGTAAGCGTTCACAAAAAGATTTCCGAAGTAATGATGACTCCAACGATGAACAAAATTATGAGTACGGCATTTCGCAATTACATGCAAGGATAAGATCCATGGAATTTATTCTGAAACTAGCCTACAGCATAGGAAATGATGATAATCCAAACAACCTAAAGTTAAGAAAAAAAATAATACAAGATCAATTTCGAGAAAAACTGGGTATTATAGTAGATACTCCTAAGCAAGGATTTGGTAACACAAATGACGGAAACACAGCAAGGCGATTTTTTGAGAAACCAGAAACAACTTCAGAAATAATGGGAGTCGATGAGGACGTGATAAAAAGATTTCAAGTTATTTTAAACGTACTATCCTGTAGAGAACCCGTTAAAGTAGAAAAATTTGAAAAGTATACCAAGGAAACTGCAGACATATTAGAACATAAATACAGCCAAAATTTACTGACACCCTCTGTCCATAAGATCTTAGCTCATAGTGGACAAATGATCAAGCCTTACCAATAGGAGCATTATCAGAAGAAGCCCAAGAGTCTAAAAACAAAGATTATAAGAAGTACAGATATAGCAATACATGTAAAATTTCACGCATTCGACAGAATGAGGACTTGTTCAATATACTTTCAGCATCTTCAGATCCTTTGATTTCATCACTTAGGAACGTTAGGTTACGAAAAGAACTGACTGATAAGTTCTGTAGTACTGTTTCAAGTTTCTTAGATATCCAAAATAATGATGATATTTTATAGAATTGTAGATTGTTGTTGATTTTTTAAAGAAATTATCTAATTTATTACTATAACCCTTTTTTAAAAAAAAAGGATTTTAAAATTTTTAAATTATTAAAAGTTCATTCAAAGCGCACTAAAATTTATAAAAAAAAAAAATTTTTATTAAAATTCATTTAAAATATTTTTTTGACTTATCTACATTAGGGTGACCAAAAAAAAGAATCGAGTTTTCGATTTATACGTTGCTTTTATGAAAATTAGTTGGTGTTATATAAAAAAATGAAGCCCTGAAAATATTTCATTAAAAAATATTGATACATAGAGGTTGCAAGTGTCCGATTTAAAAATTAAATTCATTCTTTTTATTTGCGAGTAATTATAACTCTTCCCAAAAGACAATTCTGCTTGAGATAGGGGCTGTTGGCATTGATTCTTATATTTTCGGGTTTGCTGATGCACGATGGTGATAGTTGTTTTGCTATACAGTGGCTAGGTATCTTAGTAGCATCGAAAAACTCCCTGAAAACAGCGAAAAACAACGCACATTTGGGCTTAAGTGAGGTAAACTCGTTGACAATTTTTTTTTCTTAGTCTTACATTCTTTAGCATAGTAGTTCGAAAACAGACGAAGCGATTTTGCCTAGTCTCGTTCCAGTATTTTTTCTCAGAAGACCAGATTAATAGAAAAATTAAAAATGCTCGAAAACGGGCCAAAACTCAAGCTTAAATGAGGTAAATTCGGATAATACATTCTTTAAAGATCGTTTTCCAAAGTAATTTTTTGCGCTGAATCTGAATTTGACATCAAAATCGACCCATCACATCGGAATTCTGAAATATTTGACGTTAAGTACCTAAAAAATGAGGTTTTTCGTCTTTTTTCGAGGCCACGAATAGGAGAAATTTGTTAAGCTTATTTTTAATAAAAGTATAAGTTAGATCCGTTATTTCCCTTTAAAATTAGCTTTTAAGTGGTCATCTGTGATGTGATGTTTTCTTGCAAAGTTATAGCCATTTTAATGAGACATGAATTTGATCCACTACGACACAACAATATTAAAAAACTGGTTTCAAATTTATTGTTACATATATTTTTGTAGCCGGGTAAATTGTTGTTGTGAAAAAGGTACGAATAATAATCACAAGTGTTCAATATGAATGATACTAAGCAACTGATTTATTAAATGTTTTAGTATAAAGAGCCGATGATAGGACTTAATTTTTAATCTGAGTTAATCATGACTCCAATCTTTCCCTTTGATCTACCGTTTCATACAGTACTGGGCTGATTTTACTAGATGTTTTTTTAGACTCATATTTTCGAATTGAAATAAGGCACATACAATTTTTAAATTACCCGATTTTGGCTTTATTAGCTAGATAATTTTATTTATGCCATTCAGCATTTAAATATGATTTTGTACTAGGGGTGGCAATCCCAGAATCCCGGGATTTGCTCTTAATATAGGCTAAAGTAATCCCGGAATTACAAAGAGGCAATCACGGGATTTCCGGGATTAGAAAAAAGTTCTATATTATATAATAAATACTCTTTTATATGACATATTTAAGTACAAAATCTGCAAAATAATTGTTTTCAATACATTTGATGTGCATGAATTATTATTGCATCCTGCAAAATGCACTTCAATTGTGTCTGAACCTTAAATTGAGTAAAAATTTTTTTTTGTTATTGTAGCAATTTTTTGTTTAAGATTTTCTTAAAAAAAATGTGACATAGCAAAAAAAATATCTTTTTTAATAGTTTGACTAATTTTAAGAATTTTTTACTAACTGCGATTTGTATTGAAAATTGATAGTTCACTAGAAAAATTATATAATGTGAAATTTAGGATAAAATTATTTTTATCAATAACGGAAATACTAAAAATGCAAAAGAAAAACAACATAAGCAAATCATATCTATTTTTTATAAATTGTCTATTTTGTCTGCAACGAAAAATATAGGTTTGTCTTAAAAAAAAAAAAACACAGCCGACTTTGATTTGACATTGAAATTTTGACCCAAACCTAGACCAAATCTTACCATGGCTTCGATTTTTTTTTATTTTTTTTTTTGGAGCAGACTCTTCAAACATGGTTTTTCTTGAAGTTAAGACTATCTTTAATTAATACTCAAGGAGGAACAATTAAAATTCAAAGGGAGACATAGTTAAAATTGCATTTAAATTAAAAAAAAAACATGGAAAGTTACATACAAAGTTAAATAAAAAAATAGCTATCTGAATTTCAATTGAACAACCTTTATTATGAGCTCAAGATAGCCTTAGCTTCAAGAAAAACTATGGCTGGAAGATGTACTCCAAAAAAAAAAAAAAAAACGAGGCCAGCTAAAAGGCCCAATCTGATGGATATGCACATATATGACCAAAAAGCAAATTTTCGATTTGTTATTTTCAAACGACATGAAATCTCAAATAATCACAAACACAAATCGAAAAGGAGCTTAACTATTCGAGAATACAATGAAAGAAGTGCATTGAGTGATCAGGTTTGGAAATGAAACGACTACAAGGTGAAAGATTTGTGGAGTTTCCGTTCATTGCCATTATATCGTGCAGCCATGTCGAGAGGTCGATTTCTTCTAATACAGCGAACTATTCGTTTTGATAACGTTTACTCGCGGGCGCAGCGGTTAGACAAAACAGCACCGATCGCAGACCTTTGGGCTATGATGTACGAGAAATTGAACTCATTATCATTCAAAAAGAGTTTCAAATAAAACTGCGTCATTACCTTTTCCATTAATCTCGATCTAGTAGAAAGGGAGTGTATATCGCTGTAAATTTTGTCGGACACTGTAGACTTTAACCTTTAGCGGCACCACTTCAATCCGGCACATTGGGGTCTTTTACGACCCCACGTTGAAAAAAAATGTATAAAACAGTGGATTTTCAATTCCAGACTTCAGAGCTGTGAACGAGTATTGAAATGACTCTACTTTATGAAATTCAATGATTACTAGGGATATTTTTCAAAAAATGTTTGTGCCACATGAGGCTAAGCTTAAGTATTTACATATTAGTTCGAAAAATGATTTCAACATTTTCTTGGGGTCGTTCACGACCCCATGGTGCCGCTAAGGGTTAAAAGAATTGTTCAATACACACTTAAAATTATTTGAGCCGTTTACCCACCGAATAAATTAGCTGCACTTTTCTAATTTTCTCATATTTATGCGTCACAACATTCTACTAGTCACCTTGTTTTTGCATTTGCTACAAATTTTGTTGAAAATCACGAATGTTCTCAATATGCAATGTATTTGTTTTAGGGTTTTTTTTTCAATGTTTTGTTTAATGAAGTTAATCAATTTGGCAATTGGGTGGCTCATATGCAAAATAAATAAAGGCGATTTAATGAAACTGTCAGCTATATCATGTTTGAAATACGATATTATTCAGTAGAAATGTAACGTCAATTGCATGAAATTGTAAGTAACGTTTTCGAATAATTTCTCTAGGAAATTATAGTACTTCTGACCTAGAATAAATTTAAGAACTAACAAATGTTGGAAGTTGTATCCGCAGCCCAAACATGATTTTATGTACATGCATCCATCTAACATACATGTTAACACCAAAAAGTAAAACAACACTAATTGTGAACCCTTTTAAAGCGAACTAAAAGTCCTGAAAACAACAAATAATCTGAGACTCATATGGAGCGACAAGCGTCTATGTGACGCAATATGGCAAAACATGTAAGAATTAACCTCATGGCTAAAAATATTGCACCCCACAAACATTCCGAATCAAAAAAAAAGCGAAGGGTAAAATTGAATGAATAAGGTTGCAAGTCATGTATGTCATGATTGAGCGAAGCGAGCAAAATTGTTGCTTGCAACATAAATCAAATCTTCGAATGCACAAGCCCTATCACCACGGTTTTTGTCGCCACATTCCATAATGCAAAATATTTCCAACCATTTTAAGTTCGTTAGCTGTGAATTTAAGCCCTTCATACTTCTCGTCACAGTGTCTGCTTACACATACATGTGCACATATTAGAGTATAATTTTTAGCGAAAACAACGAAGAAGTTTTTTCCTCTATTGGCAAAAAGTATAGAATCGTTGTCATCACTTTCATGGAACAACACATTAAAACTGTTGGGATATTGTGTCAACGAAAAATAGTCTGGGTATTGTATAAGCAATGGTAAGTAAATGGAGGTTGGGTCCATTATCCGAGAACATCAGTGCTGCATGAAGTTGGCAACAGGACGAAGCTTTGAGAAACGCTTGCCATTATTACGGTTAAAAACTATGTTACCCAGTCAGTAATGAAAGCAAAAGACAATGGAAAGTATCTTTTAACAGGTTGCGCTTAATGTTCCAGATCGTTGCTTATTTTGAATTTTATGAATTTATGAAATTTTATAATTTATATTTTATTGATTGATTATATGGCGTTTAACATTAACTTAGTAAAAATTTTAACAAAAAAATTAACATAAAATTTGGATATTGATTGCTGCTGGCTGTAAGTTCATTTCTAATCATTCGTCTCCTTTAACTTAACCTTTTTTTACAACATTACAATTAGTGATATTTTACTTTTAATCAGGTCAAGCTCACGTACATCATGATCATATACATATGTATGTATGTGTATATTCTGCCATGAAAGCGATTTTGCAGTCATTTCTTATCACAAACAGGCATGGTTCACTTCACATTGATCAACACAAATGTCTTTCGGTCCTCACATTCCATTGTCTTCCTTACTGTTTGAGACCAATTTTTTAACTTGAAAACTTGAATTAAAAATTTTTGTCAGTACCACTCCTGTTTTTATTTTTTTTTTTGAGCGAAAATACCCACTTATAACCTATAGCTTTTTGACCCTCTGACAACTTGGTCAACTCCCACGTATCGTGTGATGTTTTATATACTCACTTTACATTCCTTCCCACCAGTGATATGTGTATTCGCAACTAAATGGCTTCACTGATTGGTTCGGGAACTGTGATGTCTTCTACGCACATGAATTTTATAACATAATACTTACTCGGTCTAACTGAACCGGGTTCATGCTTCAGCTTTTCCGCCTCTTCAACATTTTATTTGTTATATGAAATGCTCGAATTTAACAGATTTCGTACGAAAAATAGTTCTTATTATGAATAAAAATGCTTTTTATGAAATTACTTACACAGAAAATATTCATTTGTGAAAAAAATATTGGTATTCTAAAAGCTTTGAGAAGTAATCCAAATTAAAAGTAATCAATCCTTATTAATATGATATGAGAGTATTTAAATCATAAAAACACCTCAAGAATATTAAAATCACAAAATGCAGAAATATTGTAAGAATAAACGTTGTTTTGAAAGCTTAAACATTTTTAAGAAATTATTTCGAAATCTTTTACTATTATTATTTTTCAAAATGCGCCAAGTCCTGAAATTTCACTTCCAAAACCAGCCAAGTCCACAGTTTTGTTTCAAAACCTGCCACGTCCAAACGTTTTTTAATATAGTCCTTATAGATTAGGTCATAAAATGTAATGAAAAATCAGGATTTTAATAACTTTTGACAACTATTAGGTACAATGGATCAATATATTTTTTTACTATAGTTCAATTTCAGTGGAATACAGTTTTTTCGTTTTTCTCAAAAACGCAAAATATGGACTTGGAGGGTTTTACATCTCACCTTTTCATTTATGCTCGTAGATAATTGCTTACTTTTCTTCTGTCGTTGTCTGAAAAATTTCCATTTCCTTTTTTTAGCTCTTCGTTCTTTGCTTCGTTCTATCCTCGAACACTACGACGGTACATTCATTCGAGACAGGAGACTTTACAAAGTAAACATCTCTTGTTACCTATTTATATTGCTAGAAATATTTTTAAATGAGATGCACTCGGCTTGCGATTAAACCATACTTAAAATGACATCTTACCACTCAATGATTGGTGTCGTTGGGATGAAATTGAGAAACTTTGCCCACACATCGGTTCAACACTTAACCAGATTATCGCAAAATAAAGACCGTGTGAAAGATCTAACTCATAAACTTACCACATAAACTAATCATTTAACGCGGATTTGGGATTAGATTTATATTGAACTGCCGCACTTGCTCAGGGCCCTTCTCTGCATTTTACTTCTTGTGTGTTTCACAAGCGCGCTAATCGACAAAATTCTCCTAGCCTTTCCTGATTGTGATGTCTATTTAATGCTCACGTCCTATCATAATCTCGTTCAGCTAAGAGTATAGTTGGTAGCCTAATGAAATTCGTGATTCGAAATTAAGCGGGGCAACCAATTCCTCATCTTAATTCTTAGTCATAATTAAACATTTAATATGAATAATCGTAGTTTGATCCGCATTGGCCTTAACAAACTTCATGCCCGAAGATAACAGAGCGATTTGTTGTTCGCTTGTGTGTTAAAATTTGGGTAAGTGTTTTTGCTCATATTGGTCCAGCTTTCAAATACCTAGTACCGCAGTAACTACCTGATAGCTAAATCTCTTAAGGTGATGAAATCTGAAAATCTTGATGTCAACTGCGAATCACCGACATAAGCCAGTTCTTCTAGATAAGCTAAAAGCCCAATTGAATCCCATCATTTCCAGTAAGAATATATTTTGACACATCGTTCAACAAAATTAGATATACCAGGGGACCATCCAGTTGACCCCTTCTGCTCGATTGTTGTTGGGACATTTCTTGTTTCCTGTCTGTTCTAAATTAACTTTCTATTTATATTTACTATCGTAGGCAGTATTGAAATCGACGAAGCCTACATGAAAGTTCGTGTGCCATTTGCATATTTGTTCCGGATAATATGGAAGGTGACTACTAGGTGTACAAATATGAAACCGGTAATGACATCTAGCGGTCGATAGCCGTATATATATGAGCTTCCGAACCGCACCAAATGTCTTAATTGTTCATTCTGTCATCTGTCAACAATATTCAGTTCACAATTTGTCAAGTTTCATACAACAACGCATTTTTTCCGCTCGTAAAGATGTCGAATTTTGTGCCTGAAAACTCTCATTTGCGGGAAGCATTGATTTTCTGTTTCCATTTGAAGAAAAACGCTTCTGAATCGCATCGAATGCTTGTTGAAGCTTAAGGCAAGCATGCTCTTGGTCGTACACAGTGCAATGAGTTCAATAAATTAAAAAGTGGTGATTTTGATGTGATAAATGAGGAGCGCGGCCGGCCACCGAAAAGTTTGAAGACACCGAATTGCAAACATTATTGGACGAAGATGATGGTCAAACGCAACAACAGCTCGCTGAACAACTTAATGTGACACACCAAACCGTTTCCTTGCGTTTGAAGGCCATGGGAAAGATTTTAAAGGTCGGTAGATGGGTGCCACATGAACTGACCGACAGGCAGCAAGAAAACCGAAAAACCACTTGTGAGTTGCTGCTCGCCAGGCAAAACAGAAAAGGTTTTCTTCATCGAATCATCACTGGCGATGAAAAGTGGATTTATTTCAACAATCCCAAACGAAAAAAATCATATTGGAGCCCCGGCCAACGATCCAAATCATACAACTGGGAGCCCCTGCCCCACCCGCCGTACTCACCGGACCTGGCGCCATCCGATTACTATTTGTTTTCATCGATGGGACACGCACTCAACGATTCGCACTTCAATTCTTACGAGGAAGTGCAAATATGGCTCGATGAATGGATAGCCTCAAAAAACGAAGAATTTTTTTGGCGAGGAATCCATAAATTGCCTGAAAGATGGAAAAGATGTGTAGCTAGCGAGGGGAATTACTTTGAAGATTAAATTTGGAACTATTTTCGCGAAATGAACGTTTTTTTTGAATAAAAATTACCGGTTTTATATTTGTACACCTAGTATATGATCGTACATGAGCGGTTTGTAAAGAATCTGGGATGCTGTATACGTAGTGATGTCCTGAGTTTGCTTGGAATACGTTCGTAGTCGTATTAAGCGGATATTGTTGTAACATGGTACTTCGGTTAGCTATAGTTATCTCTTCAAAAGACAAAGGCAATCTGCAGATAGGTAACATGTCTCTAAAAGCTTTTGTGGTGCTGTGGCATTTTTTGTTCCATTCTCGTGACTTACATATATCTTGAAATTATAAAACACTGTCACTATTGTACGCTTTGTCTTGTCCAAATATTTAGGAAAAAAAAAAACAACTTGCAAGATTGATAGATACTCATAAATGTACGATAAACGAAATATACAGATTGATGCGAGTACGTACAGTTTTACTAAATAGTAAACGATGCTACACCATGTTGCCTTAATATATTCCCAAACCATATTTGCGCGCTGGCACAGTTTGTCAACAAGTCACGGCCCTACGCTACATATACAAAACTTTCCTTAAAAAAGATGAATTGCATCAACCATGTCCCTAATACCCTTTTGACTATGCCACAGAGCCTACTATCTAACTCATAACCAAACTCATACACCGCAAAACGGTAAAATTCAATGAGCGAACAAAAGTCATTCAGTTGCGGTGCATGTTTTTGCTTGGCATATAAATGTCCTTTTCAAAACCTTTTCAAATGAGCATTGAACTCAACCGAGTTGATACCGAGTATGTGGAAGAAGACCACTTTGCACAATAGAGGTCTTCACTGAATTTGGTAGGTGGATGCTGTCCTGCACACAGACGTAACTACAACGTTCAGCATATGTTAGAAACGCGTTGATGCTGCACATTAGTATTCAATTTTTTTTTTTTTGCTTTTTGTATTGTTAAAAGTCTACATGTACATTAGAGTGGACGCTAAGTACCTGCATCAGAACTTAAGACAAGCGACTCCTTAAAATTGTTCCTTTTGGTGATTGAAAACTATTTAAAAGGAGATAAAAAAGAAAAAAAAAAAAAACACATGAAAATTCTTGAAATAACCTTAATTTTGAATTTATTCCAAATGGAAAACTTGCTGAGCTTAAATGATACCAGTTGCCAGATTTAATTAACCCATATTCTACCGCGCTGCAAAAATTATTGAATTTTTTGATTTTAAGTGTATTTCTACAGTAATTGCAGCCCCCTGATACCAAATCCGTCATCAAAAAAATTTTACCCTAACCTGTTTTCCCGTTATGTTAACAAATCAACTGTTCGATTAAGCGAACGTTGGCGCTCTCCATCTGTTCTTGTTCATCCCTTTCAACACAGAAGTTGACCTTGGAGCTGATGTAGTTCTCCGTTTACTCAGCAACGTCGAGGGCCCCATGCGTCATGTAATATTTTTCGACAACTTCTAATCATGTTATCATCTCCTATGTTTGCTATCAGAAAAGGGATTCTGTTGTAAGGACAAAATATTCTAGTAAGAAATTTTGCCTCACATAAATTTGGCAAAGGTACAGTCACATCAAAATATTTAAGCAAAGCAGCAACATAGTCTGCATAACAACAACGGAGTCACCATATATAGCTCGAAAACATGCAACAATAACGGAGTCACCAAATATAGCGCGTAAACATGCAATGCAACAGATTCAATCGAACACGCAACCTAAACCAGTTCTGGCTATGCAGCTGAAATGTGTATAAAACACTTCGCATCGTGCAGAGTCAGGGAGTCAGCAAGCAGCGATCAACGTGATCACAAGTTTAAACCGCAGTAAACAAACAAAGAAAAAAACCAAAGTGAAACAAGAAACAACAAATGCTTGCATAAGAATCAACATCCGATCAACACGTGCAGAACCCCAGTGAGCAAAAACAGCAAGGATCGCCCAGTGAGAAAGCAGCACATTACATGAGAGCGATTCTTTAGAAGTCACAAATGCAGTGAAACCGGAGCCAATCCTGCAGCGAGGCGGCGTCCTAAGAACCACCAGGACTAAGGAATCCCAGGTAGGAGTTGTAACGAACACAAAATTGCGTAAGTGCTAACTGCATTAGAATTTTGAAAAACATCCTCAAAGGAGATGCTTGATCGTTGGTAGTGGTGAGGTCGGGCGGGAGCCATTGACTGGGCTAGCAAGCAGTCGACTGGGGGGGTTTGTGACCTGCCCACTCACGCGCAAAGTTACACAAAAAATTATTTTAGACTCCCTAATGAATCAAATTAAATAGACTTAGAAAAGACCATACCAAAATTACCCCGATATGGCTTAGTGAAAATTACCAAACACTATGAAAAGTATCGATTGTATTGAGGCATGTGTAGGTATCTTGAAGATGTAAAACAAGATACAGCGTCAAAACCCACCTCTCCATGATCTTACACGCAAAGTATTTTTAAGATCCCCAAATAAAGTTACCCTATCCTATCATAACCCCGAAGGAAACTTTAAATTAAATTAGCATTCCATTACTTCAAATTTTATTTCTACATAAACTTTCATAACAAAAATTTAGAGACGAGTATACACTCGATTTTTGAAATAATAAAAAAAAATATGTTATAGCGCCCTTAGACTAATTTTTTCTCCTTATAAAATAATATAAAGAAAGACAGTCTTATAATTAAAAGTTCTAATAATAATTATGCTAACTCCATTCAAAGCAATATGTTCGAGTTAGTTGTAATTTTAGAGATAAGTTGCAAAAAAAAAATGGTTTCACGCATACAGAAAAAAAACTTGATCAATTTACGTTTACGCTCTTGCACGGTATTGTTTAAATATTGAAACATTTAAATTATTGATTAAGGTAAGAAAATTGTTATCACAACAAACAACCAAATTATTGTACAGCTTAGCTTCTACTCAAGTTTGGAGTTTAGCAAAAGATGTAACAAGAACAATCGCAGACAAAACACAAAAAAAAAAGAGCGAAGCACATCAAAGGTTCTCACGCAAAGCGATCTTGTGGTGAATTTTGTGATCTCAGTTTATCTCTTGTTATCAAAGCAATTCAGCTTGGGAGTATGAGAACCTTTTGCAGCTCCAACTTTTATAACTGCGATTGCTCCCCTTTTTTTCTTGTCCTGTTTTTTTTCAATATAAAAAAATTAAATGCTCACTCACTTTGCTTGTTTGTTACCACACTGTTGAAAGGCCTTCCAATTGCGTAGGTTGACTGGAGCTAATGGAGCAAATGTTTAATGTGTTAATGTTAGTTATTTGTATGGGTGAAATCACTGATACTTATAATCCTTCTTGAATGTTAAATATTCCTCTTAAATTCGGTTAGCTCGACCATTCATGTAAAATATTACTAATTACGTTAAATTTTAGTTTAAGCTTAATGAAAAAAGTTTAACTTAACATTTTTTTTTTTTTTCTGGAATTATTTTTTAAATATAGATTCCTTTAGAGTTTTAACTTATTTTTTTATCACTTTTTCCGATTTTTGCTGACGTTTTGTACCGTTTGTACAGTTTTGGACAGTGTTTTTTTGTTTTTTTTCTCTGAAATTTTAAGGCAGATATACCGCCCACACAAAAGCAATTGATGCCACGATCGCTTGGAGATCTGTAGTTGAACTGCTGAGTGTTTCGTCGAACCAACGTGTACAAGCCCTGGAGAAATTTAGGATCCACACAAAAAAATATGCTGATCTATGATCTTTAATAGAAAAAATGAGAAAAAAAATAGAATTTTTAATTGTACAAGCGTACAATGAAATAATGTTTTTTTTCTTTTTATTTTACCTTATGGTTTTTATTTTAAACAGGTTATGTGGACGAAAAATTTTAACTCCAGGAAAATAATTAAATAATCCTGGTTGGATTTTGGAGCCACAATAAAAAAATTTAATTTTCCCTTTAAGCCGTAGAATAGCGTTGCAGTGAGCTGGTATTAACTTGATTTAATTATATTTTAGTGAAAATGAAGAAGCACTTTAGTGCAACAACATCATGTAAATGATTTTATAACTTAACGTTAAATTTCACTATTTGATGTTAGATGTAAAACTTAATTAGAAAATTAGAGATAGTCTGCTTCGGTTGATGACTCGAAAAGGAAAGACGGAAATTAAAACTTTGCAGACTATCTTCAGCCGAGTTCGAGTCTTGATTTTGTTTTTCAAGATGTTTGCCAATTCTGAACATTGTTTTCGTGAACATAGCCGGGGAATATTAAACACAGTTGGTTGGAATATTTACTAATATATTTAGTAAGAATTAGGTTTAATAGATGACAACTGAAACAATATTTTTTCCAGGATTTTTAGCAAATGTAATTTTCGAAGAAAACAAATAAATAAATAGCCCAATTTTCAGAGGCGTACATTACAAACCAAATAATCTGTTGATAGTTTCTCAACAGATTAGTAGGAAAAGTGCGATTATTGTCTAATATCCTTTGCGTGATACGTTCCCATTAATTTGCCCTGCAAGTCTTCAAGGACATAATAACTGTTTCCAATTCTTTCACGAATGCGTGCTTTTAAAAACAATGGACTGAGTTTAGCATTATAGTTTTTTCCAAAATTACTTTTATCAAAATTCCGTCGGAAAACTTCCTGACCAATTTTAAAGGTAACACATCTTGTCCGCAGATTATATTGTTTCGCGTTTTGTTCATATGCTTTAGTTATGTTTTTCCGAATATCTTTCCTCAATAAATCTAGTTGGTCATCTCTATGTAATTTGAATGATGGCTCATCGAGAACTTTTAAGTCCCTTAGCAGTTGATATGTTGATGCATGTGTCACCATGTCATAACCAAACAACGCGTGATATGGTGACAATTTTATGGCCTGATGTATTGAATTCCTTAATGCACAGCTAATTGCAGACAAATTGGTATCCCATTCACGATGATCGTTTTTGAGATAGGCTCTTATAGCAGCAATAATGGATCTGTTTACCCTCTCTGAAGCATTTGCTTGAGGCGAATATAATGCTGTGTACAGGTGAGTGATACCAAATTTGGTCAAAAAAGCATTGAAGTCATTGGCTTTAAACTGAGAACCATTATCACTAATAATGGTTTCTGGAACTCCATATACATACCAAATTTGATTTAATAAAAAGTCTTGGATTGCCGCGGATGTAAATTTTCGAAGTGGACATATCCAGTGAAATTTCGTTAGCTGATCAACAACCAATAACAGGCCGATTTTTCCCTGCTTACTGCGTGGGTAGGGACCTAAAAGATCTATATACAGACGCTGGAAAGGTCTAAAGGATTCAATATGTTCACCCATAGGTGGTTTTAACGAAATATTCGGTGCTTTAGTAGACTTACATATTTCACAGTCCCTGACAAAATCTCGAACGTCGCGTACGATTCCTGGCCAATAAAAGTATCTACGCAAAAGGTCTAAAGTTTTTGCCATACCGCCGTGCGCTGCGACTACAGATTCATGCGTTCGCTTTAAAACCTCAGCCCTAAGTTTTTGTGGAATCCATAATTTCCAACAGTTTTGTTCCTGCTCAACATTCCCACGATAATGATCAGTCCTAAAATAAATGTATTTATCGACAACACGAATATCAGGATATTTTCCTGAATCAAGCAAAACTTTAGACTTAAGTTGTTCATACTCCGAATCATGAAAATGCTCAGAATCTAAATCAATTTCACGATCAACTTCTTCTGTATCTGAAATCGCATCACAAAACATGCGTGAGAGCGCATCAGGAACAATATTTTCTTTCCCTTTTCTGTGACTAATAGAAAATTTATATGCTTGCAATTTGAGCATCCATCGCGCTAATCTACCACTCAAATCCGATTGTTTCATTAACCAGACTAAGCTAGCATGATCGGTAATGACCTCGAATTCTTGAAGTTCTAGATAACATCTAAATTTCTTAATAGCCTCAATAGTTGCAAGGCATTCCCTCTCCGTGACACTATATTTCCTTTGTGCAGTATTGAGCTTCTTTGACATAAATGATATGGGCTTTTCCGCACCATCTTCATCAAGTTGCACCAGTACTGCTCCTATGCCATAGTCACTAGCATCGCAATGGACATAAAATTTCTTTTCAAAATCTGGATTTGCCAACACTGGTGCTGTGGTTAATAAAACTTTAATTCGTTCAAAGGACTTTTGTGCTTCATCGGTCCAGAGAAATTTCTTTTTTGTGGAGAGAAGTTCAGTTATGGGGAAGGTGACATTGGCGAAGTTTTCAATAAACTTTCTGTACCACCCCGCAATCCCTAAAAATCCCCTCAGCTGTTTCAGATTTTTGGGTGTTGGCCATGACAAAATTGAGTTAATTTTATCAGGATCCGTAGCTAAGCCTCCATTACCTATCACAAAGCCTAGGTATTTTACTTGTGTAACACAAAAATGGCTTTTACTTATGTTTAACGTGAGATTCGCTTTTTTAAATTGCTCTGCAATCCTAACCAAAGTCGAGAGATGACTTTCAAAGTCAGAAGACACGATGCAGAGGTCATCTAGATAACCAAAGACGCAGTGTCGTAAGTCAGCAGGAATAATTTCGTCCATTAAGCGGCACATAGTCTGGGGCGCATTGCATAAGCCAAACGGCATTACGACAAATTGATATAATGGCCGTCCAGGTATAGTGAATGCCGTTAATGGTTTCGCCTCATCTGCAAGCCCTATCTGCCAGTATGCGTCTTTTAAGTCGAGTTTTGAAATTATGTTTGCTTTTGGAAGACGAGCAAATATGCCTTCAATACTGGGCAATGGGTACGCATCTTTTTTTGTAACTAAATTAACTTTCCTGGCATCCAAGCAAAGTCTAACTTTATTTGTTTTTATAACCAAGCGCATAGGTGAGCTCCAGGCGCTCGAAGAAGGTTCAATGACCCCTAAACTTAACATTCTGTCTACTTCCTTATACATTAACTTTTCCACAGCAGGTGACACTGGGTAGAAGCGTTGTTTCACTGCTTTTGCATCGCCAACATCAATTTCGTGTTTAGTTAAAGTGGTTCGCCCGAGGCCTTGGACTTCAAAATTTGGAAACAGGGATTTTACTGTCTCTAATTGTTGACGCTGCAATGCTGTCAAAGGAAAATTTAAACTTTCGGGTTCTTTTTCGAACTCTGCATCTACACTAGAAATTAAATTTGGAGCTAAGTTAAATTTCTTCCAAAAGTCAATACCAAGTATCAACCTTTGCGAAATTGTAGGAATCACAAACAACTTCAATGTATGGGTTTCATTTTTGTAAGTAACCCCAACTTCTAAAAATCCTGAAACATTTTGTGGTTTCCCATCCGCTGTTTTTACAGACGACTTAAATTTTTTGAAATTTGACAAATGCTCCAAGTTTTGAGCAGCAAGTCCTGCACCAATGCAACTAACATTCGCACCTGTGTCGAGCAGACCGACCTCTTCATAATCAAGAAATTTAACTTTGGCATAGTATCGCATATCTTCGGTACTATTAAAAATTGCAGAAATCAGAGATTTTTTCGTTTCCCTAAGTGCTTTCCAAAAACGACGTAAGCGAAAAGTAGATCTCTTAACTTTTGGTTTCAGATATTCAGGAAAATCTTCAAATATTTTATTTCTTTTTCTATGGTACTCTTTCCAACGCTCGTGGAAAGGACGAATTGGGTACAATATTCTTTCAACGATTTCATTTTTATTCCTAGATAAAATTTTAACATCCTTAAATTTTTCATTTAAATAATTTTTCGTATCATTAGCAAAATTTTTCTGTTTCTTAAAATCCAGTGAGCTAGTCGATTCTAGACTTCGAGGGTTAAGCTCATCATTTAATTTGGTTTGGGAACCATTCGGGTGGTTGTGAATGGCCCCTTCTTGAGGTTTTCCGCACGTTTGGTCAGACATACAGCGCATTGTGGCTTATAGGTGTTTTTTGCACCACATCCATAACAAAAAATTTTTTTTTCTCGTAAGCAGTCTTCCCAGTGATGACCTTGCTCATCGCAATTATAACAGGTAAAAATTCGTTTTTTTTGATGCACAGCATCAATACTTAGATCAGCTTCAGAAACAGAATTCAAATTCACATTTTCATAATTTTCGGTCTCAATTTCAGAAATGTTTCTACGCGATGCCAAATTAGTTTGTATATTTCGAATTGGCAGATTGCGTTTATTGCTTTCTTCACATAAAAAATTTTCACGTTTCTGACATAATTTACGTAAATGCGCTATGGAACCTATAGGCACATATAATAACTCGTGCCGAATATCAGGCCGTAGGTTTCGGGTGATTATTTCAATCAGCTCCGACTCCTCAATTGGTACCGGTAAGCGATCAGCAATAGCACATACTGCATCGTAAAAAGAGTCAAAAGTCTCATGAGATTTTTGTTTGAGGTTTCTAATTTCCTCACGAATGTCATAATTGGACTTAAAATCCTTGTATTGGAAACGAATTGCGGCACAGAACTCTTGCCATTCAATACTGGAAACTGACTTATGGTATCGCCAGTACCAGTCTTTGGCTTTACCTGTCAACAACAAATTTAAATTTTTGCAAACTGCAGAAAAATCATTATTAAGGCTATCAGCGGTAAGAGATCGAATTCTATACAGAAATTCCTCAACAGTCAAACCATTGGCAGAACCATCAAATTTGACATTCCAATTCTGAACAATCATAGTGATTTTCTCCATACTCAAATTATTACATGAATTAGTCTCACGCCTGTTTGGCGGATTTAAGGGGACCTCACGATTGTAATAAATATTAAAAGGATGATTGGCTGCGCCAGCGTTTAGCGAATTAAGTGGAACATTATTAGTATTATGATTTATATTCAAATTATTACTAGGAACTCCAGCGTTGGGCGAATTCAATGGAAGATCCTGGTTGTGATTAACATTTAAACTATTACTGACAACTCCAGCATTTGGTTGCAAATTCAGGTTTGAAAGTAACCTATTCAAACTGCTTTCAATTATTTCGCCAATCTGATTGTAATCAATCTGGGGTTGGTTACTCTGATTTGTTAAGTTAGAATTTTGAAATTCAGTTCTAACTGTAGCTGCTGCCGAATTATTTGAATTGAAGAAAGTTTGTCTGTTGTCATAAGGAACAGCAGGAGTACGTAGTAAGTTACGTCGAGTATTATTACCAAAACTATTACGTGGTGCGGGAGAAATATTAAGTAATGACATAGCATTCATTGCATTTTGTTGCACCCGAGAAGGAATTGGAAAATTGCTCGAAGCTTGAGAAGATTCATCAAAAAGTTTTTTCTGTTTTCGAGTGTTGTGAGAATGGGTTCTCCCTTTACCTCGGCTCTTATTATAAAATATTTGCGATTGAGGTAAATTGGTGTCGTTATTTGACAAATTTTCACGTGCAAGTGACTCAAGTGTATTTACTTGGCAGGCAGCTCTGCACTGTGGACATTCTTGGCTATCAGATAGCCAGTTCAATATGCACCTTTTATGAAATATATGATTACAAGGAGTAGATACACACTCACTATTATTTCTCATAGGCTGTAAACAAATGCTACAATCTGCCAAAGCAGATTCCGCTGATAATGCGGGAATATTTTCTGTACTGTTTTCCATTACCATAATAAATTTATAATCAAAAGAAAATAAAAATTAATATTGAGAAAAAAAATTAAATTATTATCATATAAAGTTTTCCTTCGAGGGTGATAGGAATTTTCAAAGATAGGATAAAATAACGCCGTACAATCGACATAGATAAAAATAATTTTTTCTATTGAAACTAATTTTGAAGGCAAAATAAAATTTAAGAACCATCGGTTAATGTTTTTTTTTTTTTCTGTTTGTTTAAACAAGGCTGATACATAGTCGGACAGAAATTCGCAAATAACAAATTCACTGTAAATTCCAAGACCAGATACAACATAACACGTATTTCAATTCAAAAGAAAGTTCACCAACAAATCAACAAGATTATTCTGACGTTAGGAACCGTTGCTCTGCACTGAAAGGAGTAATAAAAAACATTTCGGTCGATATCTATTCAGACCAATCATTCGCCAAATAGTCGAAATTCCAGAAATGGAAATAAAACTTATTCAGTACACAAATTTTGCCCACCCACAGTTCAAAATAAAATTAAATGAAATTTACAAAACTGAAACTAAATGGTGAACAACTATGTCATCAAAGCACAATTGCCACTTTAATTTGGGATCAACAAACTATTCAAAAAACTGGAAGATTTTTTTTTTTTGTTTTTTTTTTTCAAATTATTTGAAATCGAAGATTTTTTTCTTACTTCTGAAAACGGTAAGTTAACGAAAGTAATGAACCCAGTTTGGTGGAAATGTTTTTGGCCCCACGTTGGGCGCCATATTTATGTAACGAACACAAAATTGCGTAAGTGCTAACTGCATTAGAATTTTGAAAAACATCCTCAAAGGAGATGCTTGATCGTTGGTAGTGGTGAGGTCGGGCGGGAGCCATTGACTGGGCTAGCAAGCAGTCGACTGGGGGGGTTTGTGACCTGCCCACTCACGCGCAAAGTTACACAAAAAATTATTTTAGACTCCCTAATGAATCAAATTAAATAGACTTAGAAAAGACCATACCAAAATTACCCCGATATGGCTTAGTGAAAATTACCAAACACTATGAAAAGTATCGATTGTATTGAGGCATGTGTAGGTATCTTGAAGATGTAAAACAAGATACAGCGTCAAAACCCACCTCTCCATGATCTTACACGCAAAGTATTTTTAAGATCCCCAAATAAAGTTACCCTATCCTATCATAACCCCGAAGGAAACTTTAAATTAAATTAGCATTCCATTACTTCAAATTTTATTTCTACATAAACTTTCATAACAAAAATTTAGAGACGAGTATACACTCGATTTTTGAAATAATAAAAAAAAATATGTTATAGCGCCCTTAGACTAATTTTTTTCTCCTTATAAAATAATATAAAGAAAGACATTCTTATAATTAAAAGTTCTAATAATAATTATGCTAACTCCATTCAAAGCAATATGTTCGAGTTAGTTGTAATTTTAGAGATAAGTTGCAAAAAAAAAATGGTTTCACGCATACAGAAAAAAAACTTGATCAATTTACGTTTACGCTCTTGCACGGTATTGTTTAAATATTGAAACATTTAAATTATTGATTAAGGTAAGAAAATTGTTATCACAACAAACAACCAAATTATTGTACAGCTTAGCTTCTACTCAAGTTTGGAGTTTAGCAAAAGATGTAACAAGAACAATCGCAGACAAAACACAAAAAAAAAAGAGCGAAGCACATCAAAGGTTCTCACGCAAAGCGATCTTGTGGTGAATTTTGTGATCTCAGTTTATCTCTTGTTATCAAAGCAATTCAGCTTGGGAGTATGAGAACCTTTTGCAGCTCCAACTTTTATAACTGCGATTGCTCCCCTTTTTTTCTTGTCCTGTTTTTTTTCAATATAAAAAAATTAAATGCTCACTCACTTTGCTTGTTTGTTACCACACTGTTGAAAGGCCTTCCAATTGCGTAGGTTGACTGGAGCTAATGGAGCAAATGTTTAATGTGTTAATGTTAGTTATTGGTATGGGTGAAATCACTGATACTTATAATCCTTCTTGAATGTTAAATATTCCTCTTAAATTCGGTTAGCTCGACCATTCATGTAAAATATTACTAATTACGTTAAATTTTAGTTTAAGCTTAATGAAAAAAGTTTAACTTAACATTTTTTTTTTTTTTCTGGAATTATTTTTTAAATATAGATTCCTTTAGAGTTTTAACTTATTTTTTTATCACTTTTTCCGATTTTTGCTGACGTTTTGTACCGTTTGTACAGTTTTGGACAGTGTTTTTTTGTTTTTTTTCTCTGAAATTTTAAGGCAGATATACCGCCCACACAAAAGCAATTGATGCCACGATCGCTTGGAGATCTGTAGTTGAACTGCTGAGTGTTTCGTCGAACCAACGTGTACAAGCCCTGGAGAAATTTAGGATCCACACAAAAAAATATGCTGATCTATGATCTTTAATAGAAAAAATGAGAAAAAAAATAGAATTTTTAATTGTACAAGCGTACAATGAAATAATGTTTTTTTTCTTTTTATTTTACCTTATGGTTTTTATTTTAAACAGGTTATGTGGACGAAAAATTTTAACTCCAGGAAAATAATTAAATAATCCTGGTTGGATTTTGGAGCCACAATAAAAAAATTTAATTTTCCCTTTAAGCCGTAGAATAGCGTTGCAGTGAGCTGGTATTAACTTGATTTAATTATATTTTAGTGAAAATGAAGAAGCACTTTAGTGCAACAACATCATGTAAATGATTTTATAACTTAACGTTAAATTTCACTATTTGATGTTAGATGTAAAACTTAATTAGAAAATTAGAGATAGTCTGCTTCGGTTGATGACTCGAAAAGGAAAGACGGAAATTAAAACTTTGCAGACTATCTTCAGCCGAGTTCGAGTCTTGATTTTGTTTTTCAAGATGTTTGCCAATTCTGAACATTGTTTTCGTGAACATAGCCGGGGAATATTAAACACAGTTGGTTGGAATATTTACTAATATATTTAGTAAGAATTAGGTTTAATAGATGACAACTGAAACAATATTTTTTCCAGGATTTTTAGCAAATGTAATTTTCGAAGAAAACAAATAAATAAATAGCCCAATTTTCAGAGGCGTACATTACAGAGTAAGGTCAGTAAGGGTAGGAAAAGTACTGCAGGTTTTCTCACGAGAAATACTTTTTGACTAGTGCTAATTGATTGAAAGTGTTTTCGTCTGATCTGATCTGGAGTCACTGTTCCGAGCCGTTTAGTGCTAGTTCCACCAAAGATTCCTTTGGAATATTATCAATTGATTGGGTCTTTCCTCCGACTTTGATTTTATTGGAAAGAATTTTTGCGCCGACTTCGGTCCGGCTGGGCTAGTTTTGAACGAGCCTCTCAGATCATATCTCTTGCCTGGATTTCAAACCCTTGCGTGCACTTTAGGCGTCCCAAGTTTACGGTGCGGCGAAGGATCGACTTGAGAAGCACCACAAAAGCAAAAACTTAGAGTTCCTGAATCAAATAAATATTTTTGTAAAAGTTATTAAATAAACAATAACCCAGAGTTCAAAGTGAAATTCAAAGCGTAATTATTTCACGAAAGCCTGGACATCCGGCGAGTTTACCCAGGCTGGAAAACTTCTTTACACTGTGCCACTGGAACTGTTTGCTGTAATCGTGTAGCTACTGGTACTACTAATATGAAGACTCAATAGTATATACCTCACTGCGCACATTATTATATTCAATTCAATTCAATCATAATAATTTTTACAATATACAGAGTATAAATTTTCTTTGCAAATTTAAATGTTTCTATTGAACTAAATTTAGCAAGAAAAAATAAAATTAAAAAAAATATATATAAATAGGATATTTAAATATAAATATAATAATAAATAGGAATACAATCTTTAGCTCACAGGGAACTAGAGGTGAAAGTAGTGGGGTATTTAATGATAAAAATTACAGCTATTACATAGTGGGGTCACAATTATTGTAAAGGACACTTAATAAAAAAATAAAAATTGAGAAAAATTGCTTCATTAAGGTATACGATTACTAATTCAAATATCGCATAAAATCAAAAACAGAAAAATTAAAACAGTAAAACCTTTTGATAAAAATCAACAAACTGTGAAAAAAAAAAATAAATAAAAAATGACAGATTATTTAAATACATAATAACAGTATGGGCAATAAATTCACAAATTAGAGGACTATACGAAGGAGCATAATATGACAAAGTGAAAAGCCCTAATTTTGTTTTTTTGAGAAGTAATGATACTTTTTCAGTGATTGTGTATGGTCAGACCAATTCATTATGCTATCAAGCACAACTCCGAGATATTTAAACAATTTCACACATTCAATATTGAAACATTTAGATGAACATGAACAGGTTTAATGGGAAATTATTAGTGAAAGTACAAGCCATGTCGTCAGCGAATGCATTTATACTGCTTACAAATTCTTGCGAGATTAATGAGTTTATAAAAATAAGAAAAATAATTGGACCAAGCACCGAACCTTGAAGTACACTTAGGCTGTGGGCAACGAAAATCTCAAGAAGTCATTGATCTTCACTTTTTGTTGCTAATCAGATAAACAAGAGCTGAGCCAATTATAAAAAGAGCCTTTAAATCCAAAATTATATAATGCAGTCAATAAATAGCGTTGTCGACGGTATCAAACGCTTTTGTTATATCTATAAAAAGTGCAGCTGTAATATGCTTATTGTTAAGGCTAGAATAAGCATTTGTACAGAAATTAAGAAGGGCATCTTCAGTGGATAACCCTGCCCCGAATCCAAGTTGCCGTTTACTAATCAGTTTTTTCTTTTCAAGAAAATTGACTATTCGAGTCCTTAAAGCTTTCTCAAATACTTTAGCGAATATGGGAAGAATCCTGATCCCTATGGAAATTAGAGTACTCTAAAAAAATACGATGTTTGTACAACGTACATCGTTTGAAAAACATTTTTGGCAACACACCTTTTAGGCAGGATTCATACTTGCGCTTAATCTTGTCAAATTAGTAGTTTTATTTTGAAAATTAGATCACTTTAACAGATGAAGCTCTATGGAAAATCAATTTCGCCTATTTTTCTACAGTATATTCTAGAGTAGTGATGCCCATTTTAGCACGCTGGCGCATGACGACAAAAAGGGTATGAAGTCTTTAGTGTGTCTTATATGGATGTGTGCGATTTTGAAATGAAAACAAATGCCTAACCGGAAAAAAGGACAACTGTACATATTTTTGTTTTAGATTTTATCAATAAAGCAGGTTTTCCGAACTGTTACTACAAGTAAGAGAAAACATCGGAATATTGAAGAGCATAACTCACAAAGTGTAGATAACCTGATCAAAAAATACGGGATGTAGTGACTCCTTCGAGGAAGTAATCGTTCTGACACACAGCATTCGTGCGGTTGACTTGTTTATTTTGCGAGCAATTTTTATTAATAATTAATTTAAAAATAAACTCATTGTTTGATACATAAAGCTACACAGATAACATTTTCTTCTCTCATATTAAGTTCACGTTTTCAATTCTTTGCTTGTGTTGTGTAAATGTACTATAACAGCAGCCCCTCTCACGTTTTATTTGACTATTCCCCTCATCATACACTGTTTGGCTCCCAAGTATCGTTTTGTACAGTTGAGCTGGACATCACTATTCTAGAGCTTAAATAAATAACCGTTTCTAAAAAATTTCGTAGAATGTATCCAAATTTAGAATTTGTAACACTTAAAATTTCAAAAACATCCCATTCTGTACGTCAATGTCCCATGGGTTTCTCCTCCTTATCATCAGGAAATTGTATACCAAATAATTCAATAACAAAAGAAACACACATAAAATATTGAATTTTTGCCCCCCTAGAACTTTGGTCCACTCTAATGTACACACAATACTCGTACAAGCGGTTCAAAAATACAATTGTACACACCTACATGTGTCAACTTCCTAAAATGTCGTGTTCAAAAGTCATATCTGAAAGCGGCAACTAAACATTAACTAGGTTAACTATGGATGTTCTATTACGAAACAATAAGAAATCTCTATGATAAGACCAAAAGCATTCATGTGTGTTGGTTTGAATTTGTGTGTACAGGTACATGTGGACGGGGCAGTACATGTCGAAACGTAATGAGCTGGACCTTGAAGTCTCCGATTTTGCCAATTTTTTTTTGGGTAGTACCCAGTAGGCAAGGGCAGGAGCTAACAGTGCTTCTAGAAGGCCTTCCTTGGTAAGTATAAGGCCTTCCACCCTCCTTTCAAACGTACTTTCTTTTTTATATGATATGGCCGCAGAAAACAGGCCTTCCCAAGCAGGCTTTCTAAGACCGCTTACCGTAGAAGGACTCTCAGAAGTACTTGACAAAAATTTAATTTTAATAAATTTAAAGACTCTAAATATTAATTGTTTTTTTTTTTATCTGCGCCATCTCACTTGCGTTGATATTTTTTTAATGACTTTACAATTTGACAAAGAATACACAAAACTCTACCTCCTTAACATAACATGAAACAATAGAAGACTAGCCTGCACACCTCTCTTAATTTCTAACCATGTGTATACTTTTCATGTCGTATATGTACAATGCATATGACAAAAAAGTTATGCCGAATCATAAAACATTGCAATACATGAAATAAAAAAGAAACAGAAAGGCGCTAAAGTAAATGGAGTCCTTCTTCTTTGCCTTCTAATATCAGACCTGATAGCACGTCTGTTGTGGCAAGGCATAATATGCCTTCTGTGATTGTATTTTTATTTGCATGAAAATCTAGTTTTGAGAAGTCCTTATATAATCGCAGCGGTGCTTGCAGGCCTTCTCCGAATAAGGCCTTGCTCATTTGCCTGCTGGGTAGATTTATAGATTTATTTACTTGATTTATAGATAAATTTACATTGCGTCGAACCATTATTATCCTAGAACTTTTCAAACTCAATAAGAAATAAAAAAAAAATATTTTCATATATCTTACTCACAAATATCTAGGGAATTGAGTTTTTCTCAATTTTTTAAAGTTTTCAATAAAATTTTCAAAATATGTAATTATAGACTGACCAGCAATACACACAAAATCAGAAAGTTTCAAAATTTACCACCTACAAATCACAGTCCCAAATATAAAAATGATTGGATGCACACAACTTATTGATAAATTAACATTGATCTTACTTTTATTTCAAACATCATCACAAAAAAGAAAAGTAAACTAATAAATTTTAAGTTTATAACAAAAAATTTTAAGTCCAAAATAAAATATCATTTTCAGTCGCTGAACAAGTTAATGGGATGTAAAACACAAACGAGGTAATTTCGCAGAAATTTCTATTGGATTTGCAAGAAGTTCAAAACGTTGCAATCGAGAAAAGCCATCAAAGGATTGACAATGAAGAAAAGCGGAAGCTGCGCTGGAAACAAGATAAATCAACGTACACTTACATAATTATGTGAAAATCTTATAGCAATGCTAATTAAAAATCTGCCCTACACAATGACAGCTTGCAAAGCTTGGGCATATGTCCATATTTTAGAAAATAAAATTTCTTTGTGATGCCATTCATAAATCAACATATCGTCTATAGTATGTAGAACAAAAAGTCATAATCAACATATTCATGTTTTCAAGTTATAAGGCTTTCGGTCATATTGAATTTATATTGATTAAATAATGTATGTTAAAACCAGCATAACTTGGAAACATAAAAATGTAGATAGTGACTTTTTGTTCTACATAGACGATAAGTATATTATGGTGTTTATTTTGAAAATTTTATAGATGGATTTTATTTTTATGCCTACATTTTAGCTTGAGGAATAAAAATAATTGTCCCAATATTTGAGCTTCCTTTTTCGAAAAAACCCACTTACTAAAACGTAGAAAAAGTCTGCCATAGGTGCCAAGGTATAGCGTTTTAGGTATTTGAAGTTGAATGGTTGTCAAAACATATCCACAATTTCGTGTTGCTGAAAATGCGGACAAAATACACCCGAAAGGGCTAATTTTTTTGAAGTGAAACTTCTTTGGCAAAGGTGTGATTTGAAATCAGGTGTGAATACTGAAACGACACCATTTTTTAACCGTACTTTCACTTAAGGAGTGAGATCGAAAAAATCTTAACATATATAAAATTCAATAATTTTTAAACGGTTGATCTTAGAGTTTTGAATTTTTTTTAAATCCAAAATTTTTTTAATTTACAGAAAAATATAATTTTTACAGTTCTAACCACTATTTATGAACTCGTGGACCTTTTTGGTAAGCCTTCCATTAGAGATTTGATAGTTGTTTCAGACACCTTTTTCGAACAGTTTGCCCACCTTCTTTTAAAATCTTCGATATTTTGGGACACCTTTTTTGTGCTCTTTAAGTTTCTTTTCACATGAGCCCAATATCTCTCCACTGGCCTTAGCTCCGAACAATTTGGAGGATTGGCTTATCTTGGCACAAAAACTAGGTTATTACTTTGGTACCACTCCAGAGCTTTCTTGCCGTAGTGACATGATGCCAAATCGGGCCAAAAATATGTGGACACATTGTGCTCTCTTATGAAAGGAATAAGTCTTTTTTTCAAACATTCTTTGATGTATATTTCGGTATTTATAGAGCCAACTATATCAAATGACTTGCTTCTTTTGCCGCAACTGCATATAGCTTGCCATACCACGAATTTTTTAGGAAATTTTGTCTGCTTTTGGATTTAAAATTGTTCTTCGACATTTCCTCGAGCATCAGCAGCATAAAAATTTTGAACCGGAAGCTGCGTAAAATCTGCCAGTACATATGTTTCGTCGTCCATTATACAACACGAATATTTTTGTATGAAATTCAATTTTAATTTCCGAGCCCTACTTTTGGCGTATATATTCTTTGCATTATTCCTGTCTGGAACTTTTTGGACTTTGTATGTTTTCAATCCTGCATTGGCTTTAACTTTTCGCACCAAATAGTCAGAGCTTTGGGCTAACCGGGCAGATTTTCTAGCAGATGTGTTTGGAGATCTTTTCAATATGCTTTCAATTTTCTTGGCTTTCCAAATATCATGTGGTCCTTGTTCTCTTCCCGAATCAGGTTTCCCATCGATGGTCAAATTCTCCTGGTACTGTTTAATAATATTGGAAGACCTTCAATTCTTTAGCCAATTTTTTGTAGGACTAATATGGATTTTTTTGAAAATTTTTAATAATTTAAGACGTACTTCTTTTTCTTCACTCGTTTTGATCAAACCCACGATAAATCAACATGTTTGTCATTAAAAACAATAACTGACATATTTTTCAAAGATAACTATATCAAAGAAATTTTTAAATTTTACACCCAAAAAAAATTTTTAGGTAAAAAGTGTGTTAAGAGTTTTTCAATCTCACTCCTTAGTATAGTTTTTCTCTCGAAGATAAAGCTTAGTTGACGGAATCTAGAATAGCTACAGCAATAAAAGATACGGGGGATTTCAGGCGAAGCAGGCAATGAAAATAAAGTGAGGTCCTGAAATTTGTTTATATTCCGGTTAGTTATACACCTAGTAGACATGAATGTGTACACACAATTTTTTTTTCGTATGAGGCTTAATTGCCGAATTAGGGCTTCTGAAGTATTTGAAAAGTTTGAGGACAGTCATTTTTGAATGCTGTTATTGGAATCAAGGAATTTATAATGAAATATAAAAAATATTGATGCAACTAGTAAAAAGAGTGCTCTTTTTAATTTTTTAGTCAAATCGGAATTTTTTAATTTTTTTATGTATAGAAAACCGGAAGTAAAAATTTTAAACCAAATTTTCAGTAACTTCGACATAATATTTTTTTAATATTTTATTTAAAAAAAACCTGACGTACATACAGATATAGATGTATCACAAAAAAAATTTAAACGTGATCGCTATTAGTTTATGAATTACATTAAAAAGAGTACCAAGTCATCGCACTGAGCGCCCTATCCAGCGCAGTTTCAAGTGGGTTGGCCTTCACAAAAACGCTGCGATATTGGCATATAGTGATATGACCACCTGTTTAATATTAAAATTCTTTTATTAAGTATATTCATGTATTTATTATTCAATAGTTCTGTTAATGTAGAAAAATGCAGATATCTCGAGTTTGAAATAACAAAATGATATGCGGTTTACGGCATTCTTTTAAGCAAATAACAATACATTAAAAATGATGTAACACAGGAACGGCGACAAAATAATATGGGGTGATTTTGCATTTTTAAAGAAAATCGGAATTTCTTCATTTTTTGCCGGTCAATTTTCAATTTTTTTATAAGAACAAAAGAAAAAGGGGAAAAAGTAATCTCAGATTCGAATTCCTCGATTAATAATAACTGTCTGAAACAAAAAATTTTAATCACCTTAATATGTAAATTTGTCGACTCCGATTCGAAAAAAATCAGGTTTCGGCGTTCTTTTAAGCAAATAACAATACATTAAAAATTATGTACCACGAGATCGGCGGTAAAATAACATTTGAGGTATTGCTACTAGAAACTGGAAAATCGGTACTTTGTTGCTTTTATCCGGTCAATTTTCAATTTTTTTAAAAGAAGAAGAAAAATTATATATGGATTCGAATTCCCCGATCGATAATTGCCGAAAACCATTGCCACTTTGTTGGAAAACTTTATAACCTCTGTAACTTGCACCATTTTTTAAATCAATATTTTTGAAAATGGGTTGTTTACTTAAAACAGAGGGCGCCAATCCAGTTTCCAATATTAACCTTAATCCTAGTTATGTGCTTTGTCCAGACATATAAGGCTATCGCTGACACATCATGAAAAAATCAAAAAAATTTTATTTTGAAACACTCTAATGTATACCGTTGTCACTTACACGTCACAACTTTTTGAATAGATTTTTTCTGAAAACCGTTATTCTATCGAAAAAAGTAATGGAATATTTTTTGTGGGAAATTTTCAAAGCTACAAAGTTGATCTTTACTATTTTTCGATATCAATGACCGTTAATTAAAGTTTCACAAACAACTGTTTTTGGCGACCTTTGAGCCCGTGCAAAACTTTTAGCGGCTCACTTATAGTTGGGAACTTTTAGTGTTTTGTTAAGAGCCACAAAAAGAAGATTCAATCGAAAATTTAGCTTTCCTCTAATTTTTCCGAAACAAAATGCTTAATTCCCTGAACTAACAAGTCATCGTGAATGCAAGCATGCATTTGACTCTGCTCGTTTCTCACATTGTTGCATAGAGGCTCACACAATTCATTCACAAAAATACTTGACAACTGCGATTGATTTTAATAACGCGAGTAAATTTTTTACAAAAATCATCACCTATTATGCATTGTTTAATATGAAATGCAAGAAAGAAGAATATCATTATGCCGCTGCACAGAGGAGTATATGAGCAAGCTAGTAATTTTGAAAAACCATATTGAGTAGAAAAGGTACACCAAATAATAATCAACTGTGCACTGGATATGCGAATAAAGAAATAAAAAATTTAATTTTTTTATTTTTATGTGATAACAAAACTTAAAAATCAAAAATTCATGCAAATGAGCTTACAATATAATGCCACATTTCACAAATTTGGAAAGTTTACCGGCAGTTTAGAAAATGGGTAATTTTATAGATTTTGATGTGTTCTTTGGCACCTCGCATTTTTGCCGCTCGCGCCGCCACATAGTGGGAAATTTTTTAATGTTTTTGGACAAAAAGCCGTCTATACGTACAACGAAATTATTAATGAATTTAAAATTTTTTTTTTAATAAATAATTGTTAGGTACCACCCGATGTATGAGTACTGCCCGAACTTTTGAAAACGTTCAACATAACCTCAAAAAATCCTATAAATATATTAAATTCGTATATTTTACTTATGGAGTTTTTCGAAAAATAAAAAGACATTTTTTTAAAATTTTTTTTGAAGTTGCATTTTATCATAGACCAAAATTTCTTTTACATTATTAAAGTATAACTATTCAGGATTTACCTCTGAAATTTTGGTCCAAAAATATTCGTCAATAAGTTAGAAAAGTGCAATGCCGTGAACGACCTCAAAATTTGCGGTGAGCAAGATATCTGGAGACTGGTTCATCCGAAAAAAGAAAATTAAATTTTTTTCGGTTAAGCAAATAGTTAAGGGGCGTTTGATCGTTGATTTTTGAAAAATATTAATTTTTGACAAAATGGCGGGCGTACAAAGAAAATTTTCATTTTTTGTGCACATACTTGAGGTCGTTTTAGGCTATAAAGCATAAAACGAATTTTTTTTGTTCATAAAAAAATTAATTTTATATAAAAACGAATTTTTTATTATTTAATATGCAAATTGCATATATTGCATATAATTTTATTTTATTATCAAATTAAATTTTACTTACGATTTACAAATTTCCAAAGTCAGGCTCGAACCCATGTCCCAGCGATTCATAGTCATGCGCGCAACCTACTAGGCTACCTGCCATATATTAAAATGTATGTCAAATTCGAATGATATCTTCTCTCATTTGATACGCTTTATTTACGAAAAATGAATTCGTTTCGAATTCGATACGGACTTCAAATACGAATTCGTTTTTTGTTCGTAAAACAAATTCGATTTTTGTTCATAAACCGGATCAGTTTCGAATTCGTTATTTGTTCATAAAAAAAATTTTAACGTTTTAAGCGACTTAAAATTGCTTAAAAGTTAAAAAAACTTGTAAAATTTTTACCTGAAATTTTTTTTGGAAAAACTTGAAAATTTTGGAAAAATTTTCAAAAATTTTTCTTAGAAAATTTTTCCGGGAAAAAATTTGAGTAAAAAATTTTATAAGTTTTTTTGAACTTTTAAGCAATTTTAAGTCGCTTAAAACATTATTTTTTTTTGTATGAACAAAAAACGAGTTCGAAACTGATCCGGTTTATGAACAAAAGCGAATTCGTTTCGAATTCGTATTTGAAGTCCGTTACGAATTCGAAAATTATTCGTTTTTGGAAAAATTCAAAAATTTTGGAAAATTCCCGGAAAAATTTTCAAAGAAAAATTTTAAGAAAATATTTTGTGTCTTAATCGACTTAGAAATGCCGAAAAAACGAATCCGAAACGGATTGTTAATTTCAGTGTTAAAAAAAATATATGTTTTTTTTCGACTTTTTAAACATTTCTAATTCGATTAAGACACATCATTTTTTTTTGAAAATTTTTCTCTGAAAATTTTTTTGGGACTTTTTCCAAAAAAATTTGATCTGTTTTATGAACATAAAACGATTTCGAAACTGATTCGTTTTATGAACAAAAAACGAACTCGAAACGGATTCGTATTTGAAGTCCGTTACGAATTCGTTTTACTTACAAAAAACCAAATTCGCAACGATTTCGTTTTATGAACAAAAAACGAATTCGTATTTGAAGTCAATTACGAATTCGAAACGAATTCGAAGTCCGTTACGAATTCGTTTTACTTACAAAAAACGGAATGCGTCCGTTTTTGTGCACATTGGGTTATCACAGGTACCACTACTTTCGTGCATATAACGAAGCACTTTCTTTTGGCATTAACAGGCTTTCTGAAATACTTACCTTTTTGCATTTGCAAGAAATAAGTTTTATCAAGTTTTCAGGAGCTGGGGGCTCGAGTGTGATGACAGGAATTTGCCCGTTCTTGTTTCTTTTTCATCCCCATTTATCTGCATTTTGTTCATTCCCATGCTAGTGCTGAACCTGGTGATAGATTCGGTACGAATGTTGTGCTGATGTTTCTGTTGGTGGTAGCGACGCAATATTAAATTTACTTGTATATGCTGATGCTGTGAAGCATGCATATCTATAGTTGTTTAAAGACATACTTTTTTTACTTTCCACATTACTGTAACTGTATCATTCAAGAAAGAAGCGTTCTCCAGCTTTAGCAATGATCTCTGGATCAGCATTTAAATTTTTAAATGCCTGGATAACTTTGTTTAGGTCCGGATTTTTTCGGACTACATTAATAAATTTAATCTTTCCTTGATTAAATAATGCTGATGTTGCATCACAGCCACTGAAGACATGCAAGAATAAAACATGATCTGCGGCTGTTTTGTCTTTGATACTTTTCGTTGAATATACATATCTGTTGTGAAATTTTTCCTTTTCCTGGTTTGAGAATATACTATATGTTTGAACGCACAGAATGAGTCGTCAAAAGAATAAGAAGATATACATCTTCGCCGACAACTATACGAAATCAAATGCCGAGAAATGCTTATTGCGGTATTGATTACATCGGACCACAAAAAAAAAAAAGGTCAAGAAGTTGGAAGGTGAGGTATCATACGGTATGTACTTTGGCTTCCTTAACACAAATTCGAGGTCAGAATTTTTCCATCACCCTCAGATTTCGACATAACCTCAAAATTACACCTAAAAATACACCATTACACACCCAAAAGTCAAACATAAACTCATTGCATAAACTTTTCAACTTCGTCGCAGGAATACCATTCCTAAAGTCTACTTGGAAAGTATGCTTTCCTGAACTCTTCGGCCATAAGTAAGGCCGTCAAAACATTTCAACAGTCGGCTCAGTAAAAGTAACTAAGTAAATTTGCGGCATTCGTACGCCAAAACTATTGATTTTACGAAAAAATAGGTTTTAACATAAATTGTAGGCAATTTTCATGCTTTTATCGTGAAATGAGTCGGAAAAGGGATTTTGTCAAAAAAAAGTGCTTTTATTCACTATTTTTTCAATATGGCGGCGCTAGCAACAAAAATACGTAGTGGCAAACTTGAAATTTGGAAAAAGCACATCGAAATCTATACAATTACCTATTTTCAAAGCTCCCTGTCAACTTTCCAGGTAACTTCTTTTTTTTTAAAACCAAATGAATGTACCAAGAGTTTAAAAAATTATATTGTCTACTGCTTTTTGACCTATTCTGTTCCGTTTTTTTTTTTTTTTTTCTATTATTACAAAACAGGTGTTTCACAAATACATAGCTAATAATGCCTCAGCGCCACTAAGGCTTTATAGAGGCTAAATGGCAACTTAAAAACACAATATATAAAAAATTTCAAAAAATAATTTTTAAAATAAAATAAGATTATAAAATATTTCAACAAAGGAGGGCGGCCACGGAAGACATCGCGGCGTGATGACAGAAAAATGTGTGCTATATACACGAACGAAACGAAAATCCATTTGCCACATCCAAAGAGGTTATCCGGTCAGATAATTTAGATATACATGATAGCACTGTGCGCAGACGAGCCATTTAGAACAGTTTAAAAAGTTAAAGACCTGCGAAGAAACTGTTGCTTACTGCTAAGCATAAAAAAGGTGAGTGTTATAATTCAAACATTTTGTGTCTAAAATTGAAACATAATCTGAGTCATCTAAATCGGTTTCATGAAAAATGTCTTCATTAGTATCAACGTCTTCGAAGTAATTAGTCATGTAATCGGCACCATCATTACTTTCAGTTGCTTGTGTCTGTTGCAATAGAGAAATCATATCACCACTTAAACCGACATCAAAGGATGTGGCTGTTTCATTCGGAAGCTGCTGAAAAACCGACCCGTCTCTACGTATAAGGCTGAGAAAATATCGGTAACAATCGATAGACTATCGATAGTTGGCGATATCGGTTACTATCGATGGTTTCTTGCTGTTTACGATAGCGTCGGTAACGAAAATTACTTTTTTAGTGCGGCAATACAACACTGAATTTTCTTCGTGTGAAAAAGTTGAAATAAAATTAATAAATAATTGAAAATTGTATTGAATTGAATTCTTAATTTATGGTGCGACCGAGTATATAAATTTTGATTTTATATAAAATGGAAAGTCATCCCGAACCTGGGATGTCTCATGGAGAGGATATGATGAAGGTGTTGAAGCCCGTTGGCACATGCCCAACTAGGTAAGCGTTACTTTCACAGTGAAATACACTCAATTCTCTTTTCATGCGAATTTTTAAGTAGTTTTTATTTATTTTGTTGGATTGCGCAGTTTTCTTAGTATGCATTTCCAAATTGTTGAATTACGCAGTTTCCTTAATGCACTGCAAAAATAATTTGAGAATGTCTTCAACTTTGCCGAAAATTTTAAGCACATTTTCTTAATAATGACCCGAATCCTGAAAGGGCATTAAAGTTCCAACGTGAGCTGAGTAGTTGCATTTCTGGGTACTTGCAACTTCATAAAAAATTACAAAAGAAGTCGCAAAGTTTAATAACTGATTTCGGAACGGGTTTACTTTAGCTCTCATGCTCGAATCTTTTTTTTTTTTTTTGTTTTACCCCCTAAAATGAAAATAAAAATAGCAAAAAAAAAGTGTCGCTCGGATCTGGTTTCGGATATATAGCCATCGGAAGTTGCTGATATAGCTTTTGTAAAAATCCTTATAAGTTGGGAACCCCTGAATTGATATCAAAATTATGGCTGTCGTAAGAAAGATAATTTAATGGCCCACGATAATGGCCAATTTTTTTTTTTTAAAAACCGTTAATTTTTCCAAAAAATGTGTTATTAACCTATAATTTTTTTAACCATGGTAAGAAAGCTTAATTTATTCACTGTAAAATGATGTGTAGGTTGTTGTAGATTTTTTAATATTTTCCCCATTTTTGAGCGAAAAATAACACTTTTTGATTATATATTTATACTTAGAATTTGGTTTAATAAAAATTGGAAAATGGGAGCTAAAAAACTTAAGCCATACTTTGTTAAGGATACATAGTTTTGCAAAACTGAAAAACAAACAAATGTATTATCATAATTTGTGTGCATTGTTGTTGGGGAAGTTACCGATATTTATCGATAGTTACAGATAGTTTCTTGGAAACTATCGTTAACTATCGATAGTTTGTCTTACCAATTTTTCCCAGTCCTATCTACGTACAAACTGTTGAACACTCCCTACATTTTTATTATTTCCACTAGTATTTTTGGCAGAACTTGCTTTTGTCGCCGATATCGGTACTTTTTTGACCAAAGCCACTAATTTTTTACCTCTTTCCATTTTTAAAAATCTTTAAGCAAAAACTTATATTCCGATTCTGAACGAAAAACCAATTCTTTTTCCTTATTCTCCTTTAACGCACTTGACAAAATCACTTGTGTTGAAATAAAATAAAAGTCTTATTACTTATATTTTTTGAAAAAAAACTTGTTTCGATAGAAGATGAATTGTCACAATAAAAACTAACGACTTACTGATGAAAAATAAAATGGTGTGGGAAAAGAGAGTAGTTTTTCAAATTTTGCATTTGACAAAAGAACTTCTTTTGAAAGAAGTTGTTCTGTAAATTGAGATTTGATGTAAATGTGCGTGAGTTGAAGCGAGACAAACTGTTTTGTCAAAATGCCGTTACGATTTTTTTTTTAATTTTTCAAACTGTTAGAGAGGTTGCTTTGTCAAAAGGTATTTTGAAAAAACTGAAAAAGGTTGAATCGTCGATTGACATATCTTTTGAACTAAGACTCGTAGAAATACAACAATTAGACCAAAATAAGCGTAACAAAATTTTATATTTATTACAAATGTCTTGGAAAATTGTCTTATCTCGAGATAAGTTGTTTTGCCAAATGGCCACAGAAATATGTTGTTAGATGCAGTAGAAATAATGTTTATCGTGATCTGGCTATAATAATGAACCAATCAAAACAAATTTTTTTTTAAATCTTTGTCTTTGAATACTCAATTAATCTGTGCAGCCATTATTTCACAATCTGCATACGAAGAAATTTACGGGTACCCTTATCGGGAGAGTATGGAGTATTCGATTTTGGATCTGCTACGCAGCCGAGAAAACTATCATAGAAAGCTAAAATTTGCGAAAAACGATAGAAAACGACTATTTGTAAGATGTCATGGAGCCTCAAAGTTGTATTTTTTTTTTGGTTTGAAAAATATTTGACTTCAAAGTCCGTTCGGGTACCTACCAGGGGTTAGGGTTACCTTTGATTAAAGGGACAAAAAATAAACATAATAATGGAGAATTCAAAGACGAAGACTTAAAAAAAAAGAAATTGTTTCGATCGGTTCATTATTATAACCAGAAAGTTGATTTTAACAAAAAAAAAGTCACTTGTTTGCCATTGTGCGGCGCAATAAGCTTTTATTTTTGTTATTCTCGAAAATGATCCGGTATCGCACTCTGTAAGTTTCCGGGTTTCTAGAGAATTATTATAAGTTACCACAAAAAATTTTAATATGGCATATGTTCAATAAATGATTTCACATCTTTTTTTTTTTTTGGCTTCACAAAAAAGTTTTTTTTTATAATAAAAGTTTTTGAATTTTTCAAAAATTATTTCACCATTTTTCTTCAATACCTTAAAAGACACATACAAAAAATTTTGTCAAAACTGGTGACATTGCATAATATTCTTTGGATCACTTTCAATGAAAGTGCTATTTGTACTTTATTTTTGTAATGCAATGAAGTATTTTACTATGAGTAAAATTTTCTTAAGTGGGCACACTAAAAACCAACTTATTCAATATAAACTTTTTATTGTAGAACCTTGAAGATTTATTGATCCTTTAAATTTATTTTTGCAAAATTTGGATTTTTAAAGAAGTTATGAACAAGTGAATTTTTATGTGCGTGTTTTTTTAAATTGCGATTTCGCAGTAAATATTGGCTAACAGTTCATGAAATTTTCATGGTAGGACTAGAAATTTTTTACAATTTATATGAAATAAAGTTTTTACAAAAATTTTATTTATTATTTATAAAAAATTAGGTTTTTAATAAGCAAACAGAATTTCAAACAACTTCTCATATGTACAGAAACAAAATTTTTTAGTAAAATTTTTTTTTTTTTCTTCAAACTCTTCTCTAGTTTATTGTATCTCTTTAAGTTGTAAAGACTAACAATAAGTTATAAACTCTTATTTCTAATTCAAAAACTATTACAAATTATAAATTAAAAATTTTTTTTTAAAAAGTTAACACAATTTTCTTTAAGTTGGTGGATTTTCTTTATTATATCATTTGACCCGAAAGTGGCCCCACATAAAAATATTTTTCTGGCAAAGCTGCTGTGCGCCCTGAAAACCTGAAAATCTGTTTGATTTGAGTTTGTTTGTAAATGTCCTCGACTTCAACATTTAAAAGTGAAAATACTTTTTAGTGGTCCTCAAATTTTATAAAGTTGAAAAAAAAATATCACTTTTGAAAACTTTTTAGTCACTCGTGGTAAACAATTTTAACGTCGTCGATTTGTCACTTAGTAAAGAGTACTTAAGTTAAGAGTATTTAACATTTTTATCTTAAGACTGTGTTATTATGTCCAGTCTGTACATATTTTTGCGTTGAACATGAACGATTTTTACGTTGTTGGAACCCTTATGAAGCTTAAAACTTTTGGAGTCTGCGTTTTTCGCCTCCTCCGTTTAAAGTTGTCTACAGCTGGTCATTTCAATAAGCTGATAATTTTATTAAAAAAATGCTTTTATGAAACTGAAAAGATGTCACCACATTTTTTATTTGAAGACTTTTTTGTCCAATACATAATATGTAGCGGGAATTACAGCAGAAAGAGATAAAAAATCCTAAAAATTACTGAGACTTTGGTATCTTTTTACGGTCGTAATGATATTGATGTACATAAGTGGCTAAGGTAATTTTGAAACAATAATTATATGTGGGCACATTGAAAATCATGTTGAGTCTTAATTTAATCTTTAATTTTCTATTAAAATTTAAAAAAAAAAGGTTCATTCTGCTGTAATTCGCGATATATAAGGCTTACAAAATATGTGTCTAAATAAAAAATTTTGAGTGTTTTCGTGTTCCTCAAGTGTGCTATAGGTTTTTTTATCGATGATCTTCATTTCAGAATCATATCACAAAGAGCCATTTTCGGGCACCTATAAGTAAAGGTGTTCAAAAATGTAAGATTTTCACATGAGGTTCCAACCTTAACAACTTATATGTAAAAATCGTCTATTTTCGACCACTATTTTTACTATTGAAAATCTTAAGTTTTTTTATAGTTAAATTTTGCTTTTTAACTGGTACGCTTTTAAATTACTTTGCCATTCGACATCATTAAAATTTGATCGTAAAATCAAAAGGGTCTTGATTGAATTAAGGATTTGTCAAATTCTGCAATGCAGCAGAGTTGAACTACATGTTACATCATGAGACGGATTCATTAAAAGAGCATGTGTATTAGACATTCTAGGGAATGCCAAATGTAAACGAAAGATTATTTGTGGAAAATGTTTGGTTGCGTATACATAATTTATTTTGTATCCTTTTTATTTTTCGAAGAATACCAGGAGAAAATAAAGAGTACCTAAGTTAAAAAGTGAACAACAGAAAGAGAGCAGAGGCAATAAAGATGAAAAAAGTTAGACCACACTTTAAAAACAGTACCTGAATTATTAAAGAGTACGGTTGGGAACTCTATTTTTTATACCGGTACACAAAATACAACTTTTGGTTATGACCAAGGGTTGGACTAGGTATGTATATACTTTTACGAATTTTGTTTCTTTAACACGATCTGAAGCTTATGTAATTTTAAGAAGATAATTCCAAATAGACCGCCAACACTGTTAAATTGAAAACAGGCAAAATTATGTTTGCAATGTGCCGGTATAATTAAAGTATGTTCGATTCCGACGATTATGCTGTAAAACAGTAACGATTTTTGAGAAAATTAGGACGTTTTCAGCGCACAAAAATCTTCAGGCTTACCTCCCAAGTAGCAAACGTTGCAAGTTTTTGGCTAATACAGCGCATTTCTAGCAAAAATCATTGCTACATTGCTTTTCTTGCTACTAGGAATTGATCAGGAATGCACTGTCACATAGCATATAAAGAGCTTTTGGGAATCAGAATTTAGCATTTCACATATCTTTGCAGAAGGAAAAATGCAAAAAATTGTCACATTTCTATGCCACAAATTGTAAACTTTTTACAAAAGGTTTAATAATTTAGTTATTTAATTTTTTGGAAGTGTAATTAAAGCGCTATTTTTTGCCATTCCAAGCAATAACGACGCTTTAATAAATTGTATTGGTATTATTATGATTGTGTTTGTTAATTACTTATATAAATATGTATAGCAAGTACTTACGTTTGTGATAGTTATTGGCATTTATTTGAACGAATTTACTACTTCTCTTTTCTTGAAAAATATGAGAATGTTTTAATATAACGTTAACTTACTTCAAGACTGCCATAACTCAAAAAACATAAAGTGGGAGAAAAACGCATTTAAAGTTTTCAATAACTTACTTTTTATATGAAAATGATGAAAAGTATGTTTACATAATAACCTCTTCTCACAAGGTCCGTTTATGAGATGCTTTTCTGATTTTTTCACACAAAATAAAAAATTGAAATAGCGGACATTTCTGCATCATTAACTCAAAAATCACATTTTTTGAGTTATGCCAGTCTTGAAGTAAGTGAGCGATATGTACGTAGTATATAATATCATTAACATAAATTTCAATCAAAAGTAATCTTCTAGAACTACAAACTATTTGCGAATACAAATTTTTCGAAACGAAATTTTGAAACTCTTTGATACATAATGCGCCTGAAAATTTCTTTATATTTATAAATTTTTTAACAATAGAAAAAAAAAAAAATTATTTCAAATAAATTTATTAGAATGCATATTTCCCTCTAGTAATAACCCAACACTTTCTAAAGTGATAAAAAATGGTAACCATGGTAATTTAAATATATTCTGAGCTTTAATAAAATTTTATTTAAAATTTTATAAAAACTTTCACAATCACAAAAAAGTTTTAAGAAACTTTTATTTTGAAAACTTTTTGGATAAAAGTTTAAAGGTCTGCATTTAATATAGCAGATCTTCAAACTTAAAGTGGTTGCAATAGTTAAAGTGGGCATGGCATCTCCCAGACAAACGAAAAGATTAAATATTATATATTGTACCTCGAGGGTGACCTTAATAAAATTGAGTGTGCTGATGTCAGGTACTAAGTAAAAGCTTTTAAATTAAATCAAATTCGACTGTATTGCTTGAGTGGACGTTGCAGCTCCCAAGATTTTACTGAATTATTGTAAAATTTAGTATAGAAGTTCTAATTGGCTTGGTTCAGATACCTAGTATTTGATGTACATACATACGTATATGTATTTATTTATTTAATGATTCTTATTCACTTACAATAAAAACATTAAAAGTATTTAGAAACCCTTTTCCTTCACATGTGATTGAAGAATTTATTCACAACGAAACTTTATTTTACAAAATAATGAAACCGGTGCCCGCTACTTTAACTATTTAAATGGCTTCACATAAGAATGGGCGAAAAAATGCTTTTGGAATTTTGTATGATGGCAGCACCACTGCGCTCCCCCATCCAAACCGATACTAAATTCTGATTCATAAAGTGAAGGTAATTTATTGGTTGGCACGGCCAAAGTAACATCCACGCTAGTTTTTATTAAAATTAATGCAACAAAAAAGCAATGTAAGAGTTGAAAAAAAAAAAAAATTTCCAAAATTTATTTTGCTTTGGCTTTATCCCTTCAAATAATGTCAGAAATACATAAGCGGATATTGACACTGGTCCAAAATTTACGCAAACAAATACGCATTGCATATCCTTTTTAGTCTGTCATATCGCACACATTTAGCTAAAGAGGCACAACTCAAAATTTTCAGAAAACGCAAAAAACTGTTTTGAGCTTGGTAACTATTTTTCATAAATAAAGTGTGGATTATTTAGATGAAGGTACTAACAGAATATGGTTAGAAACCACGTAGCGATCACAACAGCTTGAACTCTCCGACACTAAAAATAGGACACTTTTGCATATTGAAGCCTAATTTCCATTGCAACATGAAGAGAGACATAACAGTTTTTTGACATCAAAGTACAGCAAAAAATGAACTAATTTTTTTTGTGCTGATAGATATGTGCATAATGAACAGTTTTAACAAGTAAACTCGAAAATGACAAATTTTGAGTTGAGCCTCTTTAGCTAAATGTGTGCGATATGAGCTGTCGCGTTTGCATAGGAAATTGCATGCACGCTTCATTCATTCATGATTTGGTGTAGCGCATAAAGGCTTAAGCTTTCCGCGGATTATAATTATTTCGATCAAGGATATCCTTAATAACCTGCAACAATGCGAACTAGGATTTTAATTGTATCCTTTGTAGCACTGAAAATATCATTGTCATTATATTGCCAGGATGCTCTATGGTACTCAAATAACCAACCAGTCAACGTGTCTACTAACCAACCCACCAAGCAAACAGGCAACCCTTAAATCAACCATTTAGCTTACTAGAGATCCGACAAGGCGCTTGTAATCAAAGCAAAAGCTGTTGCTGCTGATGCGCTATGATAGGGTCGGCAGCTGTTGAAAGCCACGACTGAAAAGTCACGTTTTAGCTAAAATTATAAATTTTTAACAAATTAAATGAGTATTTATGTAAGTATGTGAGTACAGCTGTATGTTTGATAGAGATGCGAAAAATCGAGCGCATATGAAATGATCCATACTCGTGGGTAACCAATAACCGATATCTATATAAATAAAACGAAAGCCGTTTTCGATGAACGGGATTCACGCAAAATCTACTGAATCAATTTCGATCAAATTTTTTGAGTTATCTTTCTTAGGCGCTTGGTCTTAACATAGAATTAAAGTTATCACGATATTTCTCTTAAATATCAAAATATTAAAGTTTTAAAATTGCTAAAAAAAATGAGTTTCAAACACAGAAAGAAGCATAGGTTAGGTTAGGTTAGGTAGGAGTGGCAGTCAGTTACAAAAACCGACTCACTTAGACCAAGTTTGGTCCATTGTGATACCACAGGGTACTTGACTATACCCTCTCATTGAACCATCCAGATTTCGTTATGAAACTAAATAACTGACCTATGCTAACATGTCTAAGGTCCTCCAGGTCATCAAACAAAAACGAGCCAAGTGTTTTGTGGCGTTTTCTAGCAAGTGCAGGGCAGGAACAAAGAAAATGTTTAATGTTTTCCTCCTCCTCCACTGTCAGAAAGAAGCATGTAAGCATAACAAATCGTTTAATGGCAAGTTAGTGGGTTAGTAAGGGTGTGTGCGTTTTATTTTTATATGGCAATGCAATAGAAGACAAAAAACGGAATTTTACTCTCGCTCTCATTCTCAATTTGTCAACACAACATCGCGGAATTTTCGAACAATGAAGAATGAAAAAAAAATTACAGTTGGTTCACACATAGAAAACACACATGCTGTCCTACATGGCTTGACAACATGTGTGACTGTCAATATTGCTTTGAGTTCACATTATCGAGCATGCTTTTAAACATCAGTTGCAAAATTTATGAGCATCCACATCGAAGTAAACTGCATGAAATCCTATTTAAAATGAAAAATGTTCACTAGGCTTGACAGTCAGTTCAAACAGGTTGTATGGTTGGACAAGCCAGCAGGAAAATCAACAATTTTTGAAATCCATCCAACATGTGTGCCAAGCGGTCGTTCCTAGAGTTCACATTATCGAACATTGATGTTGTCAAGCCATGTTGAACAGCATGTGTGATAATGTGAACTGGGCTAATTGAATGTGTTAGTTAGGCTTTGTTGTTTGTCTTTCAAATGACAATTCAATGGTATATTTATGGAATAGAAAACAACAACAACTCTAGATCTGTGAAGAAGAATCAAAACTGACTGTTACAGTAGTTCTATTTAAAAAAAAATTAAATTGTTTGCCTTCGCAGAATATCAGGCTACGCGTACAAAGTCATTGGCATCTGCTAGTTATAAATTAAGTTTAAAAGAAAGGTATTGATAACGAGATAGAAAAACGCAGCCGCTCCAGTAATTAAAATGTAAGCAACTTGTTATAATAATTTGGTTAAGCAAGTGTGCAGTTTATTTTTATTCCCAGCAAATATGGTTAACTAAGTGATATATTTTTAAAATTTACCTTAAACGTTATCATCATACGTGTCAGAGTTCAAGGATGACACCATTGCATTGAAAATTTCAAGTAACTCTTCCACATTTGCTTAGAATCAAAAATTAGCTGTTTGTATGTTTACGTTAAAATAGCGAATTCAATTTGATTGAAAAACGCGGACAGTGATGTTCTAGAAATGAAACTTAAACCAAATAATCTTGAAGCCATAAAAAAACGGCTATAAGTGTCCGAGAGCTGCTTGTCTCATACCATTGACAGTAAGCTTGATAGTGATTCGGATTTGGCGATTAATATTTTCGAAAACCTAAACTTGATCAATGAAGTACATACATATGTATATGTATATGGGACGTTCCATGTCAACCGGGACAGTGGTCTGCCCAAAATTGAGCGCAGCGGAAAAACGTTTTCAAGATGTCAGAATGTTTGTATGCTCAAGAGCTTTAATATGAGAACGGGTGTTTTCGAATTTTTTTTTTTAAGGAAATGGCTATCATAAAACGGCGCCTAACAGGGCTATTCTGGCAAAGACAGCTAAAAGTCTTACGAAAATATTTTGTAAGACATTTTGTAAGACACTTTGTAAGACTTTAGGTATTCTAGCGCAAAAGTCTTACAGTTAAAGCTTTTGTGTGGGGAATTCGTGGTAAACTTGTCAAATTTTTATTTTTTAATTTTAAACTAATAAAATTACAAAAGGAATAATAAAAAAAACCGGAATTCACCAGGCAGCGTGGAGAAGTAGTTAGAACTGTGAACTCATAGCTCCAAGTGCGTGGGATCGAGTACCGTCACTAAAAATCTTTTTTTTCTAAAAACATATGAGTTCAATGCCTGCAATGCGATTTAATTTGGGCTCACAATGATTGTCTTTCAAGACGGCAAGCAATTTGACTCTATTTGACTTTAATATGTTCTTCTTTTCGCTTATTGATTCAGTTTAAATCTAGTTTCCTTTTTTATGGAAATTCTGTTAAAAGATGTAATGTTATTGTATTATTAGTTCCTACTGTTTTATACTTGTTATACTTTTCATGATGGTATATCACTTTATCCGAACGCTATATATCACATTACCCGCCAATTTAATTTAGAGGTGTCTTACATACGCATACGCTATAGAGCTCCGAAGTTGTAATATACTGCACAATGCATCAGCAAACCATAATACATAAAGAAATAGAAGCTATGCTATAAAAGTTACGTGTAATTTAAGATACAAAAATACCCGAAGTTACTATAATGTAAGATAATTTATAGGTTTTTGAAATAAAGAGTATTCCATAATTCTAAATTTTTTCCTTATTCTAAAAGTAAACAGCGGAGAATCGAACTAATGACCCCCAGGATCATACGCTAACTCGTTAACCACTATGCTACTCTGCTAGTCGAACGAATGTAAACTTTTTTTTTTGTATAAGACAACTAGTGGAAAACTTTGAACGCGATTTTCTCGCTTTTCCTTGAGCATTGCGAAAAACAGTAAGATACGGGTTTTCTTATTTTTCTGAAAAAATTTGAGCCAAATCGGTGAGGCACAGGGTGGTGGTCTCCTTGTAAGTTTAAAGTATGTGCATAACAAGGCACACTAAGCCTACAATCTTTCATATTCGATCTGTCATCGTAGCACTAGCCGCGCATGTTTATGAAAAGGATTTTGTTCTTTTCTCATTTAATATTGAGTCGGTAAATTCCAACGTGTGAGGCCACATTGGCTATTTTGTCACTGTCCCTTACAATTTCTAAGCCGATTTCTCTAACGTGTAATAGATATTAGAACCACGAATGTTTTCAATGCGTTAATACAAAGTTGCATTTAAGTCGCAATAGCACGATAATAGTGAAGTTATAATTTTCGTTTTTTTTAATTTGGAGATTGAGAATTACGCCCTGGGCAACTGCGCGACCCTTCGTCCTTATTTGATTAGGGGGATTAAGTTTGAAAAGAAAATCAATTTCTTACTCCAAACTCATTAAAAATAAACGTATATCATGTTATAAAATTGTTTTCTGACCAAGTTTTGGCAATAATTTAGTATTTTATAAAGTGTGCGTTAGGGAAATGAAATCCAAAAAATCCGAAAACAAAAATTGCTTAAGTATACTCTCAGAAAATCATTTGATGTACATATATGTATATCAAATGTATATGTTGATACACAGTATAATGCAAAACTTTTTTCTGAAATTATAAAATGATTTGACTTTGAGAATGAAACTTTAACTGAACTTCCCAGCGGCAAATATATTATAAACAACATCGATGAACAGTTACTGTAAATTCTTTTTACAAAGGGATATCCGCTTTGTAAAAAAAAAAAATCAGTCGCAAAAATCAACTTTCTTAAACCATACGGAGAACACGCCAATTTCAAAAAATATGTGGCTGGCAACACCACAATTTTCGAAAAATAAAATCATAGCAAGTCTCTAAGCCAATGGCTTAGCAGCTGTGACAACAAGCGAGAAAGTGACAAGAGATAATAAATGGATATACGCAATTTGTACAGTTCAAGGTCAGTTCCTCAGTAGCTCAGTTGTTAGAGCGGCCGTCGACAGATATGCAATTGAAATGCATGTACGGTCAGGGGATCGACTCCATGTACAACATTAACCAAAAACTGGTCTGATGAGGCTATGTGGTAATAGCCGAAACATATGTCACCAATTACCAGGTTAAATTGTTCCATTTGTTATCTTTGTCATGTTTGTTGAATAAAAAATAGCATTGATCAATAAGTAAAAATTTACAATATTGGTCTTTGCTAAAATGACTGTAAGTTCATAATGTTTAATTATAGTTAAAAATGTTTGTTAAATATTTACAAAATTTCACTCTTTTCAGTAAAAAAAGTTCCACGTGGTTCTCAGATTAAGTAAGGATGCTCTCGCAGCTGTGACAAGAATGAGTTCCGCAGCTACACGACATCAGGGCCGTGTCGAGCGGGCCCCGCGGTCAATCCGTTCGTAAAAGAACATTAGTAAACGTTTTGATTTATTATTTCCATTACATATGTACATATATGATTATTTCGCTTGAAAACTCTGAATTCTGAAGAGTTGAGACAAAGTTGCAAAGAGTTTGCTGAATTTTATTATGAAGATGTTAATGAAATAGAGTTAGAAATTGAATCTCTGAATTTGCATCTGAATTTTGGCAGTCTCTGTTGGATAAATATGACAGCGTTTACGTTTCCGGGCACCAGTATCAGACGGCTGAGGATCAATCTCTTGGGATAACACAGTCTTAATAGACACCTGTGTTGCCTTTCGAACATATTTTGCACTCCGCCTTTTTTGTATGTCTTATTTCACAAGAGACTCTCCCAGTTCGTGTAAAAACCAATATCTTTTGTTGTGTTTATGCTCATTTCAATGAGGATGAGTTTTAGTAAATATAAAATAAGCAGCAATATTAGCACCGTCAATCAAGTTCATAAAGTAAGCTAGAGGTCATCTATTGGTTTTGCGTTTTATCATATACTCAAGAATCAATTGGTAAAATGTATCTACTCCGCCTTTAGTATTCTTTTAAAATTAGTTAACTTCTGAGATTTGCTTACCCTCATCCTCAAGTGTTTGCGTCATAATGTATAGTTGACATAAAAATAGCTGCCAAGTTGTAGAACGTGCGATGCGATCGTTATATGTTTAGAAACTCAAAAATAGTTGAGTTAATCTCTCGTGGTTTGTGCCTCTAAGACACATTCCTGAGGATTTGTTACAAAAAAAATTAAAAATGTGTGCTTAATTTAAAATATGTAAAAACAATATAACTCTCATATACAATTATAAGAATACATAAAATATTGGAGAAAAATATATTTAAGTTTGGGAGTCACACTCAACATTTAAAATGCTGATTGTGTCTGTGAGGCACAATTCTGGGGAATAGAGTTAAGCATGATGATGAGAAGTACAATGCTTCAAGAGAGATTAACCAGTTTGTCGCTGATGTTCATAAAATGTGATGAGCTCAAAAACATAGATTTTGATTTCGCCCATCTCAAATCTAGAAGAGTTCCTCTTCAATCAACATAGATTTTAAAGCAATAACCTGTGATTGCTAAAAGAGTTACTTTTGTGGATTATATTACATTATCTATTCATTTAATGTGACTGTCAATATAAGCAAATTTAGAACCTTGTTTATCTACTTTCCTTGTCTATTCTTACAAAATAGTGTTCTGTCAAAGTCATAGGGGCCCCATTATCCTCAAATGCCCAGGGCCTCCAATAGGTTGAAGACGGCACTGATGTCATATAAGTTTTGCCTCATCAATTTTGTGGTACTCAGGCACATATGCAGCGAAAGAAAAGAGCAAATAGACAATAGGCAATAGAAACGTCAAAATTAATCTCTCTGTGTAATCGCGATTACGCTAATCTCGTTGAGATAATTTTTGTATGTTATCCACCAAAAAAATGTTACTAACATTACTATTGAATGTTTTTGAGTAACCACTTTCAAAACAAAAAACTTTGGAGTTTTTTTTTTGATTCCATTTCTCCTCATTGCTTTGTAAAAGTAAATTAAAAATCAGGTCTGCGCAAATTAAGTCTGTGCCCTTAACTGGCTGAAAAATTTATTGTTACCATTTAATTTGTAATATTAAAACTGTCACAAAAAAATATTACCTGTAACTACTGCTGAAATTTCTTTGCTTTGAAACTATCTCATGAATTTATGTTGCGAATTCTTATTAAGAATATCGAATCTTTTTAAAAAATGTTTCCGTCTCTATAGCCTGCAACATGCTTTACAATACATTGCTCCTGAGTTCCTCCCTATCCGCCTACTAATTCTGTACTATGTCTTTTCAAGAGAATATTTTTGGGTAATAAATTTTAATGTTTCAGTTTTGATCTGCACGCAGCTCGTCACATTTACACTGTGCGACGAAGATGAATTAAATATATTGGGCATGAGAATGAGAAAGCAATGTTTTATACTTTTGATTGTACGGTTTTATCAATAGCGAAATTTGTGATTTGTGGCGGAAGCCACGCACAGGATGTGGGGAGATAATGACGGCGGGCGAAAAGTTATCATAGCGACGCGTGTCAATGTCAGTTAGTCTTTCGATACAAAAGCGCGTTCCAGATTGAAATTGATTATTCTGACATATGACACGACTTTGGTTGTCTAGGTAATTTAGGAGCTTAATTTATTACCATTTAAAATGTGGGATGCGCATTATGGACGGCTTAGATTAATTTTGTGGATAACATGAATAATTGACGTTGTTAGGGATTTTCGTGATATTTGTTATATTGGATTGTGTTCGTTGCATTGGATTATATCTGTTAAGAATTAGCGTAAGCAAAGAATTTTATGTGATGTAATTATACCCTACACACAGGGTAGAGTAACTTCGGGTATTGTGATATGGTCATGTAATGTGATATGCCATCATATTTCCTTAAATAAGCAATTCTCGACAAAATTGTTTTGTCAACATAGCAGTAACGGAAAAAGATATGTGCTGCAAGGTTTTCTGCGTTCGCATTCACTGTTTTTTTATAATATATATATTTTATAAATAAATAATATATAAATAAATTAAGTATTATAGCCGAAGTACTTAAATTTGTTAGTAGATGAATATACTTTGTCAAAATAATGTGAATTCTTTATTTGCTGAAATATGTTTTAATATAAATAACCCGAGTATATGAAAACTGAAATTCGGGTAATGTGCTATAGTTCAATTTTCTCCAACCATCAAAAACATTGCCTTAGTTTTTTACAACAAATTCTTCCAGAGGGATACAATGATTCAGACCTGAGTTCAATGCCTGCAAAGCGATTTAATTTGGGCCTACAATGATTGTCTTCCAAGACAGCATCTGAATGACTTTAATATGTTCTGTTTTTCGCTTATTGATTCAGTTTAAATCTAGTTTCCATTTTTATGGAAATTCTATTGAAAGATGTAATTTTTCATTTTCATTTTGTCCTTTCGTTTGTAAAATTTAGAAACAGGAGTGGCAGGTAAAGAGGTGCTTAGGTCTAGCCAGTTGCAAAAATTGCCACCACAAATTTAATTAGACTCTGAAAAATTTCGTCTCCGAATTCCCAGGAACTTGTTTAATTTTTTTTTCTCTGTCAGTTTATAAAAATTTTTAGTGATTTCCAACTACGTACATAGGTTTCTAGAGCATAATACAATATTTTTGAGATTTTTTTAATGATTTCTGTGTAAAAGCTAGATTTTTATTTTAATGCAATATATATTTTTTATTATAATTATATAATCATTTTGATAAGAAGCCATTCTACAAGTCTGGTGAATGAACCGAATAAATAAATGACAACAATACCTTCTGCATCATTATAAACTCCCGAAGTTTCTTCTTCAACTGATTCGGAATTTGTTTTTTTTTGAAGAATGTAGTTAGCCTTGGAGTTTTTGCTGAGACTTCTTCATTCTTCGATTTTTCTGCCGTCCGTTTGCCGTACTCAGCCCCGCTGAATCTTTTACGGTTGTCACTCATGACAAAACGCAGCGTTGAATGTTAACAATAAATTAACAATGACGTTTATAATCGATCACCAATGTTTAGATATAATGACATTTTTCACTAATAGTGTTGGTATGCGTGCAAACGAAATTATGCTGGAAATTCAATTTCCACGAATAAAACAATTTTTCCGCCACTATTTGCCACCCTAGGCACGTGCCTACTGTGCCTGTATGGTAAATCCGGTCCTGCAGATAAGGATAATTATGGTATCAATGATGAGACAACTGATGCATCTTTTCCTCATAACAAAGTACAGACATTCAGCAAAGAGAGGAAGCGAAGATAAAGACATGACTATTGAAGAAGAATTTGAAGATTTATCATTCATAATAAAATTTTCGAGAAATCAATAATAATCCGTTCCACTTTGACCGTTACCAATAGCACCATTTCTTCCTTAAATAGGGTCAATTTTCCTTCATCACGAAAGGGGAAACTACTTTTAAAAAAGTGCGCAAAGTACACCATATACATACATACATAGATTAGAATTGCGGACCAAAATGATTTTGCTCGAATAACAGAAAGAGCTCGAGATGAGCTCAGTATAATAATATTTTGTTACTGTTGTAAGTGCTAATTGAGTTATGGGTTGCGCATTTATGATATATGTAGATCAGGGGTTGACATTGTTGGTAAATACGTAGCGCTTGCGACTGCGCACAATTCTTGCCATGCTTTGTTTGTTGTTGGTAATTTTTGTTTGTTGTTGGTAATTTTGCGTTGTGTTTTTTCTTCACCAGCTTTGTTTAATGAGGGTATTCCTCTAAACGCGAAAACTCGAAAAGCGCGAAAACTCGAAAGTTTTCGAGCTTGCTTTCAGGAACACCCCTATCAATACAAACTCGTAAACGATTGAGCAATGGCAATTTGACAGTTTGATCAGTGTTACCGCTGCCATGAAAAAAAATGTATCACACCAAAACGAAAAAATATGTAGAATTAAGTTAATAAATAACAAAACACAAATAGGTAAACAAACAAAAATTCTGAGAATTGCGTTTTTATATATTTAAAAATCATTCTGTTAAGTTTATGTGCCAATTTCTAAAGAAACTTCAAACTGGCAGCAAATTATTTCGACATACGGCAACACTGATTTATTTTCCAACTTTTCGAGGCCACTTGCTCAACTAATTAGCCTCGAAAGTTGAGCAAACTTTTCTTCATACAAATTATTTTCGAGACTCGAAAATGTGCTCAGTTTTCGCAGTATACGCAGTTTTCGAGGCTTTTTCGCGTTTTCAGGAATACCCTCAATATAAATTCACTTGTGTGGATGCATTGAAAGGTGCGCTGCCGAGTGCGCTACCGGCATGCGCGTTGTTGCTTTTATTTGTTGAAGTGAAAACTTCTTATGGCACGTTGTGCGGCTGAGGAAAAAAGTATAATTTCGCGACACCGACCGTCATCGGGAAGACTTGGGAAACGAACTCGATTTTGGAATTTTGAAGACTTGGGAAACGAACTCGATATTGGAATTTTGAAGACTTTTGAAACGAACTCGATTTCAGAAATTTGAAGACTTGGGAAACGAACTCGATTTCAAATTTTGAAGACTTGGGAAACGAACTCGATTTTAGAATTTCGAAGACTTTGGAAACGAATTCGATTTCAGAAATTTGAAGACTTGGGAAACGAACTCGATTTCAAATTTGGAAGACATGGGAAACGAACTTGATTTTGGAATTTTGAAGACTTGGGAAACCAACTCGATTTTAAAATTTTGAAGACTTGGAAAATGAACTCGATTTCAAAAAATTTATAAAACGTTGCCTGACGAAGTTTTTAAATACTGACAGTAATACTGATGGTGTGAGGTGAATACTGACAGTTCATCAGTATTATTTGCACAGAAAAGTGGCATGCCACTTTTTGGGGCAGATCCGGCTGAAAGTCGGTCAGAGGGTGCAAGTAGGCACGGGACGGAAAAATCCTGGGAGGGGGCGTGGCATGCCCCATTTTGTGGCAGATAGACGATGAGGCAGCGAAACTTGAAAGAAACTTGGAAAAGTTCCTCATTCAGTGGCATGGAACATTGCGTCCAAGGGTATGGTCGTCCGATGCCTAGCTGGAGGCGTGGTGCAAGTTTGGATGGAATCTGCCCCAAAAAGTGGCATGCCATTTTCGGCTGTCGGTCACGTAGCCGGAGCATAGTTCGCACCTTCACCAGTCGAATATCAAAAAAACTGATTACTGACAATAAACAATACTGACCGTGTGAGTGGTACACTGACAGTAATGTAAATACTGTCAGTAATTATACTGTCAGTAATATTGATCGTGTGAGGGCCGCTTTACTGTCAGTATTTAAAAACTTCGTCAGTAATATCCGATTTTTTCATCAGTCATCAGTATCGTTTTTCTATACTGACAGTACATCAGTACTCACCTCATACGATCAGTAATACTGTCAGTATGTAAAATCCTGTCAGTAATACTGATCGTGTGAGGGCCGCTTAAGGGTAAATTATTAATAGCGCCTAAAAGTAGGCAACGTTTTTTGAAAAAATTGGCCCATGAAAGTATGTAATTTTGTGGAAAAAATTTTTAAATTTGTAGCATACATATGTTGACTTCCGGCTAGTTGTTGCTCAGTAAGCAAATTTTTCTCTGCTAGCGCAGCCGAAAACAGAGCCAGCAGCCCAAAGCAGAGAAAAATCTGAAATACCAGGCCACCTTGAACCAGCAGCAAGCAAATTTGGTTTTTTGAAAAGCTTTAAAACGTTATATCTCGGCTATTACTAAACCGATTTAGACAAATGAGGTGTAATAGTTTTTTTTAAGAACAAGCAGATTTTTTATCATTTGTATTATGATTAACTGTCACAAGATGGCGTTTTAAGCAGTTTGAATATTCTAACAGCCAGAACTCGGCAACGAATAAGCCGATTTTGATAAATGTGGTGTCATAGTGTCTGTTAGAAGAAGCAGATTTTTATCTTAAGTTTAAGAAAAATTATGTTTAAGCTATTTAGTCACAGGTCCAGGTACTTTTTTTACCTGATTTTTTCTTATACTTACATAATTCGCAATGATGTGTCTTACTGCAATCAGAATAAATTTTTGTTTTTAAACATAAGGAGTACTTAGCTCAAATTTAATTATTCACAGTTGAGGCTACTGAGCCGAATATACTTCTTCCAGCAATTTTTGAAGTGAAAACTTCTTATGGCACGTTGTGCGGCTGAGTAAAAAAGTATAAACTCGTGACACCGACCGTCATCGGGATTCCCCGTCATGAATGCGATGGTAAAATTTTAAGGTTCTATTGTTTCTTTTAAATAAAAAATATTCCAAGTGGAAGACAAAAAGCAAAGCATACACACTAACTGACACATTTAATTCTCATTCAACGATTGTTATGCTTACATGTTTGTTTCTTTCAATGTCCGCGTTGTTGCGTTGACAAATTGGGAATGAGAGCGAGAGTAAAATTTGAATACATATTCCGTTTTTGTCTTCCATTGCATTGCCATATAAAAAGAAAACGCACACATACCAATTAACGCACTAACTTGCCATTAAACGATTTGTTTTCACTTCTGTCGGCACTCCCGGAGTGCAACCCGCCGTTTTTTTTTTTTATGTTTATAAATTCTAAAGGTACCGTATCCAACGATTTGTTGCTGTTGTTGGTTTTTTTTTGTTATTGTTGTTGCACTCTTGAAATAAAATTCTTGTCGACTCCTGATATAGATCAGCGGTAGGCATAGAAATCTAACAGAATGGCAAAACAACAACATCAAGCAATAATAAACGAAATTTTAAAGTTTTTTTTACTTTCATTTTCAAATTTGCCTTTAGCACAAAAAAAACCAAATTGCACTACGAACAAAAACAATTGCTACATTCGTCAAGACACAATGCGGCGCCTTCGTTTATGCCTTTGTGTTTTGTTTTTTTGTTTTGTTGTTTTTTGTTTTCTTAGGCGATATCTTGGAATGTTGAATTCTTCCGACAATTTTTACCAAAGGTAATAAAAAGAACGACCAGTCAAAAATCGAGTGGACAGGCATAACTAAGCAAGCTTTGAACGATGCAAAAGTTCACTGTGTGACGCTACACTATTAGTTTTTCCAATATCTGGAGCACCACTCGCTCTCACCGTAGACGCATCTGGTTTAGCAGTTATACTTCAACAAGAAGAAGATTCAATTTGGAAGCCTCTTGGATTTTATTCCGAACGATTGAGCGCTGCACAGCAAAGTTACAGCACTTATGACAGAGAACTTTTGGGTGCATACAAAGCTGTAAAATATTTTCATTATATGTTGCAAGGTAGAGAGTTTTGTATCTACACCGACCATAAGCCATTGCAATTTGCATTTCAACAAAAAGTTGAAAAAGCATCACCTCGTCAATTTCGATATTTTGATTTTTTAACACAATTTACTTCTGACATCAGTTATATACCTGGAAAGGACAATATTATAGCGGATGCACTTTCACGTATCAAAGCAATTCACACACCAGGGATCCTTGACTACGTAAATTTAGCCAAAAGTCAAATTGACGACTCTGAAATACAATCGTTATTTGATAGCAACTCGAGTTTGAAGTTAAAGAAATTCGAAATTTCTGGCTCTCAGATGGTACTTTACTGCGACATCTCCACTGGTAAAGCACGACCATTTTTAACGAAAGCATTTCGAAGCATCGCATTCAACTCAATGCACAATGTTTGTCACTCTGGTGCAGAGAAGACAACGAAATTGATATCTGAATGTTTCATAAGGCTTTGTATTAAAAAAGATTGCCGACGATGGACAAGAGAATGTATAACATGTCAACGATCAAAAATACAACGTTTCAAAAGAGCTCCCATAGGCAGCTACGAACTTCCTCAGCAACGATTCAAACATATAAACGTCGATATACTTGGACGCTTCCACCATCCAAGGGCTACGATTACCTGGCGAATTTCTTGAAAGTTTGTCTTCGGAGAAAGTTTTAGCTGAAAGCGATTTCGTCAATGAATTACGTTGAAAAATGCAAGCCTTAAGCCAAAGTCGACATCATGCCACGCGAAACCAACACCATTCATCGTAAACTGCTTGAATACTTCCACTGCAGTATTCGTTCGAACGGATGCTGTTCGTAAATCACTACAACCATCCTTTCGCCGTCCTTGAGCGTTCTGAAAAATATTTCAAGATAAATATGAATGTTAAACACGTCAACGTGAGTATTGATCATCTTAAAGCAGCTTTTGCAAAAGAATTATCCCTGGCCACTCCCAAGTGGCGATCAGGAACTTTCCCCACTTACGTGGACTTCTACAAGCAGCTCCATCCTAGTTAACGATATACTAGTAATAAATATCGATACTAATAAAGAATGGGGTATCATTTTTTTCGTATTTGAATGTAGTTTCTAAAAAAAAAAAAAAAAAAAAATTATTCGAAGTAATAATCAGTTAGTTATTAACGTTTAAATACTAAATTCGACATTTTCAAAAAGTGCTCCCCTTCGATTTTTCTCAATATTCTACTCTATATTACGCAACTTTTAAGCCGTTGTTTAATTTGTTCTGACAATTTTTTTTCTATTTCTTTTCGAATTTTGAAAATTTTATAGTTGTTTCTTATGATTGAATTATCTACATCAGCGGTGGGCATAGAAATCTAACAAAAGAGCAAAACAACAACATCAAGCAACAACAAACGAAATTTTAAAGTTTGTTTTTACTTTCATTTCCGAATTTGCCATTAGCGCAAAAAAAAAACAAATTGCACTACAAACAAAAACAATTGCTACATTCGTCAAGACACAATGCGGCGCCGTCGTTTATGCCTTTGTGTTTTGTTTTTGTTTTCATTTGAATTCAAGTCAACGCTGTGCCTCGATAGCGTTGAAATTCTGCGAATTTTTTTTCGCTTGCTTGTGCGTCGAATAACGATGAGGGCAATGAGAGCAAATAGAGCCACTATGTGCCCATCACTGATCTACATCACTAGCTTTAACAAAAAAAGATCTTGTTTCTCACATACTTTTTTATGTATTTTGAGTCGTAACTTTTAAAAATGCGAACCATTGTTTTCTTTTAAGGATCAATTTCTAGTTATTCCCCGAAATCCCGCTTTTTGCACTTTTTTCATTTACTTATTTAGCCATATTTTCATCAATTAAGTATATTTCGAACTAAGTCAGTTGCACACCATTCAAAATTTAGTATTTGCTCTTACTAACGCCTTGGAATTAATGAGAATCGAATAAGATTTGATGGAGTTACAAGTGATCAAAGTATGATAAAAGTGATTTTTGTGCTCATTTCTAAAAATCACTAAATTTCAATTGCTCCGTTTAAGTCCAAAAACCTTTCCAAATCGAATTTTTGAATGGGTTTGGGTCCACACCTATCCGAAACCCTGATTTAAACTGACATAGTAAAAATCAGGCTCAAGATACAGATATTATTAAAAAAAACTAAGACTGAAAAAACATGGTGCGCGTCATCAGTAAAAAATTCGTAGTTTCCAAAGTTATGGCGGGCATTTCGACATGCATTCTTAAGATTGATTGAGGAGTAACATATAAAAAACCAAAACAAAAAAAATATGTTATATTGAAAATATTTTGAGAAACATTTTATTAATTAACAAAATAATTTACATTTTTCTAACTTTATTTATAAAGATATAGTCTTTCTTAACAAATATGATTAAATAAGTTTTTATCCAATCTACTATAGTTTTTGAGAAATTTCGTTTCAAAAAATGTTCAAAAACGTCAAAAAAAACAAAGTGTGCAATTATTAAAAGATGGATGTTCATTAAGTTATAAGCGTGAGGAATGTTGGTTTTTTTGAATATTTTTTTAATATTTCAACATTTTACTTTCGACTTTTTTAACCCCTTTCAACTTAATTAAATTAACCAAGATTTTTTCGACTTGACTTTATCAACCTGTTTCAATTTTTTTTCAAATTTTCAACTGCTTTCAGCTTTTTTCGAGCTTTTCAACCTCTTCCAACTTTTTTCAACATTTTTCATATTTTATTGATGTTATCAACCAGTTTATACACTGTTCCGTACATATTGTTTCAACCAATGCAACCTCAATCAATTGTTTTCGACTTTTCCAACCATATTTTCCATATTTTTTGACGTTCAACCGTTTCAATCTTCTCCATTAGCGATTTTTAAGTATTTGAACCATTTTTTCCATATATTTTCGATTTTTTCAACCTCATTTAACTTTTTTCGACTTCTTCAACCACATTCAACATTTTGGAGATTTTCAACCTCTTTCAACATTTTCAACCTCTTTCAACATTTTCAACACTTCATATATTATCGACTTTATCAGCCTTTTTCACCTGTTTCAACCTCTCTCAACTTTTTTCAACTTTTCAACTCTTTCAATTTATTTAAACGTTTTCAACCTAATTCAACTTTTTCCATATTTTTTCTACTCTTTCACCTGTTTCAAAATTTTTGAACTTCTTTCAATTTTTTTCAATCATTTCCATATATTTCCGACTTTTCCAACATTTTTCAGCTTTTCAATCCATTTCAACATTTTCCATACTTTTTTACTATTCTTCATTTCATTTTTTTTTCAACATGTAACATAGCATATTTTTTCGACTTTTTAAACCTCAAAACGAAAAACCGAACTATGTAACCGTATGAAACGTATCGTTTTTATATTTTCATATGAGAACTAAAAATTGTTTTTAAAAAACTTATGACTTTTTTATAGATCTTTTTTCAAAAATCATTTTTATCATTTCTATATAGTGTCCGTCAAAATATTTCGGGGGGGGGGGGGGGGTTCTATCCCCCCGCATCACCCCCCTATATACGGCCCTGGCTACATATTAATGATTTTTATGTTTATTTTGGCTCAATAATACATATTTTCATATTTAACATTGAAATTTTCAATGCCCCCGATTCCCCGATTCATTCTAAATTTTTCAATGTTTTTTACACTTTTGACAATCTTAAGCTTTTGACATTCACTTAATTCAATTAATTGGTCTACTTATAATAACATTATGTATGAATTTAACGACACACATGATAATTAAGTGATAATAGTAATCGATCACTATATTTTGAGTCAGATGAACAAAATACCATTGAGTAATTTAAACTTAAAGTTCTGACATTCAAACGATACATCTGTACATGGCGGCACGTCCAGCTCAAAATCGGTACAAATTACACATATTTCACAAAAAAAAAATTGCATGCACATACGAGTTAATGTTTGAACAATCTTGGCCTGGTCCATTATTCACAAAAAATCACCATTATTTGAATTAATTGTAAGTACTTACCATGCACCTTACGCGTTTGACATCAAATCTTGACGACAACTTCCTGGTTTTTTTATGACAAATATTGAAGTTGCACACTTATATAAAGACAACCATCTTGTTCGGGGTAAATTAAAGCACAGTTATTGATTTTTTCTGCTGTAGTTCAAACTTGTCCTTCATGAGATATAAACGGTTTTTTCAAGTTTTGAATTGTTTTTTTCGAAATTTTACATACAAATTAATAATTGCTTCTTAGTATCAATAGCTGAAAATATTATATTTGTACGAAATATAATTTATTTTGATGAAAGTATGTAAGCGACATACAAGTTAAAAGTTTCTGGGAAATGCTCATATACCTATTATACCAAGAAAAAAAAAATCAAATATTGCTTAAAAATTAAATTCAACGTTAAATAAAAAGTGAATACTGAATAAATATTCCTTACTCTGAACAGGCGAATTGGTTAGAAACACTTGAAATTATTATAAATCAAAATATCTGTAATTTATTTTTATATCTTTACCAGGGTTTCCGATTAAGTGACCAGTGTTGTTCCGGCGTAGCCAGGAGTACAATATCAAAGCCGTAGAAATTCAAATATCAGTGAAAAGCCGGGAATTTGACGATGAATTGTGATATGAATAAAAAAAGACGTCCATTTTTTACCAATTTAGGAAATAATATAAGTACAAACTTACATTTAAGTTCGGCAGGCAAGAAGTATTGAGCTTTGTCAATATTTGTACCATAACTCATATTAAAAATCCTATTTTTTGTGAGGCATTGTGAGATGTTTTAAAACGCCAGTATTTGACCCATTAAGCGATTTGATCTATTAAAATTCAATTAAAAATATTATATATGGGGCATTCCATGCCAAATCACCGAGGATTTCGACCGCCCCTCTTCGATTTCGCTCGTTTTTTGTTATTTTTTAGTGCGTATTAAAAGCAACAAGAACACCAATTTCCAGTCTTGTATTCGAAACCGTTATTGAGTAATCGGTTTATTAAATTTTAAGGCAACAAATTTTCAATTAACGATATACTTACTTGTAATAAATATAGATATCAATAAAAAGTGGGATATCATTTTTTTCATATTTGAACAAAGTTTCTGAAAAAAAATATATAAAAATTATTAGAAGTAATAATCAGTTAGTTATTAACGTTTAAAGATTACTATCGAAATTTTCGAAAAGTGCGACACATTCGATTTTTTTTAAAAATTTTTCCAAAATTTTACTCTATATTACGCAACTTTTAATTTTTTCTATTTTTTTCGAATTTTGAAAATTTTATATTTGTTTCTTATGATTGAATTATCTATATCACTAGTTTACACACAAAAATATTTGATTTCTCCATACTTTTCTTATGTATTTTGAGTCGTGAATTCCAAAAATGCCAACCATTTTTTTTTCTCTGAAGAACCGTTTTTGAGCTATCTAAAACCCATTTTTTTTTTTAACTTTTTTCAATTATTTGGCCATATGTACTTATTTTCATAAATTTTTTTTCGAACTAAATCAGTTGCACACCACTCAAAAGGTAGTTTGTTTTCTTACTAACGGGTTTGTGTTAAATAGAATCGAATAAGATTTGATTGAGTTACAAGCGATTAAAGTCCGATAAAAGTGACTTTATTACTCATTTTTAAAAGTCACTAAATTTCAATCGCTTTGTTTAGGTCCGAAATTCTTTCTTTTTCAAATTCTTAAGATATAAAATGAAAGTCAATTTCTTTGCAAATATTTAAGTATAAATGTGCTTAAATCGGACAAAAGGTATCAAAGTTATTTAAAAATCATTAGAACCACGGCATACGAATATTGTAAGAGTGTATCGGGAATGTATGAAAATATAAAAATTACCATTTTTCATTGATTTTAAATTACTTTGAAATTTTTTGTTCGATTTGAACAGATAGATATTAAGAATATTTGATATAAATCAGTAGCTGCAAGTGGTAGAAATTAGTGTACTGAAAAATTTTTTAAAAAAAATTGTTTTTGTAATAATGCTATAAGTTTTGAACTGCTTGACTGATCGTAACGAAATTTTTTAATTTCTGTAGATAACAAATTGAACTTATGTATTAAAAAAAAAAGTTGCAAAATTTTGCATTTTTGTTGTTAATTAGCAATTTTTTTTATCAACAATTGAGTTTTAATGATGTGCTTCGCCTCGAAAAAATCTGAAAAAAAATTATAGAGATGCATTAAACCCTTCCAAATCATAATTCGTCAAAAAAATCGTGGAGCCTCAATTAGTTTTGACGGTATAAATATTATAGTTGTACCGGGCGTACGAGAAATACATAAAATTTTTGTTTTTTTCAACTAAATCAATAACACTAGCTTACAAGAAAAAGGATCTGGTTTCTCATAGACTTTTTCCATGTATTTTGGGGCGTAGTTTCCAAAAATGGTAACCATTTTTTTTTTCTTAAGAATCGTTTTCGAGATATCCCCAAAAAACCCCTTTTTCGGCACTTTTTCATTTATTTCGCTATATCTCGATGAGCGAAATCGAAGAGAGCCGGGCCAAAACCTCGATGATTTGGCATGGAATCCCCCATATATAATTGTCTTTTTCTTTATTTCTTTTCAGGCTCGTCATCACGAGACTCTGGCCACGTTGTATGCAAGTTTATACCAGTGTTTTTCTAAAAACTTACAGAAAATGTCAAAAACGTGTTAAGTTTTTAATGGATTCATTTTATACATAAATGTTTTAAGTTTTTTACTCCAGTTTAAAAAAAAATCACTTAACAGGTAGAAAATCATGTGATACAACATGTTAAAAAGTATTAATAAGACTGTCAGAAAACATGGCTGTTGTAAGCAACGCTTTTGAAATATATTTTGAAAAATAAAACAAAAAAAGTTAACCAAAGAGCCATATATTCAACAAGTTATAAGCTTATATGTCAGATCAAAATACACACCCCGAATACCAAGTTTTAAGAATGCGTTTCCAAGTTCTGTTTGTTATTTTTTTTTTCTTGTTTCTTCTAGCATCTTGTTACATCATGTTATAGATATCATTTAAAAGTATTTGTGTACTTAAGAATTATGGCTATATCATCTCAATCAGCTTTTTAAAAAACAAAATGTTGTTTTCAAGAAGCTAATGTATGGAAAAGTATCAAACAATTACGAAGGATAGTTGTCTATAAACCCCAGGTTCAGCTGGAAAATCGAAGATGGTTAACAAAAACTGCGTACGATGACACGCTTTCGTGGTTGATACCCTTCGTTCCACGTGGGATTAATGGAGTCAGAAGAAAATAACAAATATCAATTTTTGTCTATAAATATCCTAGCGAAATAGCAAGATGTTCTAGTGGTAGGGAAGAAAATGATTTTTGCAATGCAAAAGTTGCCAGACAAATTGAATAAACAAGTGAGCACAACATTATAATATCAAAGACAACAAAAGCGGTATAGTCTAAAACAGCGGTGGGCACAAAAATATAACAAAAGAGGAAAACAACAACATCAAGCAACAACAAACGAAATTTTAAAGTTTTTTTTACTTTCATTTCCAAAATTGCCATTAGCACAAAAAAAAAACAAATTACACTACAAACAAAAACAATTGCTAAGTACATTCCTCAAGACACAATGCGGCGCAGTCATTTATGCCTTTGTGTTTTGTTTTTGTTTTCATTTGAATTCAAGTCAACGCTGTAATAGCGTTGAAATTCTGCGAATTTCGTGCCTCGATAGCGTTGAAATTCTGCGAATTTTGTGCCTCGATAGCGTTGAAATTCTGGGAATTTTTTTTCGCTTGGTTGTGCGTCGAATAACGGTTAGAGCAATGTGAGTAAATTGAGGCACTAAGTGCCCTTCCCTGGTCTAAAACAATGTAAAAACAAAGCCAGATAATAAATTTAAGCAGTTTTGTTTTTGGTTGTTCTCATGTTGCTGTTGTTGTTGTTGCAGTTGTCATAGTCATTGCAAAAGCAGCAATTCATTGTCAGTTAACGCCTCCACTGCTAACATTTATGTGCCACCATCTATTGTTGTTGTTTTACTCGGTTCCGCAACAGCTGCCACCCAAAAAAGATTTGCAAATAATTGCGCCGGATAATGAATGGAATTTATTTTGAGATTAGAAAATTTTTATCATTCCACCAAATGGAATTTAGTTGACTTTAGCACTAAAGTTTATTTGGATTTCACTGCATTACAAAGCAAAAGAGAGAAATATAGATGGGGGCATAAAGAAATGGAAGGAATAAAGAAGGTTTGCGTCACATTGAGAGGAAAGGAAAGAGTGCAAAAGCAGCAGTACGTATCGTGTTGGTTTGATGTTTGTTTTTGTGCTTTTAAAATTGTTTATGCTACGTATACGCCCTGTTGACTGCAATAAAATTTGTGTGACTCTTGTGAGTATTCGTGTGTACTTTTATAAATGGATCTGAAACATATGTTAATGTTTGTATAACATTTCGCTAACACATATAGACACATGCGTAGCAATTGCTGCTATCAGTTTTGCAGTTTATGTTGGTGACAATAATGATGATCCAGTCGAGCCTGCGATGTTCGTGATGATGATTTTGAAGCGTTGACGTCTAGGGTTTTTCGGAGGATTGTCAAAGGTTACAACAACAAGATTTATTTATATTGCCGTTTTTGTTGTAGCTGCTGTTTTAGTAAAGCGTACGCTTATCGCCGCATATTTATGAGATTTTAATTTATTCTGTGGTAAATTTTCCTTTTCCTGCTTCTGTTGTGTTGATGCTTTGGTGTTGCTGTTGTTATAATTTATTAATGTTCCTGCATGTGCTAAGTTCCCTGCGGTGAGAAAGATTGATTTTTTTTTTTTTGTTTATATTGTATAGAAAACAAAAAAATGTGCAAAATATGGGAGATACGTGTTTCACTTTACTTTTAAGGAGTCTTATAATGAAATGAGTTCTGGAACATAACTTTAATAAAGTACTGTTTCTGGAATTAGACTGATTGTTTTGCAACATGGAAAATGCGTTAAAATATGTTAGGGATGTCGGATAATATATCATGCTTAGTAAAATTTAAAAAAGTTTGTGATAAAAAAGCGCTTCGATTTTAAATTCATTTGTACAATTTGTTTTCTTAGTCTCTCTACGCTAAAGTCAATAAGTCAAGCTAGAAACGCCAAAAATTATTTTTAAGTAAAAAGTTTTTTATATTTTGAGTCTTTCACATATTAAACGGTTGAAAAATAAGTAGACATTTTTATAATAATATCAGTATAAGGGTAATATTTTTGAATTTATGGGGAGAAGTGAAATTATAATTGAAAAATGTTCATTCGCGGAGCAAGGAGGACTTAAAGAAAACTATAGCCAAGATCTGGGAAGAAATTTCGACGTCTTGCACTCAAAAACTGGTGGCTTCGATGTTACGCGAATGCGAGCTGCATTAAAAAACGCGTTAAGAGAAATATCTTGATCTTCAAACTATTGGTAGGAATATCTCTACAAACTTTGAAATGTTTTTTCAACACCTTCGTTATAAAAAATGTTCTGGAATGTGTGGAATGTTAAAAAAATGGACTGGCAAGTGAACACTTAATTTTGTGAAATGAATTTTGCTTCAGTTTATGTTTTTATGAATTCTGTTTGTTGTTTATTTTAAAAATATTTCAATTCATGCTCATTATTTTTTAGTAAAATTGATATCTATCCTCTTGCATCAAAAAGATTTTATAAAAAATCTAAAATGACGTTATCTACTAAGCTTAAACGAGCTTAAATTCTATGTATGTATAAAATATATAAATATATAAATTGTGTTTGAAAGTTATTAAGTTAATGTATGTATATATGTACATTAGAGCGGTTCAAAATAAAATTTTTTTGATTTTTTTACGATGTGTCAGCGGATTACAGTAGCCTTATATGTCTGGACAAGGCCCATTACTAGGATTAAGGTTAATATTTAAAACTGGATTAGCGCCCTCTGTTTAAGTAAACAACCCATTTTCCAAAATACTTACTTACTTACTTAGATGGCCATAACAACCCGTTGTCAGGTTTCGGCTAACTTCATTAGCTCTGTTTTGCGCGCGCCTTCTCCAATCGTTGATGCCAAGCGCGGTTAGGGTTTCCTCAGCTTGGTCTATTAACCGGAGGCATGGTCTCCCTCTTCGTCGTTGACCGGGGACCTTCCCTTCGAATACTTTTTTCGCTGGAGCTTTATCCATACGATGGACATGACTCAGCCAGCGTAGTCGCTGTATTGTTATACGCTTAACTATGTCAATGACGGCGTAGAGCTCATACAGCTCGTGGTTCATTCGAATGCGATAGTCGTCGCCAACTCGAACAGGACCAAAGATTTTACGGAGAACTTTCCTCTCGAACACCCCAAGAGCGGCTGCGTCTGTTGTCGAAACCACCCATGCCTCAGCGCCACTGTGCAATCGATCGGTAGTGTATGTGGTATTATGTGCCATTTTCGTCATAGTCAAAAAGCTGTAAACATTATATACTTTCTTACTCTTTATGAGATGCTGTGAATCAAGTTAATATTAAAAACTGGATTTAAACAGAGTCAAGAACTGTATAACAGAAGCAGCCATATTTAGAAATGATTAAATGAAAAAGAAGAAAAATCATATTTCTTGATACTTATTCGAATCCTAGGTTTTATTTTCGATAAAATTTATAATTGCAAAGATATACTATTTAAAAATACAAAAGTAATGTTAACAGTTAATCTCTATAATTATTGTTTACTCTTTTTCTATAAGAAATAAGAATTATGAATTTTTTATTGAATTTTTTCTTATAAATTTACTTATACTTACACTTAAACTATATGAATTTACACTTAAGGTTAAAGCTTACAGTAAATTAATCATTAAGAAGCACAGGTAGAATGAGCGTCTTGTAGAGTGTTAGCTTTGTCGATCGAGAGAGAGCTCTGCAACGTAATTGCTTACTGAGACCGTAGTAGCACCTATTGGCAATTGTTATTCTCCGCTTAATCTCCAGACTGACATCATTGTTGCTGGCTACGGCAGTGCCAAGGTAAATGAATTCCTTGACAACTTCTAATTTACAGTTGTCCGCTGTAACATGAGAGTCTGGATCCGGCACTCTCTTGTTGTTGTTAGTAGACATCATGTATTTCGTCTTGCCCTCGTTTACCGTCAAACCCACTTTGGCTGATTCCTTTACAATAGCAGTGAAAGCAGCAGTAACATCTCTCTTACTCCGACCGATAATATCAATATCATCAGCGTACGCAAGGAGCTGAACACCTTTGAAGAAAATGGTGCCATTATGATGCCCACCGGCTTTTCGTACGATCCCCTCCATAATGAAATTGAAGAGATCGCACGAGAGCGGGTCGCCTTGTCTGAAACCTCGCTCGGTACTAAAAGTTCCGGAGAGGTCATTCCCTACCTTGACGGAGCTACACGTATTGCTCAACGTCATCCTGCAGAGCTTTATCAACTTTGCAGGTATACCGAACTCAGACATTGTTGCGTATAGGCAATCCCGCACTTGGCTATCGAACGCAGCTTTATAATCGACGAAGAGATGGTGAGTGTCGATTTGATATTCATGGGTTTTATCTAGGATTCGGCGTAGTGTAAAAATCTGGTCTATGGTGGATTTACCAGGTCTAAAGCCAAACTGATAGGATCCGATCAGTGTTTCTGTATGCGGCTTCAATCTTTCACACAATACGCTCGAGAGGATCTTATATGCGATGGAAATAAGACTGATATACTCCTGTAGTTGGCGCAGATTGTCTGGTCTCCTTTCTTTATTACAGGACAAAGCACGCTGAAATTCCAATCGTCGGGCATGCTTTCCGCTAGCCATATTTTGCTAATGAGTTGATGCATGCACCTTATCAATTCATCGCCACCAGCTTTAAACAACTCAGCTGGCAGGCCGTCAGCACCCGCTGCTTTGTTGTTTTTGAGTTGCTGGATAGCACCTCGAACCTCTTCATGGCTAGGTGATGGTACTTCCACTGCGTTATCATCGATTGGTGGTATCGTACTGCATTCTCTCTGGGCGGAATTGGTGGAATCATCGCCCGTAAGCAAGTTGGAGAAATGCTGCCTCCATAACCTCAGTACACTTTGTGTATCTGTAACCAGATTTCCATTTTCGTCTCTACAAGTGGATGCTCCGGGCTTGAAACCTTGAGTTAGACGCTTAACTTGTTGATAGAATTTTCGTGCATCCTTCTTGCCCTGGTACACCTTAAGTTCCTCACGCTTTTCTTGCTTCCTTTTTTTACGTGTGAAAATGCGCCTCTCTTACTTCCTCTTTTCGCTGTAGTTTTCTCGTACGGCTCGCGTTGCGGCTGACTGCAGCGTCATCTTGTATGCGACGTGTTTTGCAGCAGTCTCATCGCGACACTCCTGGTCATACCATTGGTTTCGAGGTTGTGGGCGTCGGAAACCAATGACTTCCTCGGCAGCAGCGCGCATGGAGTGGGAGATGTGTGTCCAAAGTCCACCGGCGTCGTCGGTTCCAGAGGTTGGTTGGTTGAGCTTAACCGAAAGTTGAGCGGAGTACGCCTCGGCAGTCCGTTGTGATTGCAGCTTGGCAACGTCCAGCTTTCGTTGCATGCCCGTGCGTACATTCTTCGCATTGCATAGCCGCATGCGGATCTTAGCTGCAACAAGATAGTGATCGGAGTCAGTGTTGACCCCCCGAAATATACGCAAATCCAGAACGCTTGATGCTTGCCTTTCGTCGATCACAACATGATCAATTTGGTTTTTCGTTTTTTGATCCGGGGATAGCCAGGTGGCCTTGTGAATGTCGAGGTGTTGAAATCTGGTGCTACTAACTACCATGTTTCGCGCCGCGGCGAAGTCGATCTGTCTCAGACCGTTGTTTGAAGTGGTCTCGTGGAGACTGAACTGACCGTCTGTTGCGCCAAAGATGCCTTCTCTTCCGACCTTCGCCGAGGACTATTTTTACATCGTGGGTCAGACAACGGTCATACACGTCCTCTAGGCTCGCGTAAAAATCATCCTTGGTGGCATCGTCCTTTTCCCACGTCGGGGCGTGCGTGCAAATTAGGCTTATGTTGAAGAATTTTGCCTTCATACGGATCGTAGCCAACCTTTCGTTTATTGGCGTGAACCGGGATACTAGGTGGCGTAATTTTCGACATACAACGAATCCGCAACCAAATTCGCACCTCTCCGCATGGCCGCTGTAGTAGATATCAGAGTTCGTCCGTTTAGAGCAGCCTTGTTCTTTCCATCGCATCTCCTGGATGGCGGTGATGTCAGCCTTTATTTTACGAGGGCTTCCGCCAGTTGGATAGTTGCACCTTTCCTATGGAGGGTCCGGACATTCCAGGTGCATATCCATAAATCATTGTCCGTTTTTCGTTTGCAGTGGTCGTCATCATAGTAGGGGTTATTATCCGAGGCTGTTTTGGTTTTCATTGGAAATGATGATAATGTGTGGTGGGACCCAAACCCTACGCACACATTCCAAGTTTTAAGTCTAGAATATTTTCCAAAATATTGATTTAAAAAATGGTTCAAGTGACAGATGCTACGAAATTTTCCAACAAAGTTGGTATGGTTTTTGGGTAACTATCGATCGGGGAATTCAAAACCGTGATTTGTTTTTCTTCTTCTTCTTTCTTCTTATGAAAAAACTGACAATTGACCGGACAAAAGTAAAAAGTACCGATTTTCCACTCTCTAGACTCAAATCTTCCTTTGGGTGTATTTTTCCGCATTTTTAGTCACACGAAAAATGTGGGCGTGATTTTACAACAGTGGGTGGCGTACCTCATACAACTTAAAAAACCAAAACGCTATAACTTGGCACCTAAGGCAAAATTTTTCTACGTTTAAGCAAGTCGGCTTTTTCGTTAAATTTCAACGAAATCGGACATAAACTCTGTCCGCGCCGTTTACAGGTTTGAGCTAGGAAGCTTAAGTGTTGGGACAATTATTTTTGTTTCTCAAGCTATAATATAGAAAAAAATAAATAAAATCCATCTCCAAAATTTTGAAAAAAAAAACACCCAAATGTATATCCTGCTGAAATAAGTGAACATATAATTTTTTCTTAAATTTTCTTACTACTTTCGATATCGAGACGCCGATCAGAAAGAATTTGAGTTTTTGCCTAATTCAAACAATTTCTAATAGTATGTATGAAGTAACTAAACAACTTTTGAAAAATTGTCAATCGAATTCAGTAAACACGCAAAAACAGTCCTGAGGACTTTTGTTATGTTTGTGGACTTTATGTTTCATCAAAAAAAATTGTTCCTTTTGATCATAGAATTTTAAAATTTCATTTACAATATTTAGCCTGCTTTAGATCAAAAACTTACCTGGATTCTTCAGGTATTCTTATAACCAAGTTTAAGATACATGGAGAGGTGGAACTCAGACCATACTAAGGTACGTAAGTTTCAGAAACCAATGATATGGGGAAAGCCTAGCTGTGCTAATGATTGTTTCTCTTATAAAGTGTAGTACACACAATTTTTTATCAATGGTGTATTAGTGGGTGACCTACCGAAATCTATATAAAACTCGAATTTGAAAAAAATGTTAGGTAGGGCCTTTCTATATTAAGGTAACGATATACAGATGTATCTTCTATTTATTTTCTGGTTCTGTATTCTGGAGACTTAGATGAAAGTACGGATATATGTAGATATGGAGGAATCTGAGCATCGTGCGGGTACGAGTGCTTTGCCTCAAATAGAAATTGAACAGAAAGATAACGATGAGGAAAATGAAGTAGCAACAGAAGAATACTGTTATGATAGCGATGAGTCTTTTTAACCGAGTGGACAAAAAGTAAACATGAAGCAATGGGATCATCACGCTATTAATGATCTTATTCGTGACTTGGAATTGTCGAAAGAAAAGTCAGAGCTACTTGCCTCTCGATTGCAAAAATAATGCACTTGCTGGAGGAGCAAAAGTTTGTGTTTACAGGAATCGAGAAACAAAATTCCTCAGCTTTTATAGCCAGGTCTCAAAACTTAACTTACTGCCATGACATAAAAGGACTAATCGATGAATTAAGGTCCGGTTTATATAATCCAGAAAATTGGATACTCTTTATCTACTCTTCCAAATCAACTCTAAGTGCTATGTTACTTTATAATTCGAATAAATATGCATCGATCCAAACCGCCCATTATACGACCTTAAGTGAAGACTATATCAATATTAAGCTAGTTTTAGAAAAAATAATATATTATGTTCATGTATGGAAAATATGTGGAGACTTAAAGATATTTTTTATTTTGCTAGCTCAGCAATCAGAATTTACAAAGTATCCTTGTTTTTTCTGCCTATGGGACAGCAGAGATAGGAACAATCATTATGTAGAAAAGGTTTGGCCTCCTAGAGTAAATTTTAGTTCCTGGTGTCTATAATAGCACCAGTGAGCCATTAGTAGACCCAGGAAAAGTTATTTTACCACCTCTGCATTAGAAGTTCGGTTTAACAAAGCAATTTGTTAAATCGCTGAACAAAGCCGGTTCTTGTTTTAAATTTCTGATAAAAAAATTTCCAAAAATTTCTCTTCAGAAAATATATGAACGAATTTTTGATGGGCCTCAAGCTCACCAATTGCTTGAGGATATCAACTTTGTTAAAACAACGACAACCTCCGAAGAAAAGGCCTGGCGTAGCTTCAGAAGCGTTGTGGAACATTTTCTTGACAATAACCAGGATGCAAATTATCGTAAAATAATGGCAACACTAATAAAAAGTTACAAAAATCAAGTCTATCTGATGAACTCCAAAGCCCACTGTTTTCCAAAAAATCTTGGTGATTTCAGTGAGGAGCGAGGAGTACGTGTTCATCAAGATATAAAGGAATAGAAAAAAAGATACCAAGGTAGATGCGATGCTGGCGGAACCATATTTTGATTTAAATATAGCTATCTAGAAAAATTTTATTGCAAAACGGCCCTTTTCAGGACCAAGATGTGCAAAGTTCAAGCGATCAACCTCGACTTGGTGCACATTGGATAACGCTAATGCCGCCGGCTTCTCTCTTTATAAACTTATGAGTTTTACAAATGATATTAAGGAACAAAAATTGAATTTTTAAAATATTTTGGTGAGAAGAATGGAGGAAGTAAGGGGAATTTGCTCGCCAATTTTTTTTTTTTAGAGTTCAGCGAAGAGTCTTAAAAAGCATAGTGGATTTCACACACTCTCCGTAACGCAAATTCTGAACGATTTTCCAAAATTTTTGAATGCCAGGAGTAACCTTTTTGCTAACCAAAATCCTTCAGACCTACTGAAAAACATATCTGCTGAAAAAATAACAATGCTTGTTAAGTTCATTCTCCAATGTAATTTGCTATGTAAAATTCAAATTAGTATAATATATCATTTTCAATTTTTTTTTTTTCATTTATCCTATATAGACTAAAATTTTTTAATTATTTTAGTACTTTCATTATTTTCTAAGGCTACTTTATATACCTGTATAAACATTCTTTAGATTATTTAACTGACCGATAGCCTATGTTGCTTGAGTTAGGTACCATAGTAATATTGTTGTTTATATAAATTATTGTTTATATTTCTAATAAATAAATAAAAACAAAAATTGGATTTTCAAAATATTTTGTTGAGAGGAGTAGAAAAGAATTTTACATAAGATAAGTGGGTTTGGTTTTCCGACCAAAACTTTTTTTTTTTTGTTTTCCTGTGTAATTTTTGGCGGTTGACTTAAGCGTACAGAGACTAAGAAAACAAATTGCACAAATGAATTTAAAATCGAAGCGCTTTGTCATCACAAACTTTTTCAAATTTTATTAAGCATGGTATATCATCCGACATCCCTAGCGTATTTTAACGCATTTTCGAAAATCGAAAAAAAATTAAAAAATAAAGAATTCATGTTTAAAAAATCTGGTTTTTCTTATTATCTTAATAAAACTCCAAAGAAATTGAAATTTTGCAGCTACTGTAGCAACCATAAGTGTTTTTTTTTTACTGAAGATATACTCAAATGTGAATAAATTTTTGAATTAGGAGTGTTGCAGAAGAATTCTAGAAGATGACATTTATTTGAACATGTCTAATCCCCATGCATTAAAAATATTTCATAAGCATTTTTAAATTCATTAAAAATTGGCATTTTTTCTTTAAAATCAAAGTGCATACTCTTTTTGTTGAGTAAATTTATGTTTGTATATTGTGGTATGACTCCATACACGATAAATTTTTTTAAGTTTCCGAAGCCTTCTACGTCAGGTGTATTTGCAGGAAATGATTCAAAAACAAAATCGAATTAAGAGATGACTGTTTGAAATATGGTTTCACTGTCATAAAAAAAAAAAACAAACTACAATGTGTGATTTATGGTTATTTGTTGTCACATGACACCTTCTAAACTTTTGCGACATATCACATTAAAACATAAGAGCGAAATAGATAAACTGTTAAGTTTCTATGAAATAGAACTGAAGCAGATTACCAGTTACAAATTCCTTTAGGCAAGGGATGAGTGTTGTGATACTTTCTAAGAAAACTAAGGTAAATGTACCGAACTACGTCATGTTAAGTCATTCATCACTTCTAGAATAATTGCAAGTCTTACTTGTCTGTTTTAAAAACGGAAGATTGGTTTGTCATCAGAATTAATCTTTTGAGAGTCGATTTGTGAACAATTTGAGCACCATTTAGCTTATTTCATAATATTTCTTTGTATTTTTAACAACATTGCATTTGTTCCTAATTCCGGGAAAAAATTTTGCGCTTAGCCTAATTCCGGAAATGCATTCACCTAATTCCGTGCTAACATAAAATTTAATAAATGAATTTAACATAAACCTGCTTTGTTTAAAACATGGTTTCATTTATTTAACTCATTATACGGTAAATGTGTGCATTTTTTAAGGAACATAATTAACAGAAAAAATACTAAACTAAGTAAAAATTTCTGTTGCAAAAACAATTTAAACATTTCAAGCATCAATAAAATTAAAGTATTAATTCAAATATAAGTGTTTAGTCAAAATTGTGGATACAAATAACACCTCTTTTGTTGACTGGAACTGGGGGATAAATTTTTTTAAAACATCGTTTTCGTTTTTCGTTAACTAAAATATGTATCATCTTTTTCAGGCCAACTCCAATTAACTCCACTCATTTCACTTTAAACACTTTGCATCATTTATTACTATCATTACTACTCCAGGAAATTTCTCCTCTTCGTAACTAACTATGACATATTCTCCTGCTGTGATTGATGTTGAGATGGTTTCAAGGCATTCGTTTCCCTGATTTATGTCCTTTGATGCCGATTCGATTTTTTCTACTTTCTTTTTGCTCATTTAGGTGTGTCAAATTTTTATTCTTCTTGATTTTCTCCACTATTTTAGATTTTTTGTCTTCTCATTTTTTTTCCTTTTATCATCTTGATCCATCTTTTCTTTTTTTCTTGATTTTCTGCTGTTATTACTGTCGGAATTAGTTTTTTTTTAAATATTTTTTACCTATTCTTGAATGAAGTTGGAAATTCCGAATCTTTAAAATTTAAATACCTTGCTTCTTTAAGAAAATTCGAATTACGGAAATAGGAGCAGAGTATAATTTCTTGTACCTTATTTTGTAACAGATAAATTTAGTGTAAGTTAACTGATTAAACACTTTAATATATTTAACAGACACCGATGATTAGTAAAACCTTAATGCACATAATGTTTTAGAATAGTTCTAAAATTTTTCACTTCATACACAATTATTTAGGGATTGGAATGAGAAAATCGCATGCCGTAATTATGTCACTCAGTTCACTAAAGTTAACTTATTCCGTGACAAATAAATAGTTTAATTTCAAATATTGAATATCCCTTACTTTTCCTATTTCCATGATAGTCACGGAATCGCGTTCACTACTACAAATTTATGTACGTAATTCCGGCAGTAAGAAAATCGAAGTTTTCTCCATAAAAAATAAATATTTTTGTCTTAAAATTATTAGAAGGCGTTTTTAAGCCAATATAAGTTAATAAATTAACAAACTGGCGTGTTCTCCATATGGTTTAAGAAAGTTGATTTTTGCGACTGATTATTTTTATTATAATTAAACATTATGAACTTACAGTCATTTTAGCAAAGACCAATATTGTACATTTTTACTTATTGATCAATGCTATTTTTTATTCAACAAACATGACAAAGATAACAAATGGAACAATTTAACCTGGTAATTGGTGACATATGTTTCGGCTATTACCACATAGCCTCATCAGACCAGTTTTTTGGTTAATGTTGTACATGGAGTCGATCCCCTGACCGTACATGCATTTCAATTGCATATCTGTCGACGGCCGCTCTAACAACTGAGCTACTGAGGAACTGACCTTGAACTGTACAAATTGCGTATATCCATTTATTATCTTTTGTCACTTTCTCGCTTGTTGTCACAGCTGCTAAGCCATTGGCTTAGAGACTTGCTATGATTTTATTTTTCGAAAATTGTGGTGTTGCCAGCCACATATTTTTTGAAATTGGCGTGTTCTCCGTATGGTTTAAGAAAGTTGATTTTTGCGACTGATTATTTTTATTATAATTAAACATTATGAACTTACAGTCATTTTAGCAAAGACCAATGTTGTAAATTTTTACTTATTGATCAATGCTATTTTTTATTCAACAAACATGACAAAGATAACAAATGGAACAATTTAACCTGGTAATTGGTGACATATGTTTCGGCTATTACCACATAGCCTCATCAGACCAGTTTTTGGTTAATGTTGTACATGGAGTCGATTCCCTGACCGTACATGCATTTCAATTGCATATCTGTCGACGGCCGCTCTAACAACTAAGCTACTGAGGAACTGACCTTGAACTGTACAAATTGCGTATATCCATTTATTATCTCTTGTCACTTTCTCGCTTGTTGTCACAGCTGCTAAGCCATTGGCTTAGAGACTTGCTATGATTTTATTTTTCGAAAATTGTGGTGTTGCCAGCCACATATTTTTTGAAATTGGCGTGTTCTCCGTATGGTTTAAGAAAGTTGATTTTTGCGACTGATTATTTTTATTATAATTAAACATTATGAACTTACAGTCATTTTTAGCAAAGACCAATATTGTAAATTTTACTTATTGATCAATGCTATTTTTTATTCAACAAACATGACAAAGATAACAAATGGAACAATTTAACCTGGTACATTAACCAAAAACTGGTCTGATGAGGCAATGTGGTAATAGCCGAAACATATGTCACCAATTACCAGGTTAAATTGTTCCATTTGTTATCTTTGTCATGTTTGTTGAATAAAAAATAGCATTGATCAATAAGTAAAAATTTACAATATTGGTCTTTGCTAAAATGACTGTAAGTTCATAATGTTTAATTATATTAAATTAACAAACTTCAATTCAAAATACTTACATACATGTAATTCTAGAAACCCTTACAAAAATTCGTATGTCACCTTACGCTCACACACAACGTACTCGTTCACAATTGCTGTTCGCCATCAACTGAATATTTGAACCATTAATACGAAGTTGGCAACGAATAAAATATATTTAATTTCAATTTTTTGACATTTATTATAATTAAAGAGTACGTTTTGTTTTAAAAATTGTTTAGTTTTTTTACTTTTACATAAAAAGCAAAAACAGACGGAATTACGTACCAATCCGGCATTCGGTACATTTACCTTATACGTAATATGATTTAAGGGGACCTAACACCTTCAAAACATTTCTTAAGTGTTTTAAAGTGCGTATACTTTTTATATAAAACAATGTATGTATCATTTTTAAACTTTACACATATATTTTGACACAAAACAATATTTTTAAAATTTTTTTTTAAAATTTTTTTATGAAATTTATGACCACTAGAATTTTTTGAAAATAACACCAAAAAATCACGGCGGGCATGATTGCAGCTCATTGAAACATCTGAAGAAACAATGAGAGGTTTTAATCAGCATCAAAGCCGCCAGGGAATGAGCTACAGGCAAAAATTTTGGTTCAAAAATAACAAAATGGCGTAATTTTTTCGAAAATTGCCAATTTTTCGGGCCAAAATTGTGCTATAAATCAAAAACTATAATACCGATATTTCTGTCCGTAGTTGATTCCCTGCATTTATATGTGCACAGCAGCATATTGAAATTTAAGTAAGTTCGGTCCAGTAGCTTTTTTTTTATTATGCTCGCTATATATTTTATAATCCGAGTTTGAGGTTTATTTTATTAAAAAAGAATTTTTCAATATTTTTTAAACAAGAAACAGACAAAAAAAAATTTTTAGTTCTTGAAAATTTGAAGGTGTCATGTCCCCTTAATAATAACGGTAACGTCATTTTATTAAATAAAAAGATAAATTTTTTGAGTGAAAATACACTTTAATGTCAAATATTTATTTTTTAAAAATTGATACAATTGTTTCGATGCAATAGCATCATCATCAGTCAATCGCTTAATTTCAACTAAAGAGACCAAACAAACAATCATGTTTCCGAAGTGTCAGTATTAAAAAAACCAAAGAAAAAAAAACCAACCAATAAACAATGTAAAATAAAATAAACAAGAAACTAGTACTGAACAAAAGGAAAGGGGAATAAAAAAATAACAGTAATCAATAGCTTCTAATTACGAATTTGCAATTTATGTTTTTAAGAGTTTAAATAAACTAGAGAATAAAGGCCCGTTGTCTCTGTTTAAGTCAGTGAAGGGCACTTAGTGCATCAATTTCCTCACATTGCTCTAACCGTTATTCGACGCACAACCAAGCGAAAAAAAATTCCCAGAATTTCAACGCTATCGAGGCACAAAATTCGCAGAATTTCAACGCAATCGAGGCACAAAATTCGCAGAATTTCAATCGAGGCACAGCGTTGACTTGAATTCAAATGAAAACAAAAACAAAACACAAAGGCATAAATGACGGCGCCGCATTGTGTCTTGACGAATGTAGCAATTGTTTTTGTTTGTAGTGTAATTTGTTTTTTTTGTGCTAATGGCAATTTTGGAAATGAAAGTAAAAAAACTTTAAAATTTCGTTTGTTGTTGCTTGATGTTGTTGTTTTCCTCTTTTGTTATATTTTTGTGCGCACCGCTGGTTTAAGTAATAGGATTTATAAAAAAAAAAAAAAAAATTATTTTCCTAAAAAATTTTATTTTCCTAACGTCATTTTAGTTTGTTTTCTCTTTATTATTGAATCTTTGGCACTTTTTTGCTTACACAAAATATCGCCACTTGAACTCACTCATGTATAGTACGAAAAAAGAAACACAATAGCCCAATTCACGATCCGGTGCAAATGCAAAATTATGCAATTGAATATCTTTGCACCGAATTGTGAGCATGTTTACTTTGCAACGCTTGTTGCAAAACAAAAAAGTTTTTTTGAAAAAACAGCTGATTTGGAGGAAAATAATGGCTTGAATTTGCTAAAAATACTATAAGGTTTGACTGAAGCATTTTTGCAATACCGTAGCATTTGCAAATGTACATCAGTGGTCGGCACCGCATAGCACAATTGTGCGCTCAAATATCACACGCATTCTTATGCTCTTTCATTCAGTTGTCGAAAAACCATTGACACAGCAACACCATGCGCGAATGTAGCTTTTATCGTCTGTTATGCACATAGAGAATTTTTTTTACAGCTATGCCAAATAAACGAATTCAGAACGAAAAAGCATTATCACGCATTTCAAATGCCTTTTCGTCGTCAATTCGTTACTTTCTTATGACGACATAAAGCAAAAAATGCATTGCGCCTTAGATTTTAGAATCTGAATACCTTTTCTAACCTTTTTTTATTTTTCACTTTTTGCTGCAACATTCATTTCGCAAACGATTTCTGCGAAAAATTTCTTGCGGTGCAGCTTCTCTCCTCTCACCAATACAATCACACTTTTAGTTTTGCCGACCCCTGATGTACATATATATTTTGTTGTTGCCTTTGCAAACTTTGCGACAGTATTTTGAATATCGTCGTTCTCGGGTAGAAAGGCCCTAACTCATTTTATTTCGAAATTTACTTTTTTGTCGATCCTAAAAGATAACCCTCAAATACACGTCCACGCAAAATTTTGATGTGATATTTCAAAACATATCGTATTTACACCCAATTGAAAAAAGACTCTGATATAAGATTTTAAAGCTTTTATGCAGTTTTATCGTCCTCCTTTAAAATTACAATAACATGAGTTAGGGCTTTTCTACCCGAGAGCGACGATATGCTCTTTTGTAAGACCATATGCACCGGATAGCGAATTGGGCTAATGTTTTAGTTTTTAGACAATTAGTTATTTCATCTCTCATTCGGTCATGAGCAAGCACATGTCTACTGCTAACGGACAGTTTGTTCTAAAAAAACCGTCCTTGGGAAGCGACCACATCTGCAATTCGTGTATGAATCACAAGGTCTCAGGATTATTGATTAATTTTATGTTCACGTAACTACTTCCGCAAATATTATATAGAAGTGCTTTCTTCGTGACGTTTTATTATATTTATTAGAAAATGATTAGCAACTGCACTTAACATAACACGAAAACAGGACACCGGCCTGGCGACATTGACATACTTTTTTGGTTCTAACCATACATCCACATTTGATGTTCATGTACAATTCAAATATAAAAAAAAGGAATATCTTATCATTTTTGTTAACATATTTGAAAATATCTGAAGTGGCAATTCCATTATAATACTTGAGCAGTTGTGGTTCATGACCTTAAACTTAAAATTCGATATTATTGAGATTCATAATGAAAAAATTATTTATTTTTTAGTTATTGTTATTAGCTAATATGATTACATAGTTGGAAAACAAATATACATCTCTGGATTCTGACGTTCTACATCGGAACGACGCACCTACGTCAAATTGTCGGAGCATAGGAAGTTGAATTTACTTTCATCCGACTGAACACCATTTCGCCAGTTTTGTTTTTGTAGTTTTGAGCACAAACTTGACCCGTTTTTTTCATTTTTGTGTCCACGATGGCTTTTTTGCAGGACGTCTTCTACATAAGCCAGCATGTCGCAACCTCCTGAGGTCAGTTTCAACAAAAATTTTTATGAAATGATGTGTTTCTAGCTCTTTCCGTATAGCAACTACAATTTTAAAATGATCCTTCAAGCTTATTTTCTACTAGGCCATCTTTGTACTTATACTGGTTGTTTTCTTCTCCAGCGGCTCCTAAATATCTTTTTTTCCAAAAAGGCACAATTGTGGAATGTGAGAAACCCATTCTTTCCGAAATTTTCCGATACGATACACCTTGGTCCGCTAGTCGCTTTTTGATCACGTGACAGCTGTTTATGTTTTGGACCCATTTCTTTACTTATTTTAAAAAACGATCTTCTGTCTTAAGCAAACGCGTAAAATTATCGTATTTTTGTTGTCAATACACTTGCAATACTTTAATGCTAAAAGTCCCATTAATCGAAGTTAAAAAAATATACGGAATTATTTTAATTTTGACATATAAAAACAGTTTTGTCAGTGGTGCGGTTTTCATGAACGCCAGTGTAGTTATTTTTATTGCAACCGAGTTTTAGAGCTACAAAACCACTGATTCTTGTGTACAGTTCTTCGCAGAGTTACAGAAAAAAAAATCTGTCGAACATTCCCCACATACAATTCACACCAAAATAACACTAGTTTACAAATATGGGGTTGATCTCGAGATCTGGTTTCTCATAGACTTTTTTCAATGTATTTTGGGGCGTAGATTCCAAAAATGGCAACCATTTTTTTTTTTTTCTTAAGAATCGTTTTCGAGATATCCCCAAAAAACCCCCATTTCGGCACTTTTTCATTTATTAGACTATATCTCCATAAACTTATTTTCGCCTCAAAAACGATTTTCAGCATTCGAAAGATATATGTATTCCCTTTCTAACGATATGCTCCTTGCTTTAATCGAATAAGATTTGATGGAGTTACAAGCGCTCAAAGTTCAAAAAAACTGTTTTTTTGGACTTTTTTGAAAATCACTTAATTTCAATTGCTCCATTTGAATGAAAATTTTATTCTTTTTCATATTTTGAAAAATTTTAATGAAAGACTATTCCTTTGTAAATATTTTAAGTATAATTTTTCGAAAATCGGACAAAAACTGTAGAAGTTATTCGAAAAAACAGTAAAAAACTTGCAATAAAATTAAACGAAAATACATACGATTTTTATTTAAAAAGAAACAGAGAATAAAAGTAAAAAACCACACACAAACACAGTTTAATATAAAGGTATAAAATCAACCATACACAAGCATTTAATTAAAGGACATATGTACATACGTAGAGGGAAAGCGATATTACTAATTCATTCATTGAAAGGCAAATGTAACGTCAACTCAGTGGTAAACCAATTTATTCAGTCTGTCCTATGGTATAAAACATCTTATAAAAACGATTACTGTAATATTGATGTACAAAAAAAATAACAGATTACACAAATATGAAGCCAGCAATCAGCAGCAAGCCTGGCTCATTCTTAAAGAAGAAGGAGGATCCATATATTTTTTACAGGAAAATAATTTTATCCGCAACTCTTCACAAATCCCGCGTCTTTGATTTTTGCTATGGGTCATTCCATCTATAATTTGCTTATTTTACCCTGACGTGTTTTAAATTGGCTGAACATTTTTCGAGTGATTAAGCCATTATCTAATAGACAGAATAAAATTATATCAAATTTTTTCGACCAATAGTTTTGATAAAAAAATTAATTTCTTAACTCTGTTCAGAGCCGTTTGTAAATAACACAAAAAATTCATTGATGAATATAAACAAATAAACACAATTCAAATTCGCTTTTGCTATGGCTGCATTTGTTTTAATGAGCAAATTATTTTTTTTTTTGTTAAAACTATTTAGTTATTGATGATTAAGTAATAAATCAAAATTTACAAGTTTTCGAACCACTCCAAAGTAAATTCTAGTCGAAAGGTAAAACATTGTTTGTAATGTTACTTTCGATAATGTTCCCTTGAACTGTAACCTTCTAAGCGAAAATCCTAAACTCGCGCATTTCCCTTTTTACTTGGATGAGTTAACATCGCTTCAATCTTAAGGACAAAAAATTTGGTACTTTAGTTCAGCGGTGGGCACAAAAATATAACAAAAGAGGAAAACAACAACATCAAGCAACAACAAACGAAATTTTAATGTTTTTTTTACTTTCATTTTCAAAATTGCCATTAGCACAAAAAAAAACAAATTACACTACAAACAAAAACAATTGCTACATTCGTCAAGAAACAATGCGGCGCCGTCATTTATGCCTTTGTGTTTTGTTTTTGTTTTCATTTGAATTCAAGTCAACGCTGTGCCTCGATTGAAATTCTGCGAATTTTGTGCCTCGATAGCGTTGAAGTTCTGGGAATTTTTTTTCGCTTGGTTGTGCGTCGAATAACGGTTAGAGCAATGTGAGGAAATTGAGGCACTAAGTGCCCTTCACTGCTTTAGTTCAAAGTTTTGCATCTCAAAATTAATTGATTGAGTTGCATTAATTGAGTGCTGAGAAAGTTTTCAGAGAAATTTGGATCTGTCAAGCACGAGTCTAGATTTTGCAAAGCTCAGGCATCAAAATAAAATATTCAACGCTTTTGATTACTCAATTTAATCACAAAAATAAAATAAAGTTTGCATAATTCAGCTTCACATTGTGCTAGGCGAAGTGGTATATTTATTCAAGCTAATTTACTTGTCACCAACGTCTCAAGAAAGAGCTCAGTCTTCACAGTTTCATACGGTGTGCGGGTCAAGACAGATTAAATCGGAAACATATAAAAATAGAACTAAGAACACGTATGACAGAGCATAAAGCCGACATGTTAATTTATTCAATTGTGTCGTTTTTAATTATTTTCATAAGCAATTCTTGTGCAATATTTATGTTTTTCGTATAAATGCTTGTGCAAGTTGCAGTAATGTCAATTTAAAATCAAAGAAATCAGGCCTGTGCGCAAGGGGGGGTTGGGGTTTTGGGGTTCAAACCCCCCCATTGGGAATTTTCGCACATAGGTTTTTATTGACATTTAAACGAATAATCAAAAAGACGCAACACATTTTTTTTTTTTTAATAAAAGAACTAAAATGTCAATCAATCGTCCAAGCCCGAGTATTTCATTTTCGGCAAGATTTGTGCTCTCTAGCTATTTTTGAACCAAAAAATACGGCTAAATAAGGCTAAGTAACACGAGCGTTTTTTCAATGCGCGTTTGAGCAATATCTGGCATCAAAAAAATCAGCTTCAATGAAAATTCATGGAAAAAAGTATTCGCGCCAATTTTGCATGATGGTTCACGTGACATGAAGTTCAACTTTGGCGTCAACGCATTGCCGGGCAAGACATCCAAAATTCTCTCGAAGCACTGGATATTTGCAATGAAGACGCGATTCCAAATGTCCATCAAATGCTTCGTGTTATGGCAACTTTTCCTGTGTCAACAGAAACAAATGAACGCTCCTTTTCAGCGCTACGTCGTCCAAAGACATGCCTCAGATTAACTACTTATGTCCGAAGATCGGCTCAATGGCCAAGCCTCGATAAATATATATCGCGATATCGAAATCAATGTGGAAAGAGTTTTGGACGGGTGTTTTCAAATAACTCGCAGAATTAGCTACTTATGTACGTATTGATGACTGAATATCGAATCATAACATAAACACTAGACTTGTTCAAATAAATGGTATGTTCTAGAATACTTCAAAAACACTCGATTTTCGAAAATTTATTCAAATTCGAGTATAACCTCATTTAAAAATATAGTCTTTGGGTTGCTACCAGAGCTGCAAAATTTTAATTTTTCTGAATTTGGCCAAAAAAATTAAGAAAATTTGATTTTTTCTTATTTATAATATTTTTTTTTTAATTTTCTTTCGATTTTCCTTATCTACACATAAGGAAGTATCGAAAAAAATCTACCGCTATTTTTAAAGCTATTTTTAATACATAAGGAGAAAAACGGTGGTCTCTCCGCGAGTAGAGCTTTTATGTTTCTTGTGTAACAGCTCAAATCCCTTGTTGTTTTCACTGCAATCACCTTAATACACTGTAACTTGAAATTGTTAATTCCACTACATGAATTTCCATTAAAAAAATAAATGATAAAAAAATTTTTTTGTACTGTGTTATGTGACTAGTTATTGAAGCAAAATATTGTAATTACTTGTTTATAAAATACTTTGAAAATTTTCGGACCAAAAATCAAATTTTATTTTTTTTTCTCATTTATTTTTTAATAGAAATTCATGTAGTGGCATTGACCACTTCAAATTATAATATATTAAGGTGAATGCAGTGAAAGCAACAAACTAATTGAACTGTTACACAAGAAACACCAAAGGTCTACTCGTGGGGAGACCACAATTTTTTTCCTTATATGTAAATAGGTTTAAAAAATAGCGGTTAGTTTTTTTTCGATACTCCTTATGTTAAGATAAGGAAAATCGAAAAAAAAAAATTGAAAAAAAAATATTAAAAATAAGAAGAAAATCAAATTTTCTTTATTTTTTTCGCAAAATTCCGAAAAATTAAAATTTTGCAGCTCTGATAGTAATCCTAGGACAATTTTTTTTGAAGTGAAAACTGAGGAAAAAAGTATAATTTCGCGACACCGACCGTCATCGGGATTCCACGTCATGATTGCGATAGTAAAATTTGAATATTGTTTGAAGACTTGGGAAACGAACTCGATTTAGGAATTTTGAAGACTTGGGAAACGAACTCGATTTTGGAATTTTGAAGACTTGGGAAACAAGCTCGATTTTAGAATTTTGAAGACTTGGGAAACAAACTGGATTTCAGAAATTTGAAGACTTGGGAAACGAACTCGATTTCAAATTTGGAAGACTTTGGAAACGAATTTGATTTTGGAATTTTGATGACTTGGGAAACGAACTCGATTTTAGAATTTTGAAGACTTGGAAAACGAACTCGATTTCAAAAAATTTAAAAAACGTTACCTACTTTTAGGCGCTATTAATAATTTGTCCCTAAAAGTATGCAACACTTTCTGACAAATTTCGAAATAGCGCCTAAAATTCGGCAAAGATTTTAAAAATTTCAGATAACGTTGCCTACTTTTAGACGCTATTTTTGAAATTTGTCGAAAAGTGTTGCATACTTTTAGGAGTAAATTATCAAAAGCGCCTAAAAGTAGGCAACGTTTTTTGAAAAAATTGGCCCATGAAAGTATGCAATTTTTCGGAAAAAAATTTTAAATTTGTAGCATACATATGTTGACTTCCGGTTAGCTGTTGCTCAGTCAGCAAATTTTTCTCTGCAAGCGCAGCCGAAAGCAGAGCCAGCAGCCCAAAGCAGGGAAAAATCTGAAATACCAGGCCACCATGAACCAGCAGCAAGCAAATTTGGTTTTTTGAAAAACTTTAAAACGTTATATCTCGGCTATTACTAAACTGATTTAGACAAATGAGGTGTAATAGTTTTTTTAAGAACAAGCAGATTTTTTTGAAGTCATTTGTGTTTTGATAAACTGTCACTAGATGGCGTTTTAAGCAGTTTGAATATTCTAACAGCCATAACTCGGCAACGAATAAGCCGATTTTGATAAATGTGGTGTCATAGTGTCTGTAGGAAGAAGCAGGTTTTTAAGTAAAATTTTAGAAAAATTATGTCTAAGCTATTTAGTCACAGGTCCAGGTACTTTCTTTACCTGATTTTTTCTTATACTTACATAATTCGCAATGATGTTTCTTACTGCAATCAGAATAAATTTTTGTTCTCAAACATAAGGAATACTTAGCTCAAATTTAATTATTCACAGTTGAGGCTTTTGAGCCGAATATACTTCTTCCAGCAATTTTTGAAGTGAAAACTTCTTATGGCACGTTGTGCGGCTGAGGAATAAAGTATAAACTCACGACACCGGCCGTCATCGGGATTCCCCGTCATGAATGCGATAGTAAAATTTGAATGTTCTATTGTTTCTTTTAAATAAATATTCCAAGTGGAAGACAAAAGGCAAAGCAGACACACTAACTGACACATTCCATTCTCATTCAACGATTGTTATGCTTACATGTTTGTTTCTTTCAAATTGCGCGTTGTTGCGTTGACAAATTGAGAATGAGAGCGAGAGTAAAATTTGAATACATATTCCGTTATTTGTCGTCCATTGCATTGTCATATAAAAAGAAAACGCACACATACCAACTAACACACTAACTTGCCATTAAACGATTTGTTTTCACTTCTGTCGGCACTCCCGGAGTGCAACCCGCCGTTTTTTTTTTAATTTTTTTTTAAATGGAGATATACTCGAATTTGAATAAGTATTCTAGAACATATTTTTGAACATCTCTAATAAGCACATGTACATATCGTTACCTTAATATAAAAAGGCCCTATCTTACATTTTTATTATTTTACAGGAGAACGAAAAAACCTAATAAAAAATAAAGTTTTTGTGAGTTAAAGTGAGGAATGGCTTTCTTTTATTTGCTTGTAATTGATTTATTTTTAATCGTAGCAAACACATTTTTTTTGTCAATGGTGTATTAGTGGGTGACCTACCGAAATCTATAAAAATCTCGATTTTGAAAAAAATGTTAGTTAGGGCCTTTCTATATTAAGGTAACGATATGTACATATGTATTTAATTATAATTAAATGTCTATGTTAAAAGTAAACCGCTTTTTGACGTTTTTTATGAACATAATCTGAAACCCCTCCATGGATGATTCCTGCGCACGGGCCTGAAAGAAACAAAAATTTTTATTAGTCAACAATTGTTTAAAATTTAAAGTCTACAAAAAGTGTCACACGTATTTTGTTCTCCTGTGTTTTTTTTAGACTAAAAGTTGTCCCTGAAGAAGGTGGAAGCCCCCACTGAAACGTCGGATAGAAAAAATGAAATAAATTTGTTTTATTTGCATTTCAAAATTTATTGACCGACAAAGCCTACAATTTTTAAATTTTAAACATAATTTTTAACTTGGTCGAACATCAACACACAAAACTAAAGTAATATCATCGGAAGGCCCGCCGAAAATTAGCAGCAACAACAATCATTAAATCCAACAAAAACACTATGAGAAAATTTTTCCATCACATTGCTATAAAATACAACAACCAAACACGCATTGTACTCAGCGTTGCCATTAACCCGAAAAATATTATGTCACGACGACTCCAAAATTATGTCAGTGACATAATTCTCTAGCGAGAATTAAAAAATAAAAAAAAGTAAACAAAAACTCCTTTATACACACTTATTTTGCTCTATCCAATAATTTTAGCAATAAAAAAATATACTGAATCTTTGTAAGTCATAACTAGGGCGACCAAAAGTAAGCATTTGCTTAAAAAAGCTTATTTTGCTAATTTTGTACCATTTTTGATGTTCATGCATATTTATGGCGATTAAACATATTTTTGCTTATTTTAAAAAAAAAAAAAAAAATCTTCATCATTATTTTCCTGTGACATGCCTCTAAAAAAAAATCTTGCAGACTCAAATTTTTGTCACATGCAACCAGCCTTGCCATTGTAGCAGTTTTAACTGCAAAATTAAGTTTTTTAGACACGCTGGCAGTTTTATTTTGCAAATCGCAGTTTTTTTTATGAAATTATGACTAAAGAAAAGGTCATAAACTTTTAATAACCACTAAAATTTTATAATTTCCAAAAAATCTGGTTTATTTCTGAGGTAGCAGTTTTTTTTTCAGAATTTGCAGTTTTCCCTAAAAAAAAATCTGGCAACATTGCATGCAACACATGTATGCAAACAAGTTGTCTTCCTCTTACTAATAGGAAATAAGGGCGAAACACATAAAAAGCATGCATGCTTTAATGCATTTGACATATCATTTAAATACATGTGTGCTTATGAAGTAACGCACATTAAAAGTGAGCATGCATGAATGCTTCAATACGCCTGCCTGAAGGGCTAAACAGAACTGGGACGTGCGATTTAGCTTCAGAGTCAAATTGCACCAAAAAATAGAATTTATTCTATTTCTCTGCGATAAATTTTCTAGTGTCAGTTTTGTACTCACTGCAAACGTATAGGAAAAACAGAATAAAAATCGCACGTCCCAGTTATGTTTTGCGCTTGAGGTTGGCAAATTTTCAACTTTTTAAGGCATCAAAGCATTGACAGATTTTGTGTGAGAGAATCGTATGAGAAAAGAGAGTGACAAATTTTAATAGATGCTTTCTATGTGAGTTGAAAAGCATGCGAGGTAGGAACTGCGAGTAATATGGCAGCGTTTTATAATGATTCGCTACATTTATTATGGCCAGAGGAAATCAAATACAACCAAGTTTTGCTTGTGGTTACTGACGCTGCATCTTACATGATGTCGGCAATGTCATCTTTACAAACTTCGTATCCCAAATTGTTGCACATAACCTGTCTCGCTCATGGGCTTCACAGGGTTGCTGAGTATGTAAGTTCGCAGTTCAAAATCGTAAATGCTTTAATTTCAAACACAAAGGCTGTTTTCATCAAGGAAACATTGAAGTATTGTATCAGGTACTATATGAATGTTTTTGGGCACCTTCTCGCAGGAAACTATTCAAGTCTTTGTTTCCAAATCTTCCATTACCACCGAGTACGACAACAATTAGACGGGGAACGTGGCTGCAAGCTGCTGAGTACTATTGCGACAATTTATATGAAGTTAAATCAGTAATGAATAAATTGGCGGAAGAAGACAATGAGGTTATCAAAGCTGCTAAAGAGCTGTTTGCAATTAAAAACGATATGGCCTTCATTAAAGCAAACTTTAGTACAATTCTTGATAGCATAACCAAACTAGAGACCCGAGGACTTCCGCTGAATGACAGCATTGCTGTAATGGAATCAGTTCAGACAAAACTGAATACTTTAACAAATTCAGCAAATATTAAAAAACTAAATGCTGTTTTAGCGCGAACTTCGGCTACAACCATATTGTCGCAATACGAGATATACTTTTTTGAAAATTTGGATGTCACTACTGAGTTTATTAAAAAACTCGCCGTATGAGCTTACCTGTTTTAAATATTGCCCTATCACTTCTTGTGACGTAGAAAGAAGTTTTTCGACTTATAATAATTTTCTAACAGCAGAAAGAAGGAGTTTTCAACTTGAAAACTTAAAAATGCATTTAGTTATTTATTGCAATTTATTACTTAAGTGAAGAGTTTCAAAAAAGGAATAAAGTATATTTCAAAATTAAATTTTATTTGCTTATTTTAAAAGCATATTTTAGGATTTTTTAATGCTTTTTTAAGCGCTTATAATTGGTTTTTTATAGCTTATTTCTGGTCGCCCTAGTCATCAATACTATTTATATAAAATTGCTTATATGGAAATGGTTTGTAACGCCAAACCGCAAAATATACTGCACCGATTTTAATAATTTATGTTTTAAAACAACATATTTGCACTAAAAAAGGTTATTGTATACTTATTTCTATGATTTTTTAAGTTAAAAATGTTATTTTTTAGGATTAAGCTTTTTTGCAAAACCTCACACAATAATTGTCGTTCGATTTGCCGTTGCTTATGCTTATGCTGCTTCTTGAATTCTGTGTTGCTATTTTTGTTTTCATTTGTACCGTTTGTAAGTATTTGGCTTCGAAGTTCAAAGAACCACTCTCCTTGAGTAATTTTTTTTTACTTTTGATGAGAGAGTACGATGTTAATAAATTTTTGAAAAAAGTTTACATTGCTTTTTACAGTTAAACTGCAATTCGTTGTTTTTATAAAATTTAGTTTTTGCCTGTCCATCTATCTGTTTGTTTTTTTATGGACGCGGAAACTATCTGGCCGATTTTGATGAAAATTTTACAGTATGTTAGTATCGATCACGCGATTCACTTTCATCAAGGGTACATATTAAGGGTGGCCCACAAACAAAAATATTGTTACAATAGAATTTTCACTAAGTCCGGTAAATAGACTCACACCGAATTTGCACCACATGGAATTTACAGCACGTGTCTTTTATATTAAGAGGTATGAGTACGAGTAGGCTATAAAACTTTAATTAAGGGTGCATATTTATATTGGCCCTAATACAAAAACATTTTTAAAATATTATTTTCTCGAAGACCGCTAATTCTATTCTCATGGAACTTACACCACATGGCTTTTATATTAAGAGGCACAACTAAGGCCGTACAAAGCCCTTATACAAAATAACTTTTTAAATATAATTTACATGAAGATTTCATAATTGTGGCCTATTGAAGGTTTTTACAAAGTTTGGTTTTAAAAATGGGCGGTGACACGCCCTTCAAAATCAAATTCATCATATATCACCAACTACTGGACACAGATGAATGGTGCTTAGTACATAAACATGTATATAAAAGGTACGGGCAAAAGTAAGTTCCAAAGGAAAAATTTATCACCCCACGTCTGCCAGGCCTGCTATATACATATTTGTAAAAGAATAGGGACAAAAGTTAGTTCCACTGGGAAAATGGTTTGTTTCGCTTTTACATTCCATCGCATGCGTTCATACAACATCGCGCCACAGATCGAAAAGGGCAGAACAACGTCTGCCGGGACAGCTAGTAGCATAATAAAATTTATTTATTTTAAACATAATAGAAACATACATATGTAAATATAAGGTAAATTCCTAGAAGAGGGGACCGTCGGAGAGGAGGGAGTGTTGATGATCTTGGACAATACTATAAGTGTTTGGAGGTGGAGGCGCGGGGTGGAAATAAAAAATCGAATATTTCTCCAATTGAAAATTTGAATGAAAAATAAATTTTATACGAAATAAAATTTGAAATATTTTGGAAGATATCAGGAATGACTTCCGATGTACGCCATAATAACAATATATATAAGTTTTACATTTTTCACCTCCATCAACATAGAATCATTCAAGCTCCCTCCATATCCTCACTCTCCTCCGACCGACGGTCCCATTAAATAGACATTTACCAAAAATAGACAGTTTTTTAAAAACCACATTTAGTAATTCTTAAATTGAAATAATCAATTACCACAAGGATGTATTTATTTCCTGCATTGCTGATTGGAAAAGGTCCCGCTATATCCATGGCTATCCTCTCAAAGGGAGCTCCAACGTTATACTGATGCATTTTTCCCCGAGTGCGTTGCCTTGGTCCTTTAGCAATTGCACATTGGTCACAACGGCGGATCCAGTCAGCAACTGATTCTTGGCATCCTACCCAATAAAACCGTTTCTTTATTTTCTCTGTGGTTTGCGTTATGCCCAGATGTCCACCACTCGATCCATTGTGATAATCCTCGATTATTTTCTTAAATTTGGCCTTTGGAATAACCAGCAGTTTTGAGCGAGTTTTACCATCCTCGCTTTCCCAGATTCGGTAGAGACAACCATCATGCAACTCCAAACTTTGCCATTGCGCCCAGTATGCTTTACAGATTTGGCTTTCATTTGAAATTTCTTGCCACGCCGGTTTCCTACCCAGCTCCTTATACTTAATTAATTAAGCAAGATTCATAAAATGTTTCACTCTCCTTTTCACAATCCTTGGAGCATTCTTTACTGCCTACAATAGATAACATTCGGTCTTCCATATCGAAAACAAATTTGCAAGGGTATCCAACAGCTTAAATGCATTTTTTTAATAGCTCAACCCTATAAAAAAAAGCACGTGAAGCTGAACTGCTCCCAGACCCACGGGAAAAACAATTACATCGCAAAATAACGGAACCGAATCGTTTTTGTTATTTTGATTTTGACGTTTCATTCTAGCAAAACATCAAACAAAAACTCATCCCATTGAGGTTGCGATTCGCGGCACAATTTGCCCTGGTCTTATGGCTTTACGAAATCGGAACTATACCGAACATTTTAGACTACACCTGTCCCTCGCCTTACACGGTAGATACGTTCCTGACAAATCCGTGTAATTCGAAAAAATAATTTTCGTATGGAAAAACCGTGTAAAACGAAAATGACTATAAAAAATCTTTTTTAGACATTTATTGAACACAAAATATGACTAATACATACACTTAATAATATATAAAAATATCATTGAAGTCATAGAAAACATAAAAATAGTTCAATTTATTTGTAACAAATCCATTTCATAGAAAAAAATATTGAACTTCATATAAATAAAAAAAAATTTGTATAAGTTTATCGCAGTAGATCATATATGCGTCTGAAGTGTTGCCAGATCTATAATTAAGTAGAAATAAATTCGCGTGCAGTCAAAATTAGTCATTTTTCACACAATATTTTGATTTTAAGAACCGTGTAAGATCGAAAACGTGTAAAACGAGTAGCGTGTAAAGCGAGGGATAAGTGTATTTTTTTTGTCTTAGCATAATAAGATAAGAGCTATTTTGCGAAACCCAATTAATTGAACTAAAATTATGTCACATATTTCATTGGCCATTTTAAATTATGTCACCTTTTATGTCAGCATAATTCTTTTTTAAACTATGTCACCACCAAAAAATTTATGTCACAAGTGACATGAATTATGTCACGGTGGCAACACTGACTGTCAGTGCAAAAAACACAAAAAAATTACAGTGCACTTGCAACTTCGTTCGTATCACCAAATAAGCTTTCAACGGAGCGCTCGTCAAGAAAAGTGTGATATCAAAAAGATGACAAGAACAATTGCATATAAAGGAGTAAGAAATGTAGAGCCCTTGGCACACTATGTTTATATTTGTTGCGATGATTCTTAACTGGCCAACGCAAGAAGTAAAATATAGTATGCTTGTAGACTTTTAAACGTCGGCTAACAAAGCTTACTGATGATATGACGTAGCGGTCATTGAAACTAGTATATGCTGGTAGTTGCCCACTTTTTTTCTTTTCTTTTATGCATTTTGCACTGTAATTTTTTTGTGTTTTTTGCACTGACAGTACTGACCAGAGGGCTCAGTAAAAAAATAATTATAAAAGTTTTTCGTTGTTTTTCCAAAAGTATGAAAAAGAGACTTGGCCGGTTTTGCAACTGGACGCCTGATATGAATGTAGGCAAAATGTATATTTGCTTAAATGTAATTTTTAAAAATAAGAAGGAGTTACCATCACACAAAGTGTCTGCATTCAGAAATAATTGTTCTGCCCACAGTATTCCCTATAACATATTTGGCTTGGTCTGAGCATTCTTATGAATTAGTGTGTACAAGGAGTTTTGCAAAAGAATTTGTACTTTATTTCTACGTTTGCATTTACCTAATCTCTACACCGAAACCTTCATCGACCTTGTTCCAGTCGATTTCCGCCATTCAGTCCTCAATTTTTCTAGAATACGTTTCCCTATATTTTAAATTTTCCTAACTTGAAAAGTGCGAAATCGCCATTAGACAAAACGCTTTAAGTTTAGTTTATAATGTAGTGCTTGATATGGGCGTGGCACTACCTATCGAGGCAGAAACTTAAATGTTCATATTCATATCCAAGAAAACGAAATAAAACTCAGATATGAATACCGTCAATACGGAGATAAAGATACTGGTAGTTGTAGAGATACAGATGGAAATCAAAGAAAGAAAGAGGAACATGGTGTTAGGAATCATAATTTAAATATGGGAACCTTTGAAACAGGAAGCAAGTACGCGTAAAAAGTCATGAGCAACAGCTAGTCACTAATACAAATAAAACTCACATAAATTCGATTCTGTTTGTTAGCCTGTGTCCCCGATTTGAGTTTATTTGCCTGCAAATGTCCTCGCTTTTAATATTGAGAGAGGACCTTTTATTTTTGTTTGTCAACATTGGAAACGCTAGAAGAAAAACTAAGTCCATATACTGAAAACTGATTCCCTGTTTTTCTGGACATCACTTTTGAAATGTTGAGAAGAAAAAAATAGGCTATAAATACAAAACTGTCTTTGTAAAACAGAAAAAAAAATTACCCCAACGTCCTCGAGTTCTCATTTGACATCTGGGAATTAGCGATGGCGAACTCGGTTTAATAACTCGGTTCAACTCGAGTTGAAATCAAACTCGATCAACTCGGTTTCGCTAAATTTCCAACTCGGTCAACTCAGCTGAACTCGGTTTGGGTGAATTTTAACTTCCTCAACTCGGTTTGGAATATTTTCGAGTTGACACATCACAAATACAAATAGTAAAGAAGTTAATGCTGATCAATCAGATACACATATGTACATATTGTTACGAAATTCATGTCTCTTAGACGATCTCTTTCACTTTTCTGAGTTCGATCACTGGATTGTGTAGCAATCAAAAACACACAAACTTATTTAATTATAAAATGGTTTATTTAAATCACAAAAGTTTGTTTTTACACGGTACAATAATTAGTCTGGCACTGCATAGAACACTGTTTTAGTTATTTACTTAAAATCCACTGTGTTAAAATCAAATGTTTTACTTTACTACTTAAAGTCAACTGTATTACTTTATTGCTTAAATTCAACTGCTTTTCGACAACTCAGATGACAACCTTTTATACTACAGTCATCACTTTCTCGAATAATCCAGTTCCTTCTAGATGGCGTATCGGCGTGGAATCCACAACTATCCAGAATGTTACCAGTACCTTCTTGATGGCGTATCGGCGTGGAATCCACAATTATCCAGAATGTTACCTGTACCTTCTAGATGGCGTATCGGCGTGGATAATTTCTCTCGGTTGTCGACTTTTATAGTGTACTGCAGCGCGTTTCCGGTTTATCATTTTTGGTACAAAAACTACATTTGGCCGCTATATGGTGAACAAGTATTTTTATACACCCAGTGATGCTAGCTTGTATCGTTTAGTTTTCTTTCGTTGGTTTTTATTTCGAGAATTTTCTGGCATTAACCAAATTTCGCTACAATATGTTGGACGTGGTACTCGGGTTGGGTGAATTTTCAACTCGCTAAACTCGGCTTGGAATGTTTCCGAGTTGACACATCACTACTGGCAACCATAGTTAGAGAAGAGGAAAAAACTATCAAAGAAACGTGGAATATATCGACTTGTACAACTTTACTGTTAATTTGTTCGAAATAAAAACTGGAAAATGGTATTCTAATTCAAAATATAATTTTCACTGCTTTCTTTTTAAAATGTTATAATAGTTTTAATAGCCAATGGAATTTTGAATACCTTCCATTTCAAAAATATCGAAATTTGATATAAGCAGTACCTATTTTTTCGGGATGATGAAGCGATAGCTTCCAATTTTCTTAAAATTATTTAAATGACATATCGTTAGCTTAGAGTGAAAATGTGCCAAGTCCTTTTTTTTTTAATTTTACACTAGGGATAAAAAACCAATTGATGTTCCTAATTGTAATTATTTTTAAAAATTTTAAGTGCAGTTTTTTAGTAAATGTTCCTTTTTTCAATTGCAAAAAAATGGAATATTTAAAAAAAAATAGATTTTAACCGATTTTTATTGAATTGAAGACATGGCACATTTTCCTACAACGCTCTTCAAAGTTTATGAATAATATACAATATCAATATGATCTAATTCAATCCATGGCAAGGCGACTACACTTCTGTCAATTCTTTGAGGCAAGACTTTCCATTGATCAGAAAACCTCAGTTTTGACAAAATTTTATATTCTTAAATGTTTTGAAAAAACTATGATCCAAATATGTGACATAGCATGGCTCAGGGTTTTTTCGTGCTGCCTTACAAACACCAATATAATCACCAGGAACGTTAATATTTTTGTTTTTCATAGAACGCTTTATACTGGAATGAACACTGCCCACCTCCATTTGCATATGGTCGGTTTCAATGTTTGTACAATGACAACTTTATATTTGATTGCTGGATTAAGCATTGCATTGCACATAACACAATTAGGATATTGATAATTGTATCCATCTCTATAAAAAATAATTTTTCTTAGGTTATCACTTGTTTAGATGTTTGCAAGAAGTTTTTCTGCAATAAAGTAGGTCCATATACTTCAACAGTTACTCCGCCTTCATCTTTGTTCCATAAGAAACCGTATACTTTTTTTGGTTCACAAGATTATAAAAAAACAAATTGTGGACCTGTAGTTTTGTACAGTAGTAAAGGCTACTGACTTTCGAACTTGGAGCAGTTAACACTACTTGCAAGTCGACAGTAAAGATGAATGACTCTTCACTTTTGTCTTTATTTTTTTCCTTTCTGGCTTCTTCTTTTTTCTCTTGATGCAAATTCTAGTCAACTTGCGAAATGCTGCTGGCAGCATGACATGCACAGATCACACTTATCTTTTTTGGTCCAAGCCAAGGTTTTTGGTATCAAATGTTTCATAGAAAGTCGATGTTGATAATGGACTTACTTCACTTCTTTTACACCAACCATTAACATTAAAATCGTATATCATTTTCTTCGAACGTCATTCTCGCAAAAGATATTTTTTTGTGTTGTGCTGCGACAATAATGAGATTCCATGACTGGAAAAGAATCAAAAAATGAATGGAGACATTGTTGTTTTTTAATATTATTCTTATTAGTGGATTTATTCGAATTCGTTTTTGTTACTCGAGTCTTCTTTACCCAGTCAATTACAGCACGTCTGCATATGTCTAACGTATTCAAGAGAAAAGTTCTGCATACACGTATTAGTTGATTTTCGACTTTAAAATAATATTGTAATTTTCAGTTTCTTTTCGATTTGCTGTATATTTTTCGATTTCTAGGCCTTAATGGTGGGTTTGTTTGAATCAAAGTGGTAATATACATTTTTTTTCATTCCAGTTTATTTGCCAAAATTGTTTAAATATTCCTTGTCTTTCTACTTCGTTCAGTTTTGCACATTTCATAACAGCATTACCTCTTTTTTCACATCGATGCCTTTGTTTCATAGCTCGTTCCTTTTTAACTTTTTTGTAGTCCCAGCCTTCATTCTCTCAGGTAGATCAATCGAAATGTCGGAGTCACTATGAAAACCAATAAAGTGTTTTTCTTAACAAGTGTACCGCTCAAGTGTTTCGCTCAAGTATTATTACTTGACATATCTATACCAACTCCGACATATGTATAAAACAAGTTTAAGAAATATGTAACGAAGCGAAAACGAAGCTCAAATGTCTTTTTCTTGTTTTATTAACCAATATACCGCTTAAATTGTTGTAATGCAAGTATTCAATACGATTGCACTCTTCTGCTAAAATAACTACTTAATTTGATGTAACTTAGCACGTTTTCTAGGAAGTTTTTGACGGTTAAGGGCTTAGCACAGTTGCATTCTAGTGTTTACCGACACGGAATGAAACAGGCATACGATTTTTTCGCATACCTTTCTAACTCCATCAAAATCTCAATTTTCGAAAAAAAGTGGACTTGGCACATTTTCACTCTAAGCTTTAGGGTTCAAAGATTTTGAAGAAATCAAATTTTACCTGCACTTGTTAAGGAGGCTAATTAATAAGAGCAATAGTTCTTTAGTTCAACCTGTAAAGATGAACATGGAAATCTAGTTACGGATACGCAGGGTACACTGAGATTATGGAGGGAACACTTTTCCAAGCTGCTTGCTGGCGATGACTCCACCAATCCCGCCTTTGGAGAAATTAACCTGATGCCACCAATCAACGACGATGGTGTGGACGTACCACCACCTAGCCATGACGCGGTACGAGTTGTGATCCAACGACTTAAGAACAACAAAGCGGCTGGTGCCGATGGCCTGCCTGCTGAATTGTTCAAGACCGGCGGCGATGAGCTGATAGGGTGTACGCATCAACTCATCTGCAAAATATGGCTAGTTGAAAGCATGCCCGACGATTGGAATCTCAGTGTCCTTTGTCCTGTACTGAAGAAAGGTGACCCGACAATCTGCGCTAACTACCGGGGAATCAGTCTTCTTGCCATCTCTTACAAGGTCCTGTCGACTGTACTGTGTGAAAGACTTAAGCCGTTTGCCAACACACTGATTGGGCCTTATCAGTGCGGCTTTAGACCTGGTAAGTCCACCATAGACCAGATCTTTACACTACGTCAAATCCTGGAAAAAAAACCACGAAAAACAGATCGATACCCATCATCTCTTTATCGATTTTAAAGCAGTTTTCGATAGCCCGATACGGGATTGCCTGTATGCCACCATGTCTGAGTTCGGTATACCTGCGAAGCTGGTGCGGCTTTGCAGAATGACGTTGAGCAACACAGCCAGCTCCGTCAGAGTAGGAAGGGACCTCTCCGAACCATTTGATACCGAACGAGGTTTCAGACAGGGCGATCCACTATCCTGTAACCTCTTCAACTTTGTGATGGAAGGGGTGTTGCGAAGAGCCAGTGTACATCGTAATGGTACTATTTTCTACAAAAGTGTCCAGCTCCTTGCATATGCCGATGATATTGATATCATTGGACGTTGTAAGCGAGATGTTACTGCTGCGTTCTCTGCTATCGAAAAAGAGTCAGCGAAAATGGGTTTGACGGTGAACGAGGGCAAAACAAAGTATATGCTGTCCACAAACAGGGAGACGCGGCGTATTGGATCCTTTGTTACTGCGAACAACTATACTTTCGAAGTTGTCAAGGAATTCACCTATCTTGGCACCGCCGTGAACACTCAAAACGATGTCAGCCTGGAGATAAAGCGAAGACTAACTCTTGCTAATAGGTGTTACTATGGTCTCAGTAAGCAATTGAGTAGTAGAGACCTCTCTCGCCCGACAAAACTGACACTCTACAAGACGCTCATCTTACCCGTGCTACTTTACGGCGCAGAAGCATGGGTTGTGTCGCAGACTGATGCAGCCACGCTTGGGGTGTTTGAGAGAAAAATTCTTCGCAAAATCTTCGGTCCTGTTCACGTCGGCGACGACTACCGTATTCAAATGAGCCACGAACTGTACGAGCTCTACGCTGACATTGACATAGTCAAGCGCATCACTATCCAACGTCTGCACCCAGAGAAAAAACATGGTTGAGCATTGTCACAGCAATCACTTAATATATGCTAAAATCATACAATTGTTTCCACAATCAAATGATTATTAGTTTTTACCACAACATTATCCCTATAATAAAAGCCTGATGAATATTTTATAATAACGTGATTGTTCTATAAAAAAATTATAATATGGTTACTTTGGAAATTCCTAACATTATCAGAGAAACCATTTAATAATCGTCGCTATAATACTTCTTTGCATCAACAAAATATTTTATGGTTTCTTACCATTTATATAGTTATAAGTAATCATAATGTGGTAGATTTATACTTTCAATCATATAATTATCATCATTTGATCAGAATTAAATATAATACGATTAGAAGGAATAATAACATTATTCCTTAGTAAGAAGCTGTAAAGTTTTCATACTTATTTATTTAGTTACTATTTGGCAAACGGTGTAGTCGGTTGCAGTCGTAAATTGAAAGTTGTGTTAAGTAAATTGTGAAAATAAAGTGGTTTTTAAAGTTAGTAATTTACTTATTAAATGTGTTCTCCTTAAATGAAATTCTTTGCAATTTTATTGTTTTATTTATTTATTTATTTATTGAAAATTAGCTTAAAATTATGAAGAATAATTAAAGCTAACGTAAAGCTTTAGCAACTCAGGCCTTAAGCTATATGCATATGTACAGGTAGAAATATGTTACATTTTAAATAATAATTAATTAATTATAGGTTAGTATTTCATTTATAGTTTTTTTCATTGTAATGTAATTCAAATAAAAATAGAGAAAACATAAATTGTTGCATGCGGGGGGGTTCGGACTATTGCATATTTAAAGTAAATGGTATAGTTTTGTGCGCTTTAAAAATGTAATTATAGTTTGTATATTATTTTTGCAAGGGTAGGATAGATTTATTTGAGGATTACAATCTGGAAAAAGGGCATCTCTAATGCTTGAGAAATATAAGCATTCTAATAAGATGTGTTCTACTGTTAACCTTAAGTTGGAGTCGCAGAAAGTGCAGGTTGAGGAGGCATTAGTGCTCATGTAGTGTTCATGCGTAAGTTTGGAGTGTCCTAATCTAAGTCGCAAGAATTTTGTTAAATCGAGTCTAGAAAGTTGAGTTGAGTGGTCAATATTTAAGAAATCTTTAGCGGATATTTTGTCTTTGTTTATTTGCTTATACCATGACGAGGTGTTAGCCCATGTTTGGGTTAACTTTTTACTGTATACTGTTTACAGATATTTTATAATATCATCACAGTTATAATTTGGAGTTAAAGTCAACGGGGCGTGTGCTGCATTTTTCGCGGCTTGGTCAGCAAACTCGTTTCCTGGTATGTGACAATGACCAGGAACCCAGATTAAAACGATTTTTGGATAATACCGTATAATAACAGAGCGAATAATGCTAGAATAGTAATCGTGGTTATTTTCGTTTGCTATTGCGTTTAAGGATGAAAGAGAATCCGTACAAATGGCGAAGTTTCCTGGCTTATTTTTAATGATGCTTAGGGCTTCGTGTATTGCAATTATTTCTGCAGAAAAAATTGTGCTGTAGTGAGGTAAGTGGCTGATTTTTAAAATGTTATTGTTTGTGGTGATGCTATAGGAAGTATTATGTGTGTATTTTGAACCGTCGGAAAGATAAAGTTGTAATTAATCATACTGGATTGAATTGCTTTAAAATTTTGCTGAAAAATGATATGTGATGATGAGTATTTGCTGAATTTACAAAGAGCTGTGTTTAAAGAGTTTTGGTTAAGAAGCCATGAAGGTTCATAATGAGTGGAACATTTAACGGGGTTGAAAGGAATATCGAGTTCTTTGCAAAGGGTTATGGTGCGATGAATGCAGGATTTAATCTTCTGAGTTTTTTTTGATGTTATGGTTTTCGATATAAATTGGGAAATTATAGAGCCTTGGCTTAGAATGAAGGATTTTGCAAGTTTGGATGAGATGTAATCTCTTCTTATTTCTAGGGGTTTAATATCTGTCTCAAAAAGAATGTTGTTTATGGGAGTAGTTCTATAGGCTCCTAGAGAAATTCTAGCAGCAGAGTGATAGATTGTTTTCAGTTTTCGTGTGATCGATTTTGGGGCATAACCAAAGAGGTATAGTCCGTAATCAATTTTAGACATTATCAGAGAGTTCACTACATTAATTAATGAATGCGTATTAGTACTAAATTTGTTACTAGCCAGACATTTGATTATGTTCAAACGCTTTGATAGGGATGATATCAAATATTGGATGTGGGTATTCCATGTGTAGTTTTTATTGACAAATATACCTAGTATTTTCATATTGTCAACTTCAGCTATCGCAAGATTTGTTGAGATAGTCCTCCAGCTGCACTGTTTTTTACGGCAAATATGGAGATGTTTGCATTTAAGAACTGACAATTGGGCACCTGAATATTCGCACCATGCAATAATATCGTTAACTAGGTCATTTATTTCAGAATTGTTGATATTAGTATTGATGTTTGAGGAATTGTGAATTTTCCTTACAATAACAAAATCATCCGCATATGCAAAAAATTGGAAATGCTTATGTAGAGAGATAATATTACTTAGTTTGTTATAGGCTATAAGGAAGAGCATTACCGAGAGTGGTGATCCTTGGCATATTCCGTTATGTAGTGGGTAAATATTTGAATATATGCGTCCGATTCGAACTTTAATTTTCCTGCTTGACATGAAATTTATGATATAATCAATAATTTTTGGACCTAGTTTCCAATTAATGACTTCATCGATGACTGCGTGGATACCGACTTCATCAAATGCTTTAGCAAAATCAAGGGATAAAATTGACATGTGGTTTTTGGTAGATAAGGAATTTGTGATCAGATAGTCTAATGATATTAGGGAATCGGACACAGTTTTTCCTCTTATAAAACCAATTTGACGGCTGTTGATTAGTTTGTTGCAAGCGACAAACCACCACAACCTGTTTGCAATAATTTTATCCATGATTTTGGAACAGCAGGGGTTAAGGGATATAGGCCGGTAAGATTTTATTAAAGTTTTGTCGGAATTAGGCTTGAGGATCGGAGTTATTGCACTAATTTTGTAAGATTGAGGAATGTGGTTCTTAAAAATGTTATTGTAGAGATTAAGAAGTCTATTTTTTGTGCAGTTAGTGAGATTTTTTAGCATAGGGTATGAAATCCTTTCTGCTCCTGGTGTTTTACCTTTTAACTTGGTCAGAGCAAGTTTAAGTTCGATGTGACTTATATCTTTTTCTATAGTCAGAGCATCCTTGCATGGTGTGGGTAAGGAAAGATTCCTCTTTAAACCGTTTTTTTTTGTTTGGAATAGTATCGGAAATTTCTGATCAGATGATTCGTTAGACCAATCTCTTGTAAAGGCTTCTGCTATTTGGAAATCATCAGTAAGTTTTGTACTACTGGATAATGGACTACTAATGCAGTGTATTTTTAGAGAAGTTTTAATGCCACAAAGTTTTCGAATATTGCACCAAATTTTTGATATTGGCGTAGTGGGATTAATGTCCTGAGTAAATTTTATTAAGGAATCACTTTTGGCAATTTGGCGTTTGAAGTTAATTATATTTTCGGTTGAAATATATCGTCTTAATGTATTCCAGTAATTATTTTTCGAGTTTTTCAAATTTTCTAAATTATCGTTCCACCAAGGAACGTTGTGAATACGATTATGTGCGTGTGATTGTGGTATGGATTTGTTTGCACTTTGCAGAATGATACAATGAATATTAGCTGCTTCTTTATTTATATTCTGACTTACGGGCCGTATTGAGTGAAAGTAATTCAGTTGATATTGATAAAAATTCCAGTCTGCTTGTGCTACTTTAAAGCGGGGTCTGTAAACTTGAGGACTAGCTTGTGTGTCAAAAAGAGTAGTTATAATCGGGAAATGGTCGCTACCATGCAAGTATTTATCTACTTTCCAGTTGGATTGTATAGCTAATGCAGGGGAGCACAGTGTGAGGTCTAAGTGCGTTAGTGTGTGTTGGGTGCTGAAATACGTGGGTGTTCCATTGTTTAAAAGAATAAGGCGCGATTGGTCTATAAATTTGGAGACTATATTCCCTCTTCTGTTATTAGTTGGTGATCCCCATTTCTGATGCCAACTATTAAAATCACCCGTAATTATGCAGGGATATGTTAAAGGGCTAATGGTATTTTCCAGAGAACGTAAGTTGAATGCTTTGTTAGGTGGCAAATAAATTGACAGTATTGAAAACTTTATTTTTGATTTTATTTTAACAGCTAAAGCATCAAATTCTGTTCGTAGCGTTATTTTGTTGTGTTGGACAGATTTATGAATAAGTAGGGCTGCACCCCCATAGGAATTTTGGGTGTTGTTATAATTGTATAAGTCAAAGTTAATGGGGATTGGGACACAGGTAAGAGAATGTAAATGTGTCTCTTGTAAGGAGATGATCTTAGGAGAGTAATTTTTAATTAAAATGAGTAATTCATTATAGTTGTTAGTATAGCCATTTATATTCCATTGAAGAATACTGACTGACATTTTTTAATATTATGATTAACTGTTTTTTTGATTAAGTTGATTTTTCTTAAGATTTTTTTTTTTTTCTTATTTCTATTTATGTATGTTTATGTTAGAATAAAATGAAAATATACGGTATTAATATTAAGTGTAAAATACTAATCTTCAACAGCCATGCTGTCTTCTTCTTCTTCTTCTCCTGATTCACTGAAGTTCTTCGTTTTGGATAGTTGTTGACTAGTTGTAGACAGACCTTGAAACTTTTATACTTTTATTCAAAAAGTTTTCAAAATAAAAGTTTCTTAAAACTTTTTTGTTATAAAAGTTTTTATAAACTTTCTTCAAAAACTTTTATAGAATAAAAGTTTTTCCAAAAAACTTTTTCAAAAAGTTTATACATAAAAGTTTTTTCAAAAAACTTTTATGAAAAACTTTTTCATAAGAGTTTTTCTGAAAAACTTTAAAAAAAAACTTTTATTAATAAAAGTTTTTTATAAAAGTTTTTTTTGACTTTTATTAATAAAAGTTTTTTTTAAAAGTTTTTTTTAACTTATATTTTTAACAGTCACATGCAAAGAGTTTTTTTTGACTTTTATTTTTCAAAAGGCGAAAATAAAAGTTTTTTTTGTATGAAAGAACGAGGAAAATCCAAAAATAATATCTTGGATTACTAAGCAAAAAATTTCAAAGGAGAAAACTTAGGATTATTGATAATAAAGTCCAAAGGAAAATACTTAAGATGTTTCTGAAAAGAAAGAAATTTCTGATAATTATGCACTTATAATATTTAGAAAAATTGTGCTTAACGCATCAATAGGAAAAGGCCGAAAATGGATTTTGGGAGTACAGGGGAGGTTCCTGACCCTCCAAAAAGGTGTTTTGGACCCATTTTTCGAAAAAAATTTTATTGCACGAATCGATGGGAAAAGGCCGAAAATGGATTTTGAAAGTGACAAGTGAGATCCCCGACCCTCCTAAATGGGATTTTTGGACCCATTTTTCGAAAAAAATTTTATTGCACGAATCGATGGAAAAAGGCCGAAAATGGATTTTGGAAGTGAAAAGTGAGGTCCCCGACCCTCCTAAATGGGTTTTTTGGACCCATTTTTCGAAAAAAATTGTATTGCACGAATCGATGGGAAAAGGCCGAAAATGGATTTTGGAAGTGACAAGTGAGATCCCCGACCCTCATAAATGGGATTTTAGGACCCATTTTTCGAAAAAAATTTTATTGCACGAATCGATGGGAAAAGGCCGAAAATGTATTTTGGAAATGACAAGTGAGTGTCACAAGTGAGTGTCACTTCCAAAATACATTTTCGGCCTTTTCCCATCGATTCGTGCAATAAAATTTTTTTCGAAAAATGGGTCCAAAAATCCCATTTATGAGGGTCGGGGATCTCACTTGTCACTTCCAAAATCCATTTTCGGCCTTTTCCCATCGATTCGTGCAATAAAATTTTTTTCGAAAAATGGGTCCAAAAATCCCATTTAGGAGGGTCGGGGACCTCACTTGTCACTTCCAAAATCCATTTTCGGCCTTTTCCCATCGATTCGTGCAATAAAATTTTTTTCGAAAAATGGGTCCAAAAATCCCATTTAGGAGGGTCGGGGATCTCACTTGTCACTTCCAAAATCCATTTTCGGCCTTTTCCCATCGATTCGTGCAATAAAATTTTTTTCGAAAAATGGGTCCAAAAATCCCATTTAGGAGGGTCGGGGATCTCACTTGTCACTTCCAAAATCCATTTTCGGCCTTTTCCCATTGATGCGTTAAGCACAATTTTTCTAAAAATTATAAGTGCATAATTAACATAAATTTCTTTCTTTTCAGAAACATCTTAAGTATTTTCCTTTGGACTTTATTATCAATAATCCTAAGTTTTCTCCTTTGAAATTTTTTGCTTAGTGATCCAAGATATTATTTTTGTTTTTTCCTCGTTCTTTCATACAAAAAAATCTTTTAATTTCGCATTTTGATAAATAAAAGTCAAAAAAAACTCTTTGCATGTGACTGTTAAAAATATAAGTTAAAAAGAACTTTGAAAAAAAACTTTTATTAATAAAAGTCAAAAAAATCTTTTAAAAAAAACTTTTATTAATAAAATTTTTTTTTAAAAGTTTTTTTCGACTTTTTGAAATAAAAGTTAAAAAAAACTTTTACTTTTATTTTCGGATATAAAAGTTTTAAGGAAAGTTTTACTTTTATTTCACAAAAATAAAAGTTTAAAGTTTACTTTTACCTAAAAAAAAACTTTTATAAAAGTTTATTTCAAGCTCTGGTTGTAGATTTGTTGTGACTTTTAGCTTTAAGATGAGATTTTAAGCGATTAGAGGTATTACGGGGAAATATTCTAACTTTAGTATCAGAGATATTTATGATACCAAATTTTCGTTCCGAGAGGGGTGGTGGCTGAGTGTTGATTGAGCTGTCTTTGTTTTGCTCTGCAGCGTTTAGAGAGTGTTGGCTCTAACTTTGTATTGGAGATCTTAATATTGTTGTTGTTGTACTAATTGCGTTAGAAGTTACTGAAGATGCGAGATCATTTGGTTTTGGTGGAGAGAGTATCAGCATAGGTAGATTTCAATTGATGTTGCTCATTATAAATTATGAGCGCTGATCGGTTGTCTACTTTTCTCAGAGTTTTTATTGTTTGGATCTCTTTATTTTTAACGAATATGGGACAGACTTTGCTGTACACACTATGGTTATGATTGTCTATATTGTTTTCTTTGCAGTTTATGCATGTTTGGTTATTGTTACATTTTTCATTGGTTTCGTCATTGACATGGTAATTTATTCCGCAATTGGAGCATAACTTATTCCGATTACATGATTTCGATATGTGTCCGAATCTTAGGCAATTGTTGCATCGGAAAGGTGGTGGTATGTAAGGGCGAGTTGGAATTTTTTCGTAACCGATGTACACTTCTGCCGGTAAAGTGTGGAGGGAAAAAGTAATGATTATAAGACCAGTCTCTGTCAATCGATCGTTCTCTTTCTTCATTATTTTTTTAACCTCTACGATATTTTGATCTTTTAGTTCACTTAATATTTCTTCTTCACCAATTTCGCGGAGATCATTTGAATAAATTACCCCTTTGGAGCAATTCAGAGAATTGTGCTCAGCTATGCTTAGTTGTATTGTAGGAGTGATAGATATCAGCTTGCAGAGTTGGTTAGCTTGAGTAAAGTTTTTAGTTTTAATCAGAATTGTTCCTTTGCGGAGTTTTTTGCACGATTCGACTTCGCCCGAGCATGCGCAATCTATTGCTTTTTTGATGAGGAAAGGAGAGACATTTGAGAGTGTTTCGTTGCTATTACTTCTGCTCATTATCAAGTATTTCGGACCGAGAGTATTATTTTTTAAATGCTTTTTTCTGTCAAATTGGAGGAGAGGTTGGTTGGTGTTTGGCTTTGCCGCGGCGGGATCGTGGGGGTCCCCCATTACAGAATTCGAATGCACTGACACGTGCCTTTTTCCCACCAAATTTAAAATTTATTATAATAATAATAATTTAATGTTTTGTTTATATGTAACTGATTATAGATAAATTAGTTAAAAGAAAAATCAACCGACTTTATAAGTAAAGTTCGTATATAAAGTATTAATGTGGTTTTATTTTTGTCACAACTATTAATATTGTCGCACTATATGACCGTGTAGAACAACGTTCTTGGCCGAACTGCAATTTTATTGTTATTTTTGATTTTTTGATACATTTTGTGTGTATTCAGTGACAACCAATAACATTATTATTGTAAAAAACAAAGATGAACACTATCATGCGTTTCTGATTGAATATGAGAAAATCTTTATTTCGGTAAACATAAAATACCTTAAATCTAACTAAGTATGTAGGTTATATTTGTGTATCAGAAGAAAATAAATTGTTTTTAACCATAGTTAACCATATTATGGTAAAGTGTATCATAACATGGTTACATAGTATGATTACTTCGGACTATAACATGGTAACCATATTATGGTAACCATATTATGGTTAATTTTGGCCATATTATGTTTATTTTGGACTATAGTATGGTTACGTTTGAATCATACTACGGTAAATTGTGGCCATATTATGATTACTTTGAACCCAAAAATGGTTACCTTAGCCATAATATGATTAGTTGGACCATAATATGATTATTTCGGGACCACAGTATGATTACCTAAGACCATAATATGATTTTTTGAGGGACAACAAATGGTTAGCGACAACCATTACATGGTTATTTTCTAACCACATTATGTTAAAAGTGAAAAATAATTATTTTTACAATGACCATTAAATTGTTAAAGGCGACAATAATGTGTTAAAAATGCTCTGTATATACTATGGTTGGTATAATAAAGCACTATGTTTGCCTCAACCATAGCCCTACCATTACATTATGCTATTCGAATATGGTTGCCACAACCAGATTCCTTCTCTGCGTGTGCGCTGGCTGGGACATGTTGTGCGTATGGACGAAGAAGCTCCGGCGAAAAAGGTGTTTGATGCGGAAGCCACTGGGCGACGACGAAGAGGAAGACCATGCCTCCGATGGAAAGACCAAGCCGAGGAAACCCTATCCACGCTTGGTGTGAATGATTGGAGAAGGCGCGCGCAAAGCAGAGACGCCTGGAGAGAGCTTTTGAGGTCGGGCGTAACCCGGTAACGGGTTGTTATGGCCACCCAAGTAAGCAAGTAAGTAAGTAATAGTTCTTTAGCATAAGCAAACTTTTTAGGGATTGAGATATACATATGTACATAAGAGTGGCTATAGTGAAAATTTTTTTGAAAAGTTAAATTTTTCGCACTGAAAAATATGAGGTTGGGGATAAAAATAATTATGAATAATCTAAATTTTTTTTTTAATTCCGAGTACCTCCGGGTTGAGCCCAAACTTTTATTACATTACCCATTCATCACTATTTTTGTTCCTGTTTATATTTGAATAACAACAAAATCTGACTGTATGTTCCCAACTGAATTTCTTCGATACCTATAATAATTACCTTTCCAACGAGCCGCAATAGTCTGCAGATAAACTTGCCCGGAATACCCTTAGACCAAAGTTCCAAAAATAGGTGAATTTCTTTATTTTTTTTTTATTGTTGATAATAATATACTAATGAAGATTTTTGTGGGATGAAAAGTTTTTTCTGTAGTGCTCCACAACTTGAAACAAGTACTGCTTATCCTCTCGTCGTATGTCAATGCCCGATTGAAATCTGTAATTAGTTTTATTGCTCTTTCTGCCGGATCATTTACAACGGTTAAGTGTTGGCATATTCGTTTTGCGGTGCAGTATTCTTCTTGATCCTTCCAAATTCATGGATCCAATTCAAAAAATGTTGCATCGATTTGTAAACGATGGAAAAAACGCTTGGTGCGAGGAGTGACGAAAGAACTTACATACTTATTTTCAAACGATTTCACTTGTTTCAGCGTTAAGTTTAATATTTTCGGAATAACTTTGTCATTTTCGTCATCATGATTGCCAAAAGCTATAACCATTTTCCGCTTCACTTCAATTGATATCATTTCATGGAAAAATCCAAGAGCAACCGCCTCTTCGGATAAATACCATAAATAGTTTTTGTTTTTTGACAATAAGGCTTTTGAAACATTTACATCGAAATATGAAATAGCGTCTTTAATGAATTGTCAATCTTGGCGCGGTGCAGATACAGCGTTAACGCATCCGAACCAATACGAAACATAAATACGCGTCAATAAAATGCAAATGTTTCGAATGCATTTCAGTTCGGAGGATGTCATCTTGAATTGTTCGCGAAGCAAAAAAATCTTATAGCAGTATATAGCTTTGGACATAAACCTTGCATGAATTGTTGCGCCAGGCAAACGCAACTGCGTAAAATTTGGTACTTCCTTACCAAGAAAAATGAGCGAAAGTTGCAACAACTCCTTACACTGAGATTTCAACGCCTCAAGGCAAAAGTTCTAGTGCGTCTCTATTTCGGCTGCTGTTGTTTTTTTGCACTGCTTCATCGAATACTCCACTCTTGAAAGTATTGATATTCATATTTTTCCAGTTTTTTGAAAAACGATTAAGGAGAGTGACTTCTGGTGCTGATGTTTTTCCGAAATTTAACTCAAACACAGCTTAAATAAGCAATTCGCTGATATGATGGCGACACGGTAGAAAAAGTAAATCGCGACCCAATTTACTTTCAAGCAAATATGCACAGAATGCCAGGGTTTGTAGATGTTGTGTCAAAAGCCACAATTTGCACTAAATTATCAATCTTCCAAATTATTTTTTACTGAGCCTTCTGATCAGTACTGTTAGTGCGAAAAAAAATACAAAAAAATTACAGCGCAAAATGCATAAGAAGAAACAAATCATTTCTATTGGGCAAACCAGCAGCTTATACTAGTTTCGATTACAAGAACAATTGCATATGAAGAAGGAAATGTAGTTTTTGGCGTGCTATGCTTATATTAATAATAGTAATAGAGTTTAGCTACTACAGCTATTAAGCCTTCTTAGCTATTTAGCATTGAAGCTTTATACCAAGTAAAAAGCTTATTCAATAAATAATGGAATAGAAAAAATTATCATCCACATTAATTTGTTCTTTATTTTGTGGGGGCTCGGACAACACAAACAAAAAATTTCACACCACCATTAAGCTGCAAATTTAGCTACAGTTAGTTTTCAGTCTAAGCTTGAGTTGACCTTTTGACAAGGTAATGTTATAAACTTCCCAATTATTAATAAGAGTTGTCAGGCGATTAAAAGGACATGTCGCTTACTATAAGCTTTGAAACAAAATAGATTTCGATGGGATTGCATCAGTGGGCGTGGCACTTCCCATACATCTAAAAAATGTTAAATGTTATATTTAGTGTGCTATTGAAGTAATTTTTTTAAAATTTGGTGCAGTGGTGTCGGTTACCATGGGCTTTGAAATATATCGATGAGATTATATCAGTGGGCGTGGTACCTCCCATACAAATTAAAACCGTTTAATGTTATATTTAGTGCACTATATGAGTGATCCTTATAAAATTAGGTACAGAGATGTCGGTTACTTTAACCTTTTAAATTAAGTGGATTTCGATGGGATTAAATCAGTGGTCGTGGCACCTCCCATACATGCAAAAAACGTTTATAGTTGTATTTAGTGTGCTGTCTGAGAAATTTCATTAAAATATATTATTGAAATTAAATGAAAATCGACGAGATTTCATCAGTGGGTGTGGCACTTCCCATATTAGAAAAATACATTAATTGTTATATTTAGTGTGCTATTGGAGTAATATTTTTGAAATTTGGTGTAGAGGTGTCTGTTGCTATAAGCTTTGAAACTATATGAATTTTGACGGGATTTCTTTAGTGGGCGTGGCACCTCCTATACACACTTATAACGTCAATGCCATATTTAGCAAACTAAAGGAGTGATCCGAATAAAATTTCGTCTCAATATGTTCGCCTCATTCAACTTAGTTCGTGTCTTTCAACTGCTTCATTATTTTTCAACCTCATTCAACTTTTTTCAACGATTTTCTTCAGTTTTCATATATTTTCAACGTTTTCAATATATGTTTGACTTTTTCAACCTCATTCTCTTTTTTCGAGTTTTTCAACTTCTTTCAAGATTTTTCATCCTCTTTCTACTTTTCTCAACATTTTCCAAATTTGTTCTCCTTTTTCAACCTCTTTCAACTTTTCTCAACATTTTCCAAATTTGTTCTCCTTTTTCAACTTTTTTCGAGTTACTCAACCTCTTTCAACTTTTCTCAACATTTTAAATATTTTTTCGAATTTTTCAACCTCTTTCAACTGTTTCAACATTTTTCAACCTCTTTCAAATTTTCTCAACATTTTCCATATTTTTTCGAATTTTTCAACCTTATTCTACTTTTTTCAAGATATTCAAACTCTTTCTACTTTTTTCGAGTTATTCAACTTCTTTCAACATTTTTCAACCTTCTTCAACTTTTTTTAACATTATCCATATTTTTCGAATATTTCAACCTTATTCAACTTTTTTCGAGATTTTCAAACTCTTTCAACATTGTTCAACATCTTTCAACTTTTTTAAGCCATTTCCATATATTTTCGAATTTTTCAACCTTGTTCAACTTTTTTCGAGTTGTTTAAACTCTTTCAACTTTTTCAACATTTTGCTCCATTATTTAACTTTTTTTGAGATTTTCAACTATTTTCGAGGTTTTCAAACTCTTTAAAATATTTTAAACATTTTCCATGTTTTTTTTTGGACTTATCAACTTCTTAGCTTAACACTGCTCATATATTATCAACTTTATCAACCTTCTTCACCTGGTTCAACCTCTTTCTACTGCTTTCAACATTCTCCATATTTTTTTGACTTTTCAACTTCATCAACCTCATTCAACTGATGGAAGATTTCAACCTCTTTAAATTTTTTAACCTCATTTAATTTATTTCGAGATTTTCAACTTTTTTTCAAGTTTAATAATTAAATGATTATTGAACTTCAGCCATTTTTCGCAGCGAACAACATTTTTATGTAAAATATTACAAGTTGATACAATGCTTTATGCATAAAACAAACTTTGATAACAAAGGAAAAAACAACAACAACTCTAGAATATAGACATATGTTTCGATTCTTAAAATCTCATCGGTATATTTTTGGTTGATGTCTACGTCAGCACTCAAATTGCACTGATATTAATGAAAATCAATCGAAAAGGTAATTTTTAATTTCAAGCTAATGTGGTTAATATTTTAAGTGAATTTTTAAGATCACACCATTGCGTTAAATTTTTCAATTAGCTGTACCGTTTTCTTTCTTTTGTTTACATCATTAAAGCAAGACGCCACGTGAGTGGATTAAACCGTAGTTCTCCTTTGTTATCGCAGTTTCTTATATTATTTGTTTTTATGTTGTAATGCACATCCGTTTTTTCAAGTTTTTCAACCTCTTTAAACTTTATGAACTTTTCAACCTCATTCAACCTTTTTCAATCTCTTTCAAATTTTTTTAACATTTTCCATTTTTTTTCCAATTTTCCAACCATATTCACTTTTTCGCGTTATTCAAACTTTTTCAACCTCTTACAACTTTTTTCAACAAGTTCCATATTTTTTGAACTTTTTCAACCTCGTTCAATTTTTTCGGCTGTTAAACCTCATTCAAGTTTTTTCGAGACTTTCAACTTTTTTCGAGCTTTCAATCTATTTCAACTTTTTCAACACTTTCATATAACGGGTGTTTTTTTTAGAGGTTTGTTTTTCGAATAGAGATAAAACTGGCATTTTATGGTCAAATCTGGCAACTCTAATGTCATTTATGTTCAGTTTGGTTTGCCATTTCATCATGAACAGGTTGACAAAAGAACAACGCTTGCAAATTGTGCAAATTTATTTCGAAAATAATGGTTCAGTTCGCGAAGTTTACCGCAAGCTCCGTCCATTTTATGGTCGACATAATCGTCCATCAGAGCAATTAATTCGGTTAACCATGGGTCGTTTTCACACTACGTTTACTCTATGTGATAATACGCATCCGCAGAGACGTCGAACAGTGCGCACCGAAAAAACAATTGCCGCTGTAGAGCAAAATGTTGAAGAGGACCCGAATGAATCGATTCGCCACCGTGCACAGCAATTGGAGCTTTGTCCATCAACTTTATGGAAGATTTTGCGCAAAGATATTGGCTTGCGACCTTACAAGATCCAGCTTGTGCAAGAATTAAAGCCGCGAGACCATGCAATGCGTCGTGATTTTGGTGTATGGGCCGAAAATGAGATTGATCTCGATGCTGATTTTCATCGCAAAATTTTGTTCAGTGATGAGGCTCATTTTTGGTTGAATGGCTACGTCAACAAGCAAAATTGCCGCATTTGGAGTGAAGAGAATCCACATGAGACCCTTGAGACGCCATTACATCCACAAAAACTGACTGTTTGGTGTGCTCTATGGGCTGGTGGAGTCATTGGGCCATACTTCTTCCGAAATAATGCTGGAGAGTCAGTTGTGGTTCCAACAAGACGGCGCTACATGCCACACAGCGCACGTCACAATCAATTTATTGAAGGAAACATTCGATGAGCGCATAATTTCGCGGAATGGACCTGTCAATTGGCCACCAAGATCGTGTGATTTGACACCATTGGATTATTTTCTTTGGGGATATGTGAAGTCGCTCGTCTACGCCAACAAACCAAAAACGTTAGGGGACTTGGAAGCCAACATTCGTGGCGTTATTGCCGACATACGGCCCCATATGCTCGAAAAAGTGGTTCAAAATTGGACCTGTACAATTGGCTTTATTCGAGCCAGCCGCGGCGGCCACATGCCCGAAATCATATTTAAACATTAATGGCATAAAATTATGCTTCCAATAAAGCCAAACTGATGGACATTAAAACGATTTTCTTGTGTTTTATTTCAATTCGAAGCTCTATACCTCTAAAAAAAAACACCCTGTATTATCGAGCTAATCAACCTTTTTCACCTGCTTCTACCTCTCTCAACGTTTTTCAACATTTTCCATATATGTATAATCAACTTCTTTAAATTTTTTTTCTTAACTTGTTTTCGGCTTTTCAACCATATTCAGTATTTTTTGAATATTTCCGACTTATCATTCAATTACATTAAATTTTATCGACTTTCTTAACCTGAAAACGAAAAACCGAACTTTGGTCGGTCTCCTGGTACTGAATATTATAAAATGGTGACCATACTTGGCTAGCGTACTCTAAGTGAGGGCGCAATCTTGTATTATATAAAGTCACCGCTACTAAAGGGCTATTAAATTCTTTTGCCCACCTCTTAATAAAGCCAAACAGAGATGAGGATTTTTTACAAATTTAATCAATATGCTCATTAAAAGTCAACTTAGTATCAAAATGTACACCTAGGTCTACTACATCGACACGACAAATATTTTTATCTTTTAATTTATAATCAAATTCCACAATAGTTTTCTTCCTGGCTTGGTATTTAACAGGATTAAGATGTAAGTTATTCTTAGAACACCAAACTTCAAAGCATTTCAAGTCAGACTGAAGTGGAGAAGTATCACCAACCCCTTTTACGTTCCTGTAAATTTTCATGTCATCTGCATGTACTAACAGATGGGAGTTTTTAATAACATGTGCAACGTCATTAATTGCTAAAATGAACAGGAGCGGCCCCAGGTGGCTTCCTTGTGGAACACCTGATGTCGCGCTAAATGGGGAGGAAAACACTCTCCTAAATTTTATTTGATACGTGCGATCAGATAAATAAGATTCAATCCAGCTGACAAAACTTAAGGGAAATCCAAGCTTTTTCAACTTAAACAAAATCAAATTATGTGGCAATTTGCCAAATGCTTTACTGAAGTCAGTGTAGATGCAGTCAACTTGACCACCCGTCAGATTTTTTTTCAGAATTAATAAAACCCCAAAAATTCTTGGGGTCATGAAGAATATTCAGCCTAATTTTTTTCAAATATTCAGAATAAACCAAAGCTGAATATGTCAGCTTTAAATTCAAGAAACAGTCGCTGATAAGCAACAAGGTCATTACGGTCCTGGCTACAAACGTATTTATTCCATGCCCTATTACGGCCATTGCGAACTTTTTTCAAATCCTTTGTATACCAGGGGTACGAGGAATTATTAACGTACTTCCTTTTATATGGAACCGACAATGCTATGGCAGAAAAAAGTTCACCATGGAAAAATTTAATGCAATCATCAAATGTATTGTTATTAAAAAAAATGAGTAAGTCGTATAATTTATTTCTTAAATTTTCATTCAATTTTAAAAAGTCAGCTTTCTTAAAATTGAATTCGTAAATATTAATGGATGAACATGCATTAGTCAAGTTTTCATTGTCAGATTGGTACACAATACTCAAAGGTGGATGATAGAAATCTACCGCATTTCTTACAACAACATTGCGACTATTTGTAGCCAAGACTAAGTCAAGTTGTCTTTCGTGGCAATTAGTTATACAACTTACTTGTTGTAAATTTGAAAGTATTTCGTCAACAAAAATTGGTTGTTGTCGAGTTTTTGGACAAGATGTATAAAAATATGCACCATCGTCCGAAGGAGTCCATTTTAGGTCAGGCAGATTAAAGTCACCTAACAACAAAATGTCGTCATTAGTGTCTAGTTCATTAATAATATATTCTACGGCCATCGAAAGACATTCGTAGACATCTGCGCTACTATTTGGAGGAACATAAGTGTTAAGAATATTTAAATTAGAGTTACAATGTGTAACCTTAACGCATAACAGTTCAATATTAGATGCACAGGCAATTTCAACTAATGAACTGGTTAAATGATTTTTTATAGCTATTAAGACGCCTCCACCAACAGAAGAAAGATCTTCCAAGTGTCTGTCTCTTCTAAAAACATGGAAACTATTATCAAAAAGTTCCATATTGAGGAAACTGTTATTTAACCAAGTTTCGGTAAACACGATAATATTTTCGGAGAAATTTTGAGTTGATAATAAGATATCTTGCGTCTTGGAACGCAAACCCCTTATATTTTGATTGTAAAGGGATAGCCGTTTCAGTTTTTTTGAATTGGAACGTATAGTTTTATAATTTTTTTTCGATTTAAATTCTGAATTATTTTATCCACCCATGCTTTAGATTTAAGAATGACAGATACATGAGAAGATGCCACTGTTATTTTAAAAGACGCATGAGTTGGTTTATTACCGAGGTTCCTGCAAGAAACGAAGGCGTCGGCAGGAATAATTTGATTTTGTCTAATAAAATTTTTAACGCTGTCAGAGGTAGTGTTGCAATGAAGTCGTGAAATGAAAATCGATTTTAGCCTTGGTAATGCCTGCAGGAAAACCGGAGGCACAGAGCTATCAATCGCAACATCCAACCGCGGATTGGCAATAACCGAAATTGACAGAGGATTATTTATAGTGGAGAAAGGAGGTGGAAGATTGTTACTAGAGATTATAGCGGGAAAATTGGGAGAGGGTGAAGAGGTATTTAGAGAGCAATCCACGGGAGTTTTGTCACGACTGACGGCCGCACCACCCACCCTCCCCATATTACCCAGATTTTTATTCAATTTCATATTTTATTTCTTTTTAGACTTTCTTTTCTTTTTTAAGGAAATAGCTTGTTTAGGTAAAGTGGAGATCGAAGGAGTGGAAGCAAAAACCATAGCAGCCTCGGTAATAGTTTTATTGTGCAAACTAATATCCGGTGAAGTAGCCTCATTAAGGCTTTTTTCAATTTGGGGAGTTAAGTTTAGATAATTGTTAAGAATATCTCTGAAATTATTATTCAGATTGTTAAGATTTTCCCCAAATTGCTTAATTTTTCGTAAAATACAGACGGAATACAGAGCATAATAAATCAGTAATAGATTTTGTTAAGTTTGCACAAGAGGCATGAAACACCTGTTCACAGGGACCTGAACAGGAAAACATAGAATTCAATATATTTTGGCTTTTGCACTGATCTCCTAGAGAGCAAGCTAACAAATTTTCAGAGGAAAAATAATCCTTCTCGAAATCGTAAAAAAAAGAAAGCAATTTAAAATATTTTTAGAGCAGTGTAAAAGGATAAAAAATCAAGCAAAAATTCACCCGTTAAGCAGCAACAACAATGGCACAACAAAGCTTAAAGTTAAGCTTAGTACACGTAAAGAGAATCAAAAACAAAGCTGTTGCACTGCTTATGCTTGCAGAAAAAATATTCACATATGTTTGGATGTATGTATGTTCAAATTAAAAAACCATATTTAATAAACAAAAGCACAAAATTAAAGCAAATTATTACTACTAGCATGCAATTTTACTAGCAACGACTCTGTATTAAACACAAGTTTAGAAAATTATTATTTATTACACTTAACTGAGAAAAAATCTATAAACAAATCACGATACACTTAACAACACAACCGACACTGACTAAAGGACGAAGTCAACTGATATGTATTATATTGTTGCGATGATTCTTAAATGGTCAACGCAAGAAGTAAGATATAGTATGCTAGTAGACTATTAAATTTCGGCGAACAAAGCTTACTGATGATGATGACGTAGCGGTCATCGAAACTAGTATAAGCTGCTGGTTTGCCCAAAAAGAAATGATTTGTTTCTTTTTATGCATTTTGCGCTGTAATTTTTTTGTGTTTTTTTTCGCACTAACAGTACTGAACAGAAGGCTCAGTAAAAAATAAATTAAAAATTATGATCTGTTCTATAAACACAAACAAAAAAATCAATCTTCCATTTGCGTAGGAATTTTTCAATGCCTTCAGCAATATTTTCACCACAGGATTCTTCAAGTTTCGCAATGCCAAGGAGTTTTTCTTCGTTCTCTGCGGTTATAACGAGAGCCAATCGATCAACTTTGTACTTGCCTTTCATATCTGGAAGCATTTCACCGTCCCAATGCAAGACAAATATTTCAGGAATCTATGTTGAAATTAAATATTATGTTAATTACCTTTAAAATATTTATTTATACATATTGAATTATTAATTATGTACCTTGAATTCATCTATGATCTGTTTCGCTTGTCTGCGGCGATATTCGATTAAAGACGAAATCTTCCACTTTTATGTCGTTCAAGTCAGGTTTCATTTCCTGCAGCTTCCGCAAGACGGCTGTAATTGTAGCAGATGTTAAATGCTTTGCTTCGCGATCACTGATGCAGCATTTATCCATGCTTGCTAACATTCGATCATCAACGAAATGGATTTTTCCGCGAGATCCCTTGATGTTGGTCGTTCAGAAAATCAACTTCCGGAGCTGAATTGTCCATTTCTACGCCTTCGTATACAATACTTTCTGAGCTATCTTTATCAGACGCAACCTCATCTTTAAAGAGCAAGCAATAATTAAAAATAACAATAAAAAAAGACATTATATTGACCTTGAATACCTTGAACTTCTTGTGACTCTTCTTGATATTTTCGCTTGCGCTTTTCTGCTTCTTTCAGTAGCTTCGCTTTGCGTTCTTGTTTTCGTGGCAGCTTTAAATCCTGGCCTGACATACAACCTGGCCGACCTTTTTCTCTTTGCAACAGAAGGAAATCTTTGTCCTCTTCAATAGTCATCGTTTCAAGTGCATCCGCAGCTGTGATATCAAATATATAATTTTCGATCTTTTCACAGAATTCTTTCTTATCGTTTCTATATTTTTCATATTTGCCCAATCTGTTCTTGGCAAATTTTTCCATTCGGCATAAAGTAAATTAAATCTTTTCACGCAGTCGATTTCGGTCATTGTTGGAATATTTGCTTTTTGCCACAATTCAAGAGTAGAATGTATTGCATTTTTTATGCTTTCCTTCACAGGGAGTTTTTGCACTCGGGTTTTATAAAAAAATAATTGAAGAACTTGCTTCTTATTAGGCAACTTTGCACCTTTCAGTTCACTTTCGCATTTTCCCACCAAAAATATATCATTATCGGATCGTAGTTTCTTAGATGAGCTTGCCATTATAACTGTGTATTGTTTTATTTTATTTGATTTGTCTTTACTTATTATTCACTGCCCACTTCTTCACTTTTACTTTAAAACTTCAAAATTTTTACTAATTTAGTATACATCAAATATTAAAACTTCTTAATAATTAACAACTACGCATTTAATCCGAAGATGGTATTGACACCGTATTTACGCAGTACAGCAACAGAAGTATCAAGTAATGTTCAACAGTTTAATGTTTTTTTTTTATTCACAAAATTTCATTTCAAAAAACATCAATACACCGTTAGGTCACTTTGTCTTGTTGTTGCTAATAGCACAACATTTTTAGAAAGGGTGATCAATGGGTAATATAATAAAACTTTGGGCTCAACCCGGAGGTACTCGGAACTAAAAAAAAAATTTATGTATGCATAATTATTTTAATCCCCAACCTCATATTTTTCAGAGCGAAAACTTTTGGCTTTAACATTTTTTAATTTTTCTATATAACGCTATGGCCAGTCTAATGTACATACATATAAGGATGTTTATTTTAAAAATTTTGTAGATGGATATAAATATTTGAGCTTACTAACTCAAACCTGTAAACGGCGCGGACAGAGTCTATGTACTATGTATTTCGTTGAAATTTAACGAAAAAACCATGTATATTAGGGTGGAGCGACATTTTTTTTTTCGATTTTCGAAATGGGCCTTATGCGAAAAGATGCTCCATAATATACTTAATAAAATATGTTATTGGCACTTTTTGATATTTTAATGTTTTGTACTGCCGCAAGGACATTGAAGTTTTGAAAAAAAAAAAAAAATATTACTTAGGGATAAAGTCAATAAAATAGCTTAGACGTATCCAAATTATTATTTTTATTATAATATTAGCAGAAAAGTATGAAACAAACCACATAAATTCTATAATAGTAGTATCGGAAATATCCCCATCTAACATTACAAATTTTCCGATATTTTATGTAAATTTGTACTCCTTTTTAGTATTAAAAACCGGCATTATTTTTCGTGATTCCAGCCTTGTTTTGATGAAACCATCTCTTCTTTCTGAACCACATATCGCAGCAGCAGCTTCACTAACAATTTTCACGCACCTTTCAGTGGCCTGAGTATGGCACGGAAAATATTGACTTTGCGATAAGATCCTGTAATTGGTTGCATCTGGATTTTCAATGCATGCAGAAATAATTTCTGTCGATATTTGTTTTAATAAATGTGGCTTAGATAAAGCTACGGAGTCCCAATCGATCAATTCAGTATAAGATTTAGCCTGAAAGTTAAATTTTGGCAAAACAAATTGTCGAATGAGACCGAACGATGCGGATTCTTTTTTTCTTATTTCCACTATCTTTTTCAAGGCTGAAGTCTTAACAGATCTTGGACTTGTCTGCAAGCATCGATATTAAAATATTTTCTGGATGACCAAAATAACCATTTCTCTGGATTACAGGGTCAATTATTTTTTGTAATGAATCAGTCATATAACGAGAAAGGGAAATCATTTGGTGCAAAGGTTTGGCGCCATAAATGCAAAGTGGTTGAGTTTTGATAGTAAACCACATAGGAGAATATACTTTTAAGATAAAGTTTGTAAGAATCTGCAGGTTTTCATGAGGTTTTGCTGAGCTAACATACAATCTTAAAATTCTGTTGGCAGTAGTAAGCCATCTCGAATGGATCATTTTGCCGGGATTTCTTATCAGCAAACTTTGCGAACAAGTACCCGTATTAATAGCTTGGCACATTTCGTACAGGTATAATTGATCAGTACTTAAGTCTTTGATGTATGTAATAACGGTAAAATGCATTCTATGGGCTCAAACGCTATTACTGAAAGCGATTCACATTCTCTTAACGCCTTGCCCAAGGGTCCATCAAAACTCCGAGGCCCGGTAGTAGAACCATCTAATATTTCGAATAAGTAACGAAGAGGCAGTTCATTGGCATGTAATTGACAGACACACCATTGTAATGGTTTTTCAACTAACTTTTCCAAATGTCGTTTTACTCCGCCATTACTTCCTGTATTCACAATAGTTCCGTCGCATCCGATAACGCAAAGTTTTTGTAAGTCAATTTTTTTGTCTAAAAATCGCTTGATTTCTTGACTCACAGCTAAGGCTTTGCTACTTGTAACCGACAGATGACCCAAGTACTCAGAGCCTGGTTCTTTCAGTAAGCTTATATGCTCTTCTAGAATCACTTTCCTCCTTTAAACTTTCAATGTCAATGTCTTGTCCTTACGTCCATCATAATAAAGCCCTATTATTTCATCTTCGTAGGTATGTAACACCTGTCTTATTTCAGTTCTTTGTTTTTCATGAGCTCGTCGAATTTTGCTCCTATCTACTACACTTGATACATTTTCCTTCTATATTATCCCGACATCTTGGAGCGTGGCAGACACGATGGCAGCACCAGCTCGTTCTGATATATCAAACCGGTCTACTACTTTTGAAACAGTAGAGAGCTTGGGACATAGTTGTTGTGAGTCAACATTTTTTACAGTCGTTAATTTCGGTTGCGTATTTTCATTGCATGAATAATGATTTAATGCTTTGACCGATCGTTTTCTTTGAGAAGTTGTAGCTTCCTGAAGTTCTTTCTGGGACCGTTTTTCATAAAATTCTTCTCTTTTTCTCTTCCTATTCAGGTTTTCCATGAGTTTATTGCTTGTTTTAAAGTCGACGCCCCCAATATACATTTTTCTATAACTTCTCTGATCATTTAAGAAATCCCGTTCTTTAAGAGGGACTTTTATTTCTTTTTCACAAGAACAAGAGGCATAACATTTACATTTGCATGCTGCAATATCAAATAATGGTGTGGCTTCTGTTTTGAACTGTGACAACTTCTATTTGTAGCTTGCAGTATCTTTTCTAGAAGCATATGACTTTAACATTCCACTGTATTTATTGTGATAGTTTTTAATTTTTTTAACTACAGCACGAACACTAATTGTTGGAATTAAAGCTAACTCCCATTGTTTCATCACTTTTTCGGCCACTTCTAAGCTTGAATCACTAACTAGATTTGCGAATTGGTTCACTTTTCTTCTACTTATCCAAAGGTAACACATCATTACGTGTTCATAAGTCGGCAATACATTTGGTGGCGAATCTCTTCCATTACCGGATATTGGACATTCAAAATCACTACGCAACAATGCCATGTCTGTCACAATAACAACAAATAACCGATATTAATTTCATACACTTTAAATATTGTCCCGATTTCAAACCAGTGCTTGCTTAATCAACGCGGTGCTCAGATATTCCGCTTTTTATTAGTTATTATTTTTTATTCAAAATTATTGACTTAAAATTAAAAATAAAGTTTTACAAAATTTCAAAAAAAAATTAATTTTAAGGTTATTTTAGGGCAAGTATTTTATCATGTGGTGTGTTTGTAAGAGTGTAAATATAGGAGTGTAATTGTAGCTCACTACACTACTACATATTCAATAACACAGTATTATCGCATTCTTTGATTACTTCTATCGCTGGATGGCCTCTGCTTTCCATTTTCTGTGCAACTCGTAATGTTTGATTGACTTGCGACAGTACTATAACTCAAAATTTTGGAAAAATATTGATGTACCTATAAAAGGTGATTTACGGAGCACCTTTTCCGCACTGGCCCATTTAGAATATGTAAAAAAAAAAAATCTCTATAAAGCGGCGCTCCACCCTAATGTATGTATATGCATATGTTCAAATGGAATTTCGTTTGTTTGAATAGTATTATAGGGTCAAATTGATTTTCTCAATAATTAATATCCTATGTCATACAGGAGCTAATCTTAAACTTCATTTCCTGACCTGACCTACCCTTGAGAGACAGTATACGACTTATATTTACCACACAATATGAGCCGCTCACTGCAAACATCGATTAACTCCATAAAACATAAAGTCTAGACTCTAGAAATACGTAAAACCAAATTGAAGGTTTATTGGGTATGCCGAACGATAGAAAAAAATGCTGACGTTTGTGATGTGCAACCAATTTTTTAGCCAAATTCGTAACAAATGCAAAAAGTAGGGTGTTAATAAATTGCTTTGGCGCATGAAAATAAAAAAAATTTTAACAGTGGAGTTAATCGATTCATGCACTAAACAGCTCATATGTAGAAGCTGAAAACATTGTAGTGAGATGTCGAATCTTATTAAGGATTTTCTGCTTTTATTTTTATAACGCTACCTGGCTACCCTATCGGTAGCTTTCGGAAAACTTTTGCACATCGTGCTATAAAGCTGTGCTTTTAGAGCAACGCTATAAAAAATTTATTTTTAGAACAAAGTAGCTTACAAAAGCTTATGGGAAGTAACTGGGAACTTATGAAGAAGAGCTTTCATTTATTATAATGTATGTCGAGAACAATACCACATACATATCTGTAATTTTAAGCTTTCGTTTTTAAATTCCTTGAGCAAATTGTAAAGTATAATTTTAATCACCACCAAAAAGAATAAATTATTTAAAGAGATGTCTTCGCGCTCCTCCGAGCTTTTCTTTGCAGAATCGTGGGTTGCTTTTTTCCGATGGTCTAAAATTTGCAGTGAAACTGAAATCCCCTGATCAAAACAAAATGACAAAATAAGTCGAAGTACGAGCGAAAATCAAATAGGAGGACTGACAACTCGCTTCTTCGCCTTTATTTTCGTTCGAATTGTGATTTCCTTTATATTTCGTAAGCTTCATAGAAATTCCATTTAATATGCAATTCATATTGAAAATTTGTAATTCATTTTATTTAATTATTCATGTTAAAAATTTTTATTTAAGTAATCGAGATTGAATAAATTACAAAAATGAAAAACATATGAAATAAAATAGGAAAAATAAAAAAAAGGAATACCTTAACTGGGATTTGAACATTGATCTTTTTGGATTTTTGTTCAAATTGACTCAAATTGTATATCATTCTATTTTATTATTATTATTATTATAGAATAAGTTATAAAAATGTAAAAATTAATAATAGAGATTGAATAAATTATATAAAATAAAAAAGAAATTTGTTTTTTATTTTACTTGCGTGGGTCAGTTATAAGAAAATTAAAAAAAATCATTGCAGAATTGGGATTGGAACATCAATCCACTGCGTGTGAGTCAAGTGCATAAGCCACTACTCGATTATTTCACATATAATAGAGTATGCAAATAAGGATCTACTTTCTATTCGTATTCAATGAGCAAATCCTCCGTTAGATTTACAGGATTATTCTAAGAATTTAGCAATAATTCCAATAGCAAAAAGAAAAACTTTAATCCTTTCGTACCAACTGTCCAATTCTGTCCTTAGTTATTGAAAACCAAATAGATTCTGAGAAAAAAGAATTTTGATTGAAAGGGCTAAGGACTTTGCATGTACCAATGCACTTTATATTACAATTTAAGTTCAATCTATTGTTGATTTGCAGGTGTCGTAAACGGTAGTATTTTTTAAGTAGCAGTCTTTAATAGTTTTTGTGATAAAAAAGTGAAAACAAAAAAAAGTTCCAAGTGAACAATATACTAATTTATAAATTAGATTGATAAATTGATAAGTTTGCCGAGTTGTCTTTAATTAAAGGTAAGTTCAGTTAAAAAGTTGGATAAATGGAAAAGTTTATGGATAAATAAAGTTATATAAGTGAAAAAAAAACACTTAAAATAAAAAAAAACAAAAAAAAAACGATGTGTGCATACAATGGTTGTAGTGTTCATAATGTAGTGTGATTTGCATTTAATTGTACAGTATAGAATATGGGAATTTCCGCCAAAAAGCCAACCGTGACAAAAAAAATAAAAGTTATTATAAAAGCGTTACTATCTGATATTATCTAAGGAAAATATTCAGATTTTGTTAATTTAAACAATTTACACCAGAATTCATTTATCACATTGAGCAAATCACCTGCAAACTTGCATAAATGCAGTTTCTCTTTTTTTGTAATATTGAATAGTATTTTGCCTTAAATATTTAAGTGTGTAAGCGAGGTGATACATGACGATAGTCTTTCCGAAAAATCTCTCTTCCAACGTCAATTAGCTAAAAACAATGCAAAAACATCAAACCAATTTCTATTAACTGTCAAATCTTAATTTGCTTAGGTTCATGTTCTAAAATCACATATAACATAGAAAAACATCATTTGTTCTCATTTCGAAATTGTTAACAGCAGCAAGTGTGTCAAAATTTTTGCACGAACAGAGTTTCATGTACATAATTAAAAAACCAGTGCAAAAAATATAAAACTTAAGTTTTTGGAGCTTTTTGAAGTTGGTCATGTTCGAAAACGTGAGTGTAATAAGTAGGCAGTTCAAAACGGTTAAACCACTTTTTCACAGCCATAGCACAACATAATCGCATAATTTTTTTTTGTTGGAAAGGTTGTGAAGAGAACGAGGGACATGTATACTTTTTTCTCAATAGTAGGCGGTGCCACGCCCCTAACGGAAAAAAAACGTTTCCACGGCTAAACTAATAGACCGATTTTGATGAAATTTTTCTTAAAGATAGATTGAAACCTAAGAAAGATTACTAGAAACTCTGATTCCTTAAAGAGGGCGTGACATTGCTCAAAATGGGGAAAAACGGTATCACGGCTGTGGCACTACACCGATTTTGATGAAATTTGGTATGTAGATAGATTGAAACTTGAGTAAAAATATTTTTTTTAAGTGGGCGGTGACACGCCTCTCACAAGAAAAACGTTTTAACAGCAAAAAGACAAGTTTTATATTCTTTTAAGAAAAATATCTACTCCTTCCTCTTTTCTTTGTTAACATTGATCTCACTAATTGATTTGATAGATATAAACATTAAATTTGTTTTTTTAATTACTGTATACATCTTAAATATTATTATTTATATAAATATTAAAGTAGTTTTGAAAAATTGCCCAAGTGAACATAAACGAAAAAATATGTCCCGTTCGAATGTCCCTTTCGAATGGATTATTATGCCTTGTAAGAAAAAAAGTAAATAAGACTTTTCAATCAAACGAAATCTATTAAAAAGTTACATTATTCCATAACATTTTAGAATTAGTCGCATTAAAAAATGTTGCCAGGTTGCGCTGACTTCTGCTTTTCTATAGATGGCCAAGAAAAATAATTCCGTTTTTTGTCCCGTTCGAATGGCTTTTTAATTGCCTCTATCTTGGAACCAGTACTACGTATGTCATCAACTTTACCACTCAATATAGTGCTATCAAAGGGCTATTCTTTAAAGTAACAGAAAAAAATAAAAGTGTTTTACTTTGACTTTTATTCCACTTTAAAAAAAAACTTCTGTCCCGTTCAATATGAGAGAAATGCCATATGCGTAACGTGATCAATCTTACATACTTATTTTGGAAGTGCAGAACTTTTCTTTCAATTGTTTTGTGTTAATTTTTTTGGTAAATGTAAGATATTTTCAGTACATCTTTTCAGTTCGGTTTGCACTTATTTTTGCTGAAAAATAGTTGATCACGTTAGACATGCATAGCTTATGTGCAGAGCTGGACACCACTCAGTCTTGCCACAGAGTTCGATATAAAAGTATCCCTCGAAATACCAGAAATGTATCCAAAAGTATCCACATCAGAGAAAAAAAAGTATCAAGGTATCATGTTAAATATTATATGTACAAACAACGAGTAACTACTTTTTAAGATCTCTCAATTTTATTGTGATCTTTCAATTATGGTACACCAGTGTCAGAGATGAGGGTATAGTGTGAAATATTAGTTGATGCAAGAATTCTTAGTATTCATTAAAAAAAAAAGTAAGCTTAGAAAACAAATAACATAACTTTATTGAGTATGTTATTGGTGATTTTTTTTAAACAACACAAAAAAATGTATTTTGTCTGTAACTAAATTATTGTTTGGTAAAGCTAAAGTCTGCATTGCGCACCAGTGGCCTTAAAAAAAGTATTGCTATTTTGTCTTTAAATTTTGGAAAAATATGTACAAACGTACTATTCTTCAGCTGCTGCTAAAATTGTATCAATCAAAGCAAGATGCCAAACAGCTAGAGCGCACCAAACCTAGCATTTAGGTGAAAAAATCACCAAGTGCACTTAGGCTGCAATGGAACTCATCCAACTGTTGGATAAAAAAATTTTCTTAACAAAACAATATTGAGCCATGATAATGAGATGCCACAATAAATGTACGCACAATATTTTCTGGGTAAAAAAGTATCCAAATTTGCACTAAGGCAAAATAAAAACTGTCCATCAAAATTTAAGAGAAAAAAGTATCCATATGGATCCGAATGGATTAAATTTTACGCTCTCTGCTTTATATACGTATATGAAAAGCATTTCTGGGCATTAACTCGTTAATCGTTGATTAACGAAGTTAATCGTTGATTAACGAAGTTAACATTTCGACTAACGGATTAACTTTTAAGTTAACTTTAAAATATGTTAACGGACTCGTTAACTTCCGTTAAATTTCCACAAGTCCGTTTAATCCAGTACCCACTATTTACCAAAAAAATACCGCACGCACCGTGTGGCGCCGCGCAAAACACGTTCTGACAACAAGTACATACACAAGACTAAATTACACACTCCAATTATGTACATTTTTTTTTTGTTCCTGACTTTTTAACTTCCAGGACCCAAACCAACAGTTTTTTATAAGAAGATCACTAACGCAACGATATAAAAAATGCAATTTTTATCACGTGTTAACGGATTAACGATTAACGTTAACTTGCGTTAAGTGTTCCGAAATGTAACGCTTTAACGTTAAACGAAGTTAACTTTTTTAGTAACGGATTAGCGATTAACGAAGATAATTATTTGATTAACGGTGCCCACCTATGATGAATAGTTATTCTCATTCTGCCGCAGTACCGCGCGAGTTATGTGAAACTAGTATATTTCTTTTGTTAGAGGTTCCCACCCTATTTATTTCATTATACAAATACAAAGTTTGCTTATTTTCATTTACCATAGCAGAAGTTTGGTAAAACTTGCAAATCAAAATACTTACTGCAAATTGATACCATTTCATGGAAGATCAATGTATTTGTTTATTTGATGTTTATGTTAAAACTGAATTAGAAAATCAAACCCAGACGAATCCAGTTTCATTTCATTGGAACGGATATAAACACAAACAGATAAGTTTCAAGATATCTTGAATGATTGTGAAAAAGATCAGATTGTGTACATGAAAGGAATGGCTTGGCAGTTTGATAGGGAAAAGATAAAATTAAAAAGAGCAGTCTCCAAAAGAAATCCAACGACCTAAGTTCATTTAAAAAAGTTTCTCCTGAAGTTTGATATTCACTTAAAAAAGTTTCTTCTGAAGTTTGATATTAAAAAATAGTTTCTACAAAATTAAAATAAAATAATAAAAGACATTATTAGAATAAAATAAAAGAATATTTAATTTCACACCCCTAAAACTCGCGTTGTTTACTTTGCGCTACAAGTGGGCATTTGTGTGCACAAAAGACTGCTGTACATTTTTCTGCTTCATTTCTGTCAGTTTTCCTGAGTACATTAAAAGCAGCATATTTTAAAAGGATTAAAATTTAGATAATGATTTTCGGTTCTACATAGACAAAATTTCGATTTTGTACGACAATGTGAGCACTAGCTATGGAATAGTGGAGGATTTTTTGATTTCGATACGCTGAGACCATTTATTTTGTGAGGTTTGATAAAAAAAATGCTGGAGCCAAAAAATTAAGGGGATCAGAGGGGGGTAAATGGCGTCTCATCAAGGTCAAAGTTGAAAAATTTGGGAGATTATCAGGCAAATCATCCCATAGCTGCTTAGATGTAGCCCATAGAGCGGTAGGTTGTAAGACCGACCCTAAATCATTTTTTATGCCCAACATTTTTTTCGAACAAACTTACCCCCTCTTTCCAACCCTTTAGGGGTTCCCATACAAAAATTATGTTTTTATGAAATTTACTCTCAACGTTCTCAATGCTGCCAGGGTGCCCCTAGACGATTCAAGTTTATGGCCGGCCCCTGTTAATTGATTCTTCCCAACATTTCTGCAGAACATACTATCCCCCTATCTCCGCCCCTTAAGGTGTTCCCCATACAAAATTAAATTTCTTATGGAATTTGGCTGAATAGTCCTACCTTTTCACCGCTTCCAGTGTGTCCTAAGAGGATTCTTTTGTACTACCGACCCACATTAATTTTTCATCCCCAACATTTTTTTCAAACAAACTTACCCCCTTTCTCCACCCCTTTGGGGGGTTCCCATACAAATGATACCGGGGTGCCCCTAGATGATTCAAGTTTATGCCCAACCCCTATTAATTTATTCTTCCCAACATTTCTTCACAATATACTAACCCCCTATCTTCCTTAAGGGGTTCCCCAAACAAAAACGTAAAAACCACTTTGGAACAAATTAACCTAATAAATACTTCTTCAAAACATAGCCACCATTATTTTTTAAAGAAATGAAAGCTTGTATTAACGTTCAATAAGAAATGATTTTATTATTGTTCCTTTCGTTGAATCATATTAATTGAAAATTCTTTTTCATTTCGACACAGGACGTTGTTATATTCCTCTATTAATTTTATGCCTCTTCGGCAACATCATTGACTACATGTAATTTAGACACGATCTCTTCCGCTTGCTGGTAGTCTTCAGGCTCTACCCAAGTTTCTGTTTCGGTAGAAATGAAGTCTGTCGGCAATTTAAAGCGTTTAAAAAAGTTTGATGTCTCAGACGTGACGAAATGGCTTAAGTCTTTTGAGTTCAGTTCCTTATTCAATTGTTTCCAATCCAATTTTACTCTTTTAACGATTTGATGTAAGTAACTTTCATGGAAGTAACTTTTTTATGAATGTCTTGCCCGTTATCCTCACTCTTTTCATTAGATGATGTCTCACTCTCCTCCTCAGAAACTATGTCTGTGCTTTCCTCTTTACCCATATCAAACGCACGAATTGCTTCAGTCATTTTCCGTTTGATGTCGTAAGAGACGCTTGGATCGAATAAAGCAAGAGCCACAGCTTCGCCACTGAGATACCAAAGATGTCCACAGAATTTCGCCATAAATTTATGTGACCTAATATGTTCAATTGAAGCATACCCAGCAGAATTATTCAAAAATTGAAAATCTTGATTGGGGGTTCTAAAGCTCTGCTGCCGCCAAACTAAGCTTCCACTTAAAGCATCACTTTTTCAGTCAAGCAAAAATGCTTTCGAAATACAAATATATTTTTTTGCAGTATATGGCCTTTACCATCCATCGAGCATGACTGATGGCTCCTGGTGGTCTGATACGGTAAATGGGAATGTTTTCGCCAAGGAACAAGAGAACGATTTTCAAGAACTCCTTGTAATATACTCTGAGATGTTTCATTAAGTTGAGCCAAACAAAATGACTTTATTTGAAGTTGAAAATGAGCAAGTGATTTGGCAGCGACTACATCGTCCTCAATGCCAGGGCTGAAGATTTTGTTTTTAACATTGTTCCAATCATCTTTGAAACGTGATAATATAAACACTCCTGGGCCAGACGTTTTACCAAATTTGATTTCGAACACTTCTTTTAATACAAATGAATTCTCTTAGGACACACTGGAAGCAAAGGAAAGGTAGGAATAGTCAGCTAAATTCCGTAAGAAATTCAATGTACATAGTATGGCGAACCCTTTAAAGGAATGGAGATAGGGGGTTAGTATGCTCTGAAGAAATGTTGGGAAGAATAAATTAATAGGGTTTGGACATAAGCTTGAATCTTCTAGGTGCACCCCGGTAGCATTGGGAACATTGGGAGTAAATTTCATAAAAACACCACCTTCGTATGGAAACCCCCTAAAGGGATGGAGAGAGGGGGTAAGTGTGTTTGAAAAAAATGTTGGGGAAGAAAAATTAATGTGGGTCGGTAATACAAAAGAATCCTCTTAGGACACACTGGAAGCGGTGGAAAGGTAGAATTTCAATTTTGTATGGGGAACCCCTTAAGGGGTGGAGGTAGGTGGTTCGTATATTCTGAAGAAATGTTGGGAAGAATAAATTAATATCAGTTTCGTCGTGTGCATCGTATGTGCTTGACGTGTTTCTGTGTTCGTCTTCTCTCTTGATATTACGTGTGAATTTCATTATATTTGAATAAACGTGAATTTCGACATGTGTATAAAATGACTTCGAAAACATTAAACCCCAACAAACGACCCAGGAGTAATTACTGGACTCCTCTACAGGCATTATCTGATGATTCTGACATCGGATCAATTAGCGAAGAAGTGGAAAAACCTAAAAAAGTGTTTATTTCTCCGATAAAAGTGCTATCAACAAACATTGAGTACTTTCATAAGCTATTTTCTGATCAAAAAAGTGTTAAAATATTTTATTAATAAAATATCGATTGGTATTAAAATAATTTGTGAAACAAAAGAAACATTTAATTTAACTATTACAATTTTAAGAGAGCATTATATTCAATATTTTGTTCACGACGACAAGCAGGCACGACCTTTTAAAGTTGTTCTGTTCGGTTTGGACACTATAACCGCTGAAGAATTAAAGACCGAATTAATTTCTCTTAAACTTAAGTGCATAGATGTTAAAAAAATAACAAAACAATATTCTAACTACAGTGATACATTGTACATCGTGTACTTTGAAAATGGTTCGGTTAAGTTGAATGACCTCAAGCAAAATTTTAAGTCTCTCCTTCGTACTATAGTTCGATGGGAATATCAACGAAAACTTAAAAACAAAATAGTGCAATGTCATAATTGCCAAATGTTCGGTCATGGAGAAAGAGGCTGCAATGTTAAGCCTAAATGTTCAATATGCGCAGGCAGATACAAAACTGACTCTTGCTCACAGACAGAAAAAATTAAATGTGCAAATTGCAATAACAACCACAAAGCAACTGATATTGCTTGTCCGAATCGCGAAATGTTTCTCTGCATTAGAAATAATGCTAATGCTAGAAAAATTAATAAGACAAATGCATCAACTTCGATCGGGTTCAATAACATGAACACTGACTTCGTCAATTTTTCGTCGTTACCTGCTAAGCGCAATAACAACAATGGTGTAATAAGATCCACGATTCACAACAACAATAACGGTGCTCACGTAAGAGCAACTGTTTCTCTTTGGCCATCCCACAACATTCACATGATGAAAGAGTCACAGAACAATAATTTGTTTAGTGAAGAAGAAATTACCCAGTTGACAGTAGATGTTGTAAATAAACTTCAATCTTGTAATAATAAGCAAGAGCAATTAAATGTTATCACACAATTAGCAATTAAGTACTTTTATAATAATTGTAAATAATGAATGTGTCCATGTTAAAAATTATAATTTGGAACTGTAGAAGTATCCGTAACAAAACTACTGAATTATTTGATTTTTTGTTAATGAATGATATCGATATATGTTTTCTTTCTGAAACATGGCTTAATAGTTTGGTTAAAATATCTAACTCAAATTATTATTTTATTCGAAAAGATCGAGATAAAAATGGTGGAGTTGCTATCATAATAAAAAATTCTATACACTCTGAAATTCAAATATGTAATAGAAACTACTGTTATTGAAAATATTGGTGTAAAAATTAAGCTAGTTGATTCTTCTGAATTAAATTTATTTAGTATTTATTTCCCGGGTGGTGCAATTAACAACAACACTAAGTCAAAATATCGCAGAGATTTAAGAAAACTCCTTAAATGTAGTGGTAAATATATTTTGTGCGGCGACTTTAATAGTAGACATAGGAATTGGGGCTGCATTCGTGCCAATTCTTGGGGCAATATCCTATATGATACAATTTCACGGCTTCCTTATGACGTGGCCTATCCAGATCATCCCACGTATATCCCTGCCGCTGCAAATGTATATCCTTCTACTCTTAATTATTACCAATATTCCAGAATATATATCGAAACCGGCTGCCATAAATCATCTAAGTTCAGATCATTTGCCCGTTAAATTTGACCTTAACTTATACGTGCCTCGGTTTTCAAAAACAGTTATTCAATATAAAAAAGCAGACTGGGAAAAGTATGCTTAAAAAATGATTTAAAAAATTTACCTTGCGATATTAATGATATAAGCAGCACTAATCAAATTGATCAAAATGTCGAAATTTTCTCAGATAGCATTTTGAACTCTATTAATGTTTCTGTACCATCTAAAAATATAAAGTCTGTTTCAAGTACTTTAACAACTTTTATATTAAATTTAATTAAAATGAGAAATCATTTTCGTCAACAATGGGTTAGGTATAGGCAAGAATCAGATCGGTCTGTAATGAATAGATATAACATCTATATTCGTCATGAAATTTCAAAACTGAGAAACATGGAATGGAATAATAAATTAGCTTCATTAGATAAATGTTCAAAGCCTTTTTGGAATATCTCGAAGTGTTTAAAAAAGAAAAAAATGAATATACAGCCCATCAAAAAAGACGGAAAAATTATAGTTCCAAATTTGGCGAAAGCAAATGCCTTTTGTGAAACTTTTCTTGAAAATCACAAGGTATCTGAAAATTTAGGCACTTCCATAAACGATAATTTAGTAAGCTCTGTATACAATAGCTTTAAAGACATTTCAATTGAGAATGTATCAAGTGAGTATGTTTCTAGTAGTAGTATTAAACTATTAATTAAAGAGCTGCGTCCTAGAAAAGCATCTGGACTAGACGAAATCAAGAATTTTATGCTTAAAAATTTACCTGAAATAGCTGTGATATACTTAACTTTTATAATTAACTCTTGCATTAAATTACAATATTTCCCCAGTACCTGGAAAGTTGCAAGAGTTGTACCAATTCCGAAACCGGGTAAGCCTCTTGACTGTGCACAAAATTACAGATCGATAAGCCTCCTCAGTAGCCTCAATAAGGTGCTTGAAAAGGTACTGAAAGAAAAACTATGGAAATTTATTGCTGAAAATAACATTATACCGGATGAGCAGTTTGGATTTCGACCTTTTCATAGTACTGTGCATCAAGCACACAGACTATGCAAACATGTAAAAGATAATTTCAGAGAAAGTAAATCTACTGGCGTGCTTGTACTTGATGTTGAGAAAGCATTTGATACCGTCTGGCACAAAGGTTTAATTTTCAAAATGATAAATTTTAACTTCCCCCTGCAACTAGTTAAGTTGATTGACAGCTTCCTCTCAAATCGTTATTTTTGCATATGCTTAAATAATGAATTTTCAGATCTCTTTCAGATAACCGCCGGGGTTGCTCAAGGATCTGTATTGGGACCTTTATTGTATTTAATTTACTCCTGTGATATGCCCAAATATCCCGATTGCGTATATGCAACATACGCTGACGATACTGCAGTCTATTTTTCACATGAATTTGGTCAAAATGTAGTAGCTAAATTGCAATGTGCTTTGGACAAATTATTAGATTATTTTGATAAATGGAAAATCAAGGTTAATGGTGGCAAGACTCAGACTATCTTTTTCACAAGAAAAAGAAAGCACTATTTTTATCCACCATATCCTTTAATAATTAATAATGTCAAAGTCGAATGGCAGAACTGCATAAAATATCTTGGTGTGCACTTAAACAAAAAGTTGACCTTTAATGAAAATTTTAAAAACATTAAACTAAAATTCAATAAAGCAAAAAATATGTTGTACCCATTAATCAAAAGAAATTCGCTATTGAGCAACGTAAACAAGGTCATCTTAGGAAAAGTAGTGTTTCAAGGGATAATTTTATACGCATGTCCGATTTGGGGGTCTGGTGCGAAAACGCAGATTAAGAAGTTGCAAATTTGCAGAACAAGCTGTTGAAGATGATGCTTAACTTGCCTTGGTATTATGCAACCAAGCAGCTACATAGAGAACATCATATAAAAACTATAGCTGAAAAAGTGGAAGAAATGTTAGAAAAATATAAAATTTTGTGCAATATGTCGGACAACCCCCTTATTAGTGATATTTATGAATAGTATATTATAACTTATTTATTTATAGACTTAAGTATTTATTTATCTTTTTATATAATTATTTAATTATTCAATTATACATACATTAATTTATTTATTTATACATCATTTATTTATTTATTTATACATTATTTATTTATTTATCTTTACTTTTTGTTATTTATATATTTAAATGTTTGTTTAGTTACATTACTTACTTACTTAGATGGCCATAACAACCCGTTGTCAGGTTACGGCCGACCTCATTAGCTCTCGCCAGGCGCCTCTGTTTTGCGCGCGCCTTCTCCAATCGTTAATGCCAAGCGCGGTTAGGGCTTCCTCAGCTTGGTCTATCCACCGGAGGCATGGTCTCCCTCTTCGTCGTTGACCGGGGACCTTCCCTTCGAATACCTTTTTCGCTGGAGCTTCTTTATCCATACGATGGACATGACCCAGCCAGCGTAGTCGCTGTATTGTTATACGCTTAACTATGTCAATGTCGGCGTAGAGCTCATACAGCTCGTGGTTCATTCGAATGCGATAGTCGTCGCCAACTCGAACAGGACCAAAGATTTTGCGGAGAACTTTCCTCTCGAACACCCCAAGAGCGGCTGCGTCTGTTGTCGAAACCACCCATGCCTCAGCGCCATAAAGAAGCACAGGTAGAATGAGCGTCTTGTAGAGTGTTAGCTTTGTCGATCGAGAGAGAGCTCTGCAACGTAATTGCTTACTGAGACCGTAGTAGCACCTATTAGCAATTGTTATTCTCCGCTTAATCTCCAGACTGACATCATTGTTGCTGGTTACGGCAGTGCCAAGGTAGATGAGTTCCTTGACAACTTCTAATTTACAGTTGCCCGCTGTAACATGAGAGTCTAGATCCCGTGCTCTCTTGTTGTTTAGTTATATGTTAGTCATTAATTAATTTATTTATTCATATATAGATTTTGTGAGTTATTTGTTTATTTAGAAATTTATTTATTTATTTTTTTTTGTTTTTGTTTACATTTTTAATTACTTATATATATATTTGTTTATTTATTTATCTTTTATTATTATTTATTTTTTTTTTTTTTTTTGTTTACTTTTTTTTTACACCAATATTTTCTCTTTTTATTCCTATTTATTTAATTATTTATTTTTTTTTTTTTTTCTTCTATTGGAGGTTTTGGGTAGCCACCCTCCGCTTAAAAATTCGTAGTTATTATTTTTTTATTATTTTTTCTTTCTTTATATAAAAAAAAAAAATATTTTTCAGAAGAAAAGTATATATACTAAATCTCTGTAAATTGTGTGATAACAATATGTATTATAACGATTTTTTGCTACAAATATACAAATTAATAGATTAAACTTGAATCATCTGGTAGCATTGGGAACGTTGGGAGTAAATTTCATAAAACATCAGTTTTGTATAGGAACTCCACAAAGGGGTGGAGAAAGGGGGTAAGTTTGTTTAAAAAAAATGTTGGGCATGAAAAATTATTGAGGGTCGGTCCTACAACCTACCGCTCTATGGGCTACTCCTGAGCAGCTATGGGCTGATTTATCTGAAAATCTCCAAAATTTTTCAACTTTGACCTTGATGAGACGCTATTTACCCCCCTCCCATCTCCATAATTTTTTGTCTCCAGCATTTTTTTATCAAACCTCACAAAATAAACGGTCCCAGCCAGTGGCGGATACAAGAAGGAGGCTTTGGGGGCTGAAGCCCCGCCCCCTGAGAGCCGCCGTAAAATATTTCGATTCAAGAACGTTTCAGAAAAATAATTGAGAACAATCGGAAAGGACTAGGTCCAATTGACAAAACCATGCTATTTTGTTCGCACAGTAGTTTATCACTACGTGGTATCAGGATTCGGGAGAAAAACAGTATCATGTTCTTTCAGATCGAGCAGCATTGCTACCATTACTTGCATTTCGTTTAGATGCCGGTTATCATGACTTAAAATTTTATACAGACACAGCGCTCAAAAATTGTGCTTTGATCAGTAAAACCATACAAAGTGATATTATTGATGTTATTGGTTGTCGAATACGATCAAAGATTTTTTCAAAAATAAAAAATGCCAAATTTTATACAATTTTATGCGATGGGACAACTGATGCTAGTAAAAAAGAATTACTAACTGTATGCATTCATTACGTTGACTTAACGAATGCAGCCTAGTAGAACAATTTTTGGGATTCTCTCACATCATTGGAATTGTCTGTTAAAAACATGCGTGGTCAAGGCTATGATGGAGGATCGAACATTGCTAGAAAAATCAACGGAGTTGAGGCTTTCACATCTGAAGTCCAACCCTTAGCATTTTACACTTATTGTTTCAGTCACTCTCTGAATTTGTGCTGAGGCAAATCATGCGATATTTCTAAAACATGCTAGGCACAGTTTCATCAGTGTCAAATTTGTTCTCGAATCCATCTAAAACTAAACTAAACTATTGAAGTCAAAATTTTCGAACGGAGTCCACAAACAAAAAAACATCGTCTAAAAACGTTGTGTGCGACTAGATGGGTAGAATGGCATGAATGCGTTGATACTTTCAGCGAATTGTTGCTGTTTATCTCTTATCACCAAAATTTCTTCAAAAGCGGTTCATCTTTCAGCTTCGATAACATATTCTGAAAATTGTTAATGCTTTTATATTGTCGCAAACTACAAGACCCGACTCGAAAAATCGCGTGGCGACTCTCATACAAGTAAAATACATTAAGTGGTATATCTACCGAAATATGTGAGCAATCATACTAAAATTTGGTGTAAAAGGTCTGTTTATGGAAGGCAGTTTCTGGATTCAAATCGGACTGGATCGTATCAGTGAGTGTGTCACCGCCCTAAATTTTAAGGCTAATTTCGGCATATATTACAGACTATACAAGCTATTGAGCTAAAATTTGGTATGCGGATGTCGATTACGAATAAAATTTATTTAATAACCAAAAGTAGGCACTATTGAAAAGGTGGGCTTGGCATGCTTTGACTTTTTCATTTTTATTCGATTTTTTCAACATTTTCCATATTATTTTGACTTTAACATTCTTTTAATTTTTTCCAATATATCCCATAAGTATTTTTTCGTCTTTTTCAACATCTTTCAACTTTATTCGTCATTTTCTTTTTTTATTCAATTTTTTCATCGATTTTGTATCGTTTCAACCTCTTCAACTATTATTGAGTTTTTCAACCGCTTTCAATATTTTTCAACATTTTCCATATATTTCGACTTTTTCAATTTGTCAACATTTTTCAGCATTTTGCATATTTTTTGGATTTTTTCAATTTCTTACAACTTTCTTCAATGGTGTCCATATATTTTAGACATTTTCAGTGTTTTGCAATTGTTTCATCACTTTTCAAACTATTTTAACTTCTTTACATTTTTTTTCGACTCATTAAAGCTCTTCAACGAGTTTTTTTTCACAGTTACTTAAAATGGACTTTCAATGCAGTGCATGTAATTTTGGCCTGGCCGAAGATAACATTTGAGTTGTATTTTATTTTTAACTAGCAGATGCCCGCGACTTTGTACGCGGAGCCTGTTTTTCTGCAAAGGCAAACAATTTACTTTTTTTTAAATAGAACTACAGTCAATTTTGGATTCTTCTTCACAGATTTAGAGTTCTTGTTGTTTTCTCTTCCATAAATATTCCATTGCATTGCCATGTGAAAGACAAAAACAAAGCACACACACAAACTAACACATTCAATTAGCCTAGTCCACATTATCACACATGTTGTCCAACATCAATGTTCGATAATGTGAACTTTATGAACGACCGCTTGACACACATGTTGGATGGATTCAAAAATTTTTGATTTTCCTGCTGGCTTGTCCAACCATACAACCTGTGTGAACTGACTGTCAAGCCTAGTGAACTTTTTTCATTTTAAATAGGATTTCATGCACTTTATTTCGATGTGAACGCTTATAAAATCTGCAATTGATGTTTGATGGCATGCTCGATAATGTGAACTCAAACGAATATTGACAGTCACACATGTTGTCAAGCCATGTAGGACAGCATGTGTGTTTTCTATGTGTGAACCTACTGTATTTTTTTTTTCATTCTTCATTGTTCAAAAACTCCGCGTTGTTGTGTTGACAAATTGAGAATGAGAGCGAGAGTAAAATTCCGCTTTTTGTCTTCCATTGCATTGCCATATAAAAATAAAACGCACACACCCTTACTAACTTGCTATTAAACGATTTGTTGTGCTTACATCAGGGGTCGGCAAAATTAAAAGTGTGATTGTGTTGGTGGGAGGAGAGAGGCTGCACCGCAAGAAATTTTTTGTAGAAATCGTTTGCGAAATTAATGTTGCGGCAAAAAGTGAAAAATTAAAAAAGATTAGAAAAGGTATTCAGATTCTACAATCTTGAGCGCAATACATTTTTTTGCTATATGTCGTCAAAAGAAAATAACGAATTGGCGACGAAAAGGCATTTGAAATGCGTCATAATCAATGGTGGGCACTAACATGCATGCACATTTTGTTTCCATGTAGTGGTACAACAACCATATGAAGTTCTACTCCTCTGAAGTAAAATTGAATCGTTGTTGCGCGCTCACATTTGTATACGTATACACAAATGCTCTCCCGTTACTCTCAATTACGCTCTCGTTAGAACTTGCAGAAGAACTTGTGCCCACCTATGGTCATAATCCCTTTTCGTTGTAAATTCGTTCATTTGCCATAGCTGTAAAATAAATTCTCTATGTGCATAACAGACGATAATAGCTACATCCTCGCATGATGTTGCTTTGTCAATGGTTTTTCGACAACTGAATGAAAGAGCATAAGAATGCGTGTAATATTTGAGCGCACAATTGTGCTATGTGGCAGGGATGATATTGGCATATTTGTAAAAGGGCCAAAATTCGAACTAAAATAGGGCTTTTTTGACATAAATAGGGCTTCTGTAAATCAAATTGTATATAACCATTTATATTACAACCAAATTTTTTCTTTTTATAAAATTTATTTTGTTGTTTAAATTTAATTGTAAACATAAATTTTACATATGAACACTAGACCGGTGCGTTTTGCACAAATGTTTAACAATCGTTGGAGCACCGGCAGTTTTAGTTAGTTTAACTATTCAAATGAAGAATGCCGAAACCCTAGCTCCGATAGATGACGGAAACAGGTATCGATATATTTTTGAAGGTCTAAAAACGTGAGGCAAAAATCCAGCCTCGTCAGTACGCAGTACCTCAATTCCCAGCTTACTTTTAGGTCAAAAATGAAAATCGAAGATACGCAATCTTGTGTATTTTTTTCTGCTGAATCCGATGGTGGTATCAGTTTTTAGATCGGACGTCAAATTTTGGCTCTACGTAGACTTTACTGAGCAGGAAAATCGAGTATTTTCGTAAACCCCCAGTTTACGCACTCTGCAATAGAACAGAAAAAATCTGAAAAATTTTTAAAACATATTTTTTTGTAGGTTTTTTTTTGCCAAGTCCAGTGATATAATTGGTTATGCCCTAAGAAATTATTTTCATTGATAAAAAATGAATTTTCGATTTTTCGGGCTTGAATGAAAAGAAAAAACTTTAATAATTTTGCATAGTTCTAGATAAATTGTGTATCATATATTTAATAAAAAAATATAACAGGATGTATGCACAAAAACGCAGGTACTGTACGCATAAAATTAATTAAAAATTTACTAGAAAAATAAACAAAAGAAATACATATTTTGTTTCGAAATGTCGAATTTAGTCATAGCATTTGTTATTTTTTACGTCTTCGTATACCGTCAAGAACAATGTTTGCAATTGCTCACTATTTTTTTTGAAATTATTTTTGTGAACTCTACTGCACATTGCAACGGCTCTTTCAGCTACATCGTTGACACACTGTAATTTTTTACATACAGTGGCTCACAGCTTATTTGATGCAGTTCATAAAAAAACAAAGAAACTCCTGTCTGCAAATAACTACAGGAAATTTTGAAAATCTTTAAATGCAGTTTTACTAGTCACATTTTTTAAAAACATAATGCGTAAAAAAAATTAAAAAAGCAAAATTACATGTTACGCGGGAAGGGGGAAAACGCAACGCACAGTCAAAATGCAGATCACAGCTTATTTGATGCAGTAACTTCAACGTGAACTGGCGCCAATTTGGCGTGAAGTAAAACGGTACTTTTTTTCGTTTTCTTTTTGCGGATATTTTCTAATTGTTTACGCAAAATATTAGTTTGATCAAGCAAGTCAAGGTAACAACAAGTGTCTTTTTTTCAAAATGGGTCGACGAACGACAATTATGCAGCGTGAGTTGGTCATTACACATTTTAAAAATGACCATTCCCAGCGAAAAATTGCTGAAATGGTTAACTTAAGTCATTCCACAGTTCAGCATATTATTGAGCGATTTTTGCATGAAAACAGACTGCAAGATAAGGACAGAAAAGCACCAAATAAAATCTTTAATGAGTCTGATGAGCGATTTATAGTGAGGAAAATTCAAAAAAATCCGAAGCTATCTGCCCCAAAATTAGCGGACGAAGTGCGTAAAGAGATTGGAAAAGAATGCAGCGCTGAAACCATCCGACGTGTGCTTAGAAAACGTGACTATAATGGTCGAGTAGCTCGCAAGAAGCCATTCATTAGCATGAAAAATCGACAAAGCCGGCTGAAATTCGCTACTGAGCATGTTTCTAAAGATTTAGACTTCTGGAGGACAGTAATTTTTTCTGACGAATCTAAATTTAATATATTTGGCTCAGATGGAAGGAATTACGTATGGCGAAAACCAAATACGGAACTAAATAAAGAAAATTTGCGCGAATTACGGGTTTGGTCTAGCCAAACTGCTTTAATTTGGTTAAATTTTATTCTTCAGAATAAAAACACAAAAAGAGATTTTATTTTCAACTTGCTTTATTGCAATGGATCTTAAGACTAATTTTAAACATTTTCTTTATCTTACTTTTAATTATTTTGTGTTTCACATTTAGTTGGCCTTGAAATGCAAAATGTGCAATTAAGCAGATTTTGCATTTGGAGCTTCAACTGAATGTGAAACTTATTTTGCCATACTACAACGGAAGCTTTGTAGACGCTTACGTTGCAGTATGCAATAATTTAATTTGCTTATGATATCTAAGTATTTAGGGGACGGGGACGTAACTCGCGCGACTGTAAAACATGGCGGCGGTGGCGTTATGGTCTGGGCCTGTATGTCAGCAGCCGGCACTGGAAATTTAGTCTTTATTGAAGGAAACATGGACAAAAATGTGTATCTTGATATCCTTAAAGAAAATTTAATCGAAAGTGCTGTAAGACTCGGAATAAGAGACAAGTTTCGGTTCTATCAGGACAATGACCCGAAACACAAGGCAGGGATTGTGCAGACGCTTACGTTGCAGTATGCAATAATTTAATTTGCTTATGATATCTAAGTATTTAGGGGACGGGGACGTAACTCCTCCACCCCTTGATTAGAGATACTCCTGGATCTCGGCTTAAAGTTTATTAGGTTATTTTATTTGGCAAATACACAACTATTACTTAATTCTATATTTTTTTGCAATTTCTTTTAATTCCACATCGTTTATGTTGCTTTCCTGAGCATTGTTTACAATTTTGATCTGAGTTTTCCTCTTATGTAAGTATATTAAAATGACAATGATTGCAAGAATTATTATGGCCAGTGTGATACTTATTCCATAAGACATTTTTTTGTGGAAATGTAGTTCTTCAATTTGATTTGAGTTTTCAAAATTTTCTAAGTTAATTTTTTCTAATTCTGGCATGTTTTGCTCAGGAAGATCATTTAATTGTATGTGAAATTTCTCATAAAATTCTTTCTTTTGATTTATATATTTTTTATTTAGAATATTAATTTTACAATTAGCAAAGTTTATTATATTATTGCCATTTAAGGTTATATTTCTCTTTGTACAATTTTGGTATACGTTTAATTTTACAGCGTTTTTGATTAATAAAGTATCTTCGTCTATTTGTAAAATTTCAGTTTTATTGTTTATTCTGTATCTACATGTATTATGAAATATGCAGTTATCACTTAATTCTAGTTCCTTTAACATGGTGTTCTCTTTGAAGACATAATTTTTATCATTTATATTTGTTATCATTTCATTTTTTTGATCGATTTCTAAATAGTGCTTGTTTGGCAACGGAGTTATTAAAATCAATGTCGTAGTTACATAGTTTTTAGGAATTTTTATACAAATGACTATTGTATCGTTTTTATAAATAAGAAGGCCCATTCTAGCTAATTTTAGTTTGTAAAAATCGATTTTAAAATATTCGATTTCTTCTTTGTTTAATATGCTCGGGGACAAAATGTTATACTTAGCCGAGGCTACATTGTCTTGGATCCGATCTATTTTCCTTTCTATAAATATAAGTTTATACAATGCTTCATTAAATATTATTTGTTCCTGTAGTTCTTTGTTTACAGTGTTTAATGAATTTAAAATTTTAGTTCTGTCCTCTTCTATTATTCTTTTCAAAGTAACAATTGATTTATTAAAGCTACTGTTTATGATAATCTGTTTATTAGAGTTTACGATAAGGTTGTGGTTATTTTCACTATTTACTTTCAAAAATTCTTCTATTTCCTGTTTGTCCGAGTCGGCCATCAGTCCAAAGAGCCAACTATAAACAAAACCAATTCCGTTAAATAACCCTCTCTTTTGCCTATGCATTTTTTCCGGGGTAATAGACTTAACTTTTGCTTCTAGTAACCCTAACTCTGAGAGAAGGATTCCTTTTTTGCTTTTTTCCAAATCGGTCATTTCTATATTTTCCCTAAAGGTGTTCAGGATTTTTTCAATCTCCTCCGGTTTTACCATGTGTAAAATTGTGCTGGTTTCGGTAACGACTTCTACGGTCCTTAAGTGAATTGCTGTATAGCCTTCTTCCTCTGATACAGGATTTACTATTATTAAGCCCTGTGTTGCTGCTATTATCATTATGAGTGTGAGTATAATGAGTTTAGGTGTCTGTAAATTTATAAGGACGTTTTATATTAGTGCTGTGAACATTTTCAAGAGGATATTTCCTAAATTTTGGTTGCTCTTTATGCCTCAAGTTTGTGTAATTTTTTATATAGCCTTCTTGTCTGCTCTCGACATAAGACTCTCTTTTTTTATTTAGTTTCTCCAAAACATGGCGTTTTCTTTCCTCCAACCTACTTTTAATTATTTTGTGATCAATTTTATTGTTGATCACATCGAAAGGAGTACATTTAATGGAGCTATGAAAACTATTGTTGTAAAACCTAATTGCTTTTGACATTTGCTCCTGTATTGGCAATGTCTCTTCTACGTTAAGTGCTCTGATTCTCTCCGTAAGAGTATTGTTCAGCCGCTCTATGTCGGAGTTTCCAGTATGGCTGTTAGGTTTAGTTGAATGGAATTCAATTCCTTCCCTAGTCAAAAAATCCCTAACATTTTTTGTGTTAAATTCGTTATCAAATACAAACTTCCTAACCTTGCCTCTTATTGCTAGATAATCTCTGATTTTTTGTATTATAGTTACATTATTTCTATCGGTTAAATGAAAGCAAACAGAGTGTTTAGAAAATTTATCTATAAAAATGATAAATGAACTTTTACTATTAACGTATGTATCAACGTGTACTATATCGTTTATAGTAGAAGGTGTTTCTGTATGTTTGAATTTGTTTCTTATCGGGTTTCTATCATATTTTGCCGATGAACAAACATGACAATTATTTATTAGTTTATGTATTGAAGTTTTGAGATTAGGATTAAAGATTTTACTTTTAATGCCTTCATATGTGGCTACTATTCCAGAATGTCCACTTTCATATTTATGGAATAAGGCTAATTGTTTTTTCAGTTCGTCATGGTTTTCTATGTCTCTAGCAAGGTAAGAACACTTTACGAATTTAACTTGGTCGTTCCCTGAAAATTCATCAATTAAAATTTTCTGGACTTTGTTGTACTCAGAGTCATTTAAGTCGCAATATACCCCAATTTTTCCTTTTGAAACTCCTCGTCTAATAATATTTATGACATTTCCGTTAACAATGTCATTTTTTTCAATAAAAATTCTTTTGTTATTGAACACTGTTTCTATTTCATGTTCCTTTGTTTCTTTAATGACTATTTGCGTTTTGAACCGGTTGACTACTGTTTCTAATATAGGTATATGGTTACCTAAATCCTCCTCTTGGGAATGTACTGTTTGTACTTGTAAGGATTCATTTTCGCTATCTGTTTCGTCACCTCCGGTTTCGTTAATTATTACATTAACTCGAAAATCTGCTGGTACCCTTTCACCTGTATTCGTGAAATTAAGTATATTAATTTCTTTGGTTTCTGAATCTATTCTGCTCAAGAAGTCTGCAATATAGTTGCATTTTCCTTTGATATATTCTATCTTAAAATTATATTCTCCTAGATCAATTAAATATCTTTGGAGTCTGGGACTAATATCCCTTCCTGAATATTTAGTTATTAACCACTTGAGTGGTTGGTGATCGCTCTCTAAGTCGAATTCTCTTCCAAAGACATATGGCCTAAAGTATTTAACACCCCAAACTATCGCCAACAATTCTTTATCAATTGTTGCGTAGTTTGTTCAACGTCCTAGATGCATATGCTACTGGGTGACCGTCTTGAGTCAAGACGGCTCCAATAGCGAAGTTACTTGCATCTGTTATGATCTTGAAACGTTTAGCAAAATTTGGGTATCTTAGGATAGGAGAATTCGTTACGAGCTCCTTTAATTTTTCGAAGGCGGTAATATAATCCGGGTCATAAGTATTGACTTTTTGATCCTTTTTTAAGAATTTAGTCATAGGATGTGCAATTTTTGCGTAGTCTTTGATAAATTTTCTATAAAACCCGGTCATGCCTAGAAATGATTTAATTTGTTTTTGGGAAGTAGGGAGCTTCAGCTCTTGTATTATTGCGATTTTGCTAACATCAGGCTTAACTCCATTTGTAGTTAAAACATGCCCCAAAAACTGCGTTTCTTTCTTAAGAAAGTCGCACTTATCGATTTGAATTTTTAATTTAGATTTTCTTAGAGCTTCAAATATCTGTCTAATACTAAGAATGTGCTCTGCCAGTGTCGTGCTAAAGACTAAAATATCGTCCATGTATACGACACAAATTTTGTTTATAAAATCTCGAAGAACAGAGTTCATCATCCTTTGAAAGGTTGATGGTGCATTCTTCAATCCAAATGGCATACGAATGAATTCGTAATGGCCAAAAGGTGTAGAAAATGCCGTTTTTTTTCTGTCTTCTTTTCTTACAAGGATTTGATGAAATCCTTTCGCAAGATCTATCGTGGTAAAGTACAGCGACCTTCCTAATTTATCTAAAAGATTATTTAAATTTGGAATGTGAAACTTATTTTGCCATACTACAACGGAAGCTTTGTAGACGCTTACGTTGCAGTATGCAATAATTTAATTTGCTTATGATATCTAAGTATTTAGGGGACGGGGACGTAACTCGCGCGACTGTAAAACATGGCGGCGGTGGCGTTATGGTCTGGGCCTGTATGTCAGCAGCCGGCACTGGAAATTTAGTCTTTATTGAAGGAAACATGGACAAAAATGTGTATCTTGATATCCTTAAAGAAAATTTAATCGAAAGTGCTGTAAGACTCGGAATAAGAGACAAGTTTCGGTTCTATCAGGACAATGACCCGAAACACAAGGCAGGGATTGTGCAGACGCTTACGTTGCAGTATGCAATAATTTAATTTGCTTATGATATCTAAGTATTTAGGGGACGGGGACGTAACTCCTCCACCCCTTGATTAGAGATACTCCTGGATCTCGGCTTAAAGTTTATTAGGTTATTTTATTTGGCAAATACACAACTATTACTTAATTCTATATTTTTTTGCAATTTCTTTTAATTCCACATCGTTTATGTTGCTTTCCTGAGCATTGTTTACAATTTTGATCTGAGTTTTCCTCTTATGTAAGTATATTAAAATGACAATGATTGCAAGAATTATTATGGCCAGTGTGATACTTATTCCATAAGACATTTTTTTGTGGAAATGTAGTTCTTCAATTTGATTTGAGTTTTCAAAATTTTCTAAGTTAATTTTTTCTAATTCTGGCATGTTTTGCTCAGGAAGATCATTTAATTGTATGTGAAATTTCTCATAAAATTCTTTCTTTTGATTTATATATTTTTTATTTAGAATATTAATTTTACAATTAGCAAAGTTTATTATATTATTGCCATTTAAGGTTATATTTCTCTTTGTACAATTTTGGTATACGTTTAATTTTACAGCGTTTTTGATTAATAAAGTATCTTCGTCTATTTGTAAAATTTCAGTTTTATTGTTTATTCTGTATCTACATGTATTATGAAATATGCAGTTATCACTTAATTCTAGTTCCTTTAACATGGTGTTCTCTTTGAAGACATAATTTTTATCATTTATATTTGTTATCATTTCATTTTTTTGATCGATTTCTAAATAGTGCTTGTTTGGCAACGGAGTTATTAAAATCAATGTCGTAGTTACATAGTTTTTAGGAATTTTTATACAAATGACTATTGTATCGTTTTTATAAATAAGAAGGCCCATTCTAGCTAATTTTAGTTTGTAAAAATCGATTTTAAAATATTCGATTTCTTCTTTGTTTAATATGCTCGGGGACAAAATGTTATACTTAGCCGAGGCTACATTGTCTTGGATCCGATCTATTTTCCTTTCTATAAATATAAGTTTATATAATGCTTCATTAAATATTATTTGTTCCTGTAGTTCTTTGTTTACAGTGTTTAATGAATTTAAAATTTTAGTTCTGTCCTCTTCTATTATTCTTTTCAAAGTAACAATTGATTTATTAAAGCTACTGTTTATGATAATCTGTTTATTAGAGTTTACGATAAGGTTGTGGTTATTTTCACTATTTACTTTCAAAAATTCTTCTATTTCCTGTTTGTCCGAGTCGGCCATCAGTCCAAAGAGCCAACTATAAACAAAACCAATTCCGTTAAATAACCCTCTCTTTTGCCTATGCATTTTTTCCGGGGTAATAGACTTAACTTTTGCTTCTAGTAACCCTAACTCTGAGAGAAGGATTCCTTTTTTGCTTTTTTCCAAATCGGTCATTTCTATATTTTCCCTAAAGGTGTTCAGGATTTTTTCAATCTCCTCCGGTTTTACCATGTGTAAAATTGTGCTGGTTTCGGTAACGACTTCTACGGTCCTTAAGTGAATTGCTGTATAGCCTTCTTCCTCTGATACAGGATTTACTATTATTAAGCCCTGTGTTGCTGCTATTATCATTATGAGTGTGAGTATAATGAGTTTAGGTGTCTGTAAATTTATAAGGACGTTTTATATTAGTGCTGTGAACATTTTCAAGAGGATATTTCCTAAATTTTGGTTGCTCTTTATGCCTCAAGTTTGTGTAATTTTTTATATAGCCTTCTTGTCTGCTCTCGACATAAGACTCTCTTTTTTTATTTAGTTTCTCCAAAACATGGCGTTTTCTTTCCTCCAACCTACTTTTAATTATTTTGTGATCAATTTTATTGTTGATCACATCGAAAGGAGTACATTTAATGGAGCTATGAAAACTATTGTTGTAAAACCTAATTGCTTTTGACATTTGCTCCTGTATTGGCAATGTCTCTTCTACGTTAAGTGCTCTGATTCTCTCCGTAAGAGTATTGTTCAGCCGCTCTATGTCGGAGTTTCCAGTATGGCTGTTAGGTTTAGTTGAATGGAATTCAATTCCTTCCCTAGTCAAAAAATCCCTAACATTTTTTGTGTTAAATTCGTTATCAAATACAAACTTCCTAACCTTGCCTCTTATTGCTAGATAATCTCTGATTTTTTGTATTATAGTTACATTATTTCTATCGGTTAAATGAAAGCAAACAGAGTGTTTAGAAAATTTATCTATAAAAATGATAAATGAACTTTTACTATTAACGTATGTATCAACGTGTACTATATCGTTTATAGTAGAAGGTGTTTCTGTATGTTTGAATTTGTTTCTTATCGGGTTTCTATCATATTTTGCCGATGAACAAACATGACAATTATTTATTAGTTTATGTATTGAAGTTTTGAGATTAGGATTAAAGATTTTACTTTTAATGCCTTCATATGTGGCTACTATTCCAGAATGTCCACTTTCATATTTATGGAATAAGGCTAATTGTTTTTTCAGTTCGTCATGGTTTTCTATGTCTCTAGCAAGGTAAGAACACTTTACGAATTTAACTTGGTCGTTCCCTGAAAATTCATCAATTAAAATTTTCTGGACTTTGTTGTACTCAGAGTCATTTAAGTCGCAATATACCCCAATTTTTCCTTTTGAAACTCCTCGTCTAATAATATTTATGACATTTCCGTTAACAATGTCATTTTTTTCAATAAAAATTCTTTTGTTATTGAACACTGTTTCTATTTCATGTTCCTTTGTTTCTTTAATGACTATTTGCGTTTTGAACCGGTTGACTACTGTTTCTAATATAGGTATATGGTTACCTAAATCCTCCTCTTGGGAATGTACTGTTTGTACTTGTAAGGATTCATTTTCGCTATCTGTTTCGTCACCTCCGGTTTCGTTAATTATTACATTAACTCGAAAATCTGCTGGTACCCTTTCACCTGTATTCGTGAAATTAAGTATATTAATTTCTTTGGTTTCTGAATCTATTCTGCTCAAGAAGTCTGCAATATAGTTGCATTTTCCTTTGATATATTCTATCTTAAAATTATATTCTCCTAGATCAATTAAATATCTTTGGAGTCTGGGACTAATATCCCTTCCTGAATATTTAGTTATTAACCACTTGAGTGGTTGGTGATCGCTCTCTAAGTCGAATTCTCTTCCAAAGACATATGGCCTAAAGTATTTAACACCCCAAACTATCGCCAACAATTCTTTATCAATTGTTGCGTAGTTTGTTCAACGTCCTAGATGCATATGCTACTGGGTGACCGTCTTGAGTCAAGACGGCTCCAATAGCGAAGTTACTTGCATCTGTTATGATCTTGAAACGTTTAGCAAAATTTGGGTATCTTAGGATAGGAGAATTCGTTACGAGCTCCTTTAATTTTTCGAAGGCGGTAATATAATCCGGGTCATAAGTATTGACTTTTTGATCCTTTTTTAAGAATTTAGTCATAGGATGTGCAATTTTTGCGTAGTCTTTGATAAATTTTCTATAAAACCCGGTCATGCCTAGAAATGATTTAATTTGTTTTTGGGAAGTAGGGAGCTTCAGCTCTTGTATTATTGCGATTTTGCTAACATCAGGCTTAACTCCATTTGTAGTTAAAACATGCCCCAAAAACTGCGTTTCTTTCTTAAGAAAGTCGCACTTATCGATTTGAATTTTTAATTTAGATTTTCTTAGAGCTTCAAATATCTGTCTAATACTAAGAATGTGCTCTGCCAGTGTCGTGCTAAAGACTAAAATATCGTCCATGTATACGACACAAATTTTGTTTATAAAATCTCGAAGAACAGAGTTCATCATCCTTTGAAAGGTTGATGGTGCATTCTTCAATCCAAATGGCATACGAATGAATTCGTAATGGCCAAAAGGTGTAGAAAATGCCGTTTTTTTTCTGTCTTCTTTTCTTACAAGGATTTGATGAAATCCTTTCGCAAGATCTATCGTGGTAAAGTACAGCGACCTTCCTAATTTATCTAAAAGATTATTTAAATTTGGAATGGGAAACTTGTCGTCGACCGTAAATTCATTCAGTTTACGATAATCGACTACAAGTCGCCATTTTTCTTTACCTGAATTATCTAATTTTTTAGGTACAATCCATAATGGACTGTTGTAAGGGGAATTGCTGTCTCGGATAATGTTTTGCTTCAACATTTCTCCTATTTGTGTTTGGATCTCTTGCTCATGGATCTGAGGGTATCGGTATATTTTAGAATAAATAGGTTTATCAGTGGTAGTCACAATTTCGTGCTGAGTTGCACTTGTGGCGGAAAGATTGTCCCCTTCCTTATACAAAAGGTCTTTGAATTCTAACAGGATATTTGTAACATTTTGTTTTTCTTCTTGATTTAAGTAACCGAAGTCGAATTTATTAAGAATAATTGTGTCTTCATTTGGTTCGACGACGCTTATGTTTTCCACCATATACGGAAAGTTATAGTCTTCAAAAAATATTTTATTTCCTAATATTTCAATGTACTTATGTTCATTGTCAATTTTTGTTTTTAAAGGTATTAAAAAATTTTGTCCTATAATCGCCTCGAATTTTTCATTAGAAAAGTCTATTATTTTCCAATTTAGCGTACCTGTGCAACAGAATTCCTCTGGGAAATGCGTTACTACTTTGAACCTAACTTGATTTATTCCGTTTAGGGTTTTATAATAAAGAGGTTTTACTACTTCTTCTTTAGGGTAATTTTCGATTAATATATCTGGTTTTAAAACGCTAGTTGTAGAGCCTGTGTCTATTAGGCACCTAATTCTTTGCTTTCCTATTGTGAGTTTTATTATGGGTAGTTGAGCTGCCGAGGCAGGGTTAAAAAATTTACCTCACTATTTCCATTTTCTGTCCCTACTTCTTTTATAGTTCCTATATCCATTGGTTCAATTGCATCTTGTTGCCTATTACGATTGGATTGGCTTGAGTTATTTCGCCATGACTGGTAGGAACTACTTTGTTGCCTACTTTGGTTAGAGTTGTCTCGATTAAAATTGCATGAATTTGCATTATTATTCGTAAAATTACTATTTGTTGTTCTTTTTGTATTAGAGCTCTTTGCGCTGTAGTTATTGCTTTCTATAGCTCTATTTGTGTTTGAATTACGGTTATTAGAAATATGAGTATTTTTATTAATATTAGTACTCCTGTGGTTAAAAGCTATAGTTCTTTTGTCCTCTAAAAGTTTTAGCCTGGAATATCTATTGTAAAGGTCAGTCAAACTGTCATTATCATTAATATGTGCCCTAGTTTGTCCATCTATTTTTTCCAGAAGAATTTCTTTTAAGTCCCTGTCAACACATTCTGGGCTATAAATACTGGGTTTTGAATCATCAAATTCGTATAATTCACTTATATCATAGCTTGCCTGTCTAAAAGCATCAAATAATTCTTTTAAATTACTCACTTTAATCGTTCTGCACCTGTTGAAGACATCAGCGTAGCTTCCTTGGGGTTTGAATTCCTGCCTCAGACGCTGTCTTACTACTACCCACTCAGCTTCTTCTCCCAACTGGCGAACACATCTCGCGGCATCGCCACTAAGTTTCTCATTCACAACAATGTGAATTCCAAAATTCTGCAGCTGAATGTTGGATCCACAGAGTGATAGACATCTTTCTACTGACTTGATGAAGGCTAGCACATTAAGATCTTTGCCTCCCAATGGCTTCAAATGCCTGAATTGATTGATAATGTTTTCTGCACTAAGTGATAGTTGTTGCTGCTGCTGCTGTTGCTGTTGCTGTTCTTGCAGATTTGGATGTACTACTTGTGGTTGAGGTTGTAGTTGCTGAAGTTGATGTTGCTGTTGTTCTACTCGTTGCTGTAATTGTTCTTGCTGGTGCCTCAATTCGTTAATTACTTCCTCCTGTCGTCGAATTATGACTGCAAGTTCCTGTGGATCCATAATTGGTCGATTTCTATCGAACACTCTTTGTCTCTGCATATACTTTTTACTATTATATTTATATATATTTTTGTTGTTATTTATAGATTTTCTTCTTTAATTTGCAGTGGTTCTTTTCTCACAAAAAAAAAAAAAAAAATCTTTAGATTTTTTGTTCCGCGACTGCGCCAATTACGGGTTTGGTCTAGCCAAACTGCTTTAATTTGGTTAAATTTTATTCTTCAGAATAAAAACACAAAAAGAGATTTTATTTTCAACTTGCTTTATTGCAATGGATCTTAAGACTAATTTTAAACATTTTCTTTATCTTACTTTTAATTATTTTGTGTTTCACATTTAGTTGGCCTTGAAATGCAAAATGTGCAATTAAGCAGATTTTGCATTTGGAGCTTCAACTGAATGTGAAACTTATTTTGCCATACTACAACGGAAGCTTTGTAGACGCTTACGTTGCAGTATGCAATAATTTAATTTGCTTATGATATCTAAGTATTTAGGGGACGGGGACGTAACTCGCGCGACTGTAAAACATGGCGGCGGTGGCGTTATGGTCTGGGCCTGTATGTCAGCAGCCGGCACTGGAAATTTAGTCTTTATTGAAGGAAACATGGACAAAAATGTGTATCTTGATATCCTTAAAGAAAATTTAATCGAAAGTGCTGTAAGACTCGGAATAAGAGACAAGTTTCGGTTCTATCAGGACAATGACCCGAAACACAAGGCAGGGATTGTGCAGACCTGGCTAATTTGGAAATGTCCACACTTGATGGCACCACCGGCACAGTCACCTGACTTGAACGTCATTGAAAATTTATGGTCTTTGTTGGAAGATAAAATTCGAAACCACACCATATCTAACAAAAACGATTTAAAAAAGGCATTACAGGAAGAATGGAGTCAAATCACCCCAGAAACCACCCAAAAGTTAGTGGAATCTATGCAAAACAGACTGAAGGCTGTTCTAAACCAAAAGGGCTACCACACCAAATACTAATTTTTTAGAAATAAGCAAAAAAATATACTAATTTTAAGTTTTGACTGAACTGTATCAAATAAGCTGTGACCTGAATTTTACCTGTGCTTTTAAGTTTTTTTAATTTAGTTGTTAAACAACAAACTTTTAAAATTAATAAAACACATACCTTAAATAAAATGCTCAAATGATTAAAATTGCGTTTACAATTTTTCAATAACCTTTCCAGTTTCAAAGATATAGTGATTCGAACTTTAAAAAAGGTACTGCATCAAATAAGCTGTGAGCCACTGTATTTCTTAGCCACAAGTATAACTTTCACTCTCAGCCCATTCACTCGGGTCTAAATCCAAAAAGTCTGTAGGAATTCCCGTAATATCGAAAAAGTTCATACTCTTTTGAGTCACAAATCTGGATAAGTTAATATTTTTCAATGTCACGCACGCAGTGTTTATGTATCACAAAGAACGAGCTTACAGTCGGATGGTTTGTTTACGAATATAGCGGGTGTCGGTCTGCGACGGCATATATGCCTACGTTACCGTTATGAAGATTTAACATTAATTTCCGTTTGATTTAATACAGTAACTTGGTAAATTGTTAAAAAAGCCTAGCTATTACATTTCAGAGATTACGATCGTTCAGCAACTATTCAAGCCCGATTTTGTGATATTTTAATATTTCGAAAAATCGAAAATTCATTTTTTATCATTGAAAATAATTTCTTAGGGCATAACCAATTATATCACTGGATTTGGCAGAAAAAACCCTACAAAAAAATATGTCTTAAAAATTTTTCAGATTTTTTCTGTTCTTTTGCAGAGTGCGTAAACTGGGGGCTTACGAAAATACTCGATTTTTCTGCTCAGTAAAGTCTACGTAGAGCCAAAATTTGACGTCCGATCTAAAAACTGATACCACCATCGGATTCAGCAGAAAAAAATACACAAGATTACTTATCTTCGATTTTTATTTTTGATCTAAAAGTAAGCTGGGAATTGAGGAACTGCGTACTGACGAGCCTGGATTTTTGCCTCACGTTTTTAGACCTTCAAAAATATATCGAGACCTGTTTCTGTCATCTATCGGAGCTAGGGTTTCGGCATTCTTCATTTGAATAGTTAAATTAACTAAAACTGCCGGTGCTCCAACGATTGTTAAACATTTGTGCAAAACGCACCGGTCTAATGAACACTTAAGCGTTTAAGATTTTTTTGTATATATCGCTCATTTTCTTCAATAACTTTATAACCCAAAAACGTAAAAATTCAGTTAAAATGCTGACCCTGAAATATCTGATTTTTTGAGTTATGACGTTATTGAAGAAAATGAGCGATATATTGAAGATCTAACTATGGTGAGATCGATTTTTAGAGACTTCTTCAAAAGGAAATTCCGAAGCAAGCGACATATTTGCAGACTTAGCACATAATATTTAAACATTACTCAGGTCAACAAATCGAAAAAAAATTTGGTGCCGAGATATGGTTTGTCGTATTGTATTAAGTATATACTGACAACATTAAAAATATATTTAATTTATTTTTCCTACGTGTCATTTTTGATTAAGCGTCAGTTTTGAATATTCGCTGTAATCGACAGATTTCTATAAATAAATTGATTTTTATATCATGTCTTCATCGCGAAGGAGTTGTCTCAAGGATCTATGTGTTTTGTTACATTTCTGGTGAATACACAGTGAAAAAGTTCAGAAAACCTATAACAGATTTTATAAAAAGTGCTTATTTTGCTTACTTTAAGTCGAAAATTGTGGATGAACACAAGCCGTGGATATGCCAAATTGTTTGTAAAATTTGCTATGGACACTTGAGACAATGCATTAGTGGTAAAAGATACCATATGAGGTTCGGAATGCCTATGCAATGGAAAGAACAAAAAAATCCCTTCGATGACTGTTACTTCTTCTGTATTAATTTGCGTGGTGGAAACGTTAAAATAATGATTTATCCAGACTTAGATTCTGCTAGAAGACCCTTACCACTTTCAGAGGAAGTACCTGTTCCAGCATTTTGTTCCATTCGTGATTCATCAATTGAAGAAGTCATTAATGAAATTAGTAGCGACAGCAATTTCAAAGGAATGCCATCTACAGGACCTAAAAACTATGGAAGAAAGATACCAAGGCCGATGGGATCGCCATATGATGGATGACTATTGCTGGGGGATGCAACGTGATAGTCCCTACTACACCTCATTCACGAAAGTCGTGAAAAATAAAGTTTTTACTGAAATAATTAAGTTGTTTTTCGTGTAAACTTTTTTTTTTTTCAAGTCAAAATCTAGAAAACTATACGAAGGATATCAAAATGTTTGCTAATAATGTAACCATTATAAGGTTCTTAATTAAAATAAAAGTACAGCTCTCGGCACCAAAACCAGTAAGCTGCCCTTTGAAAAATAAAAAATTGTGATTATTTTTCTGAAGAGTTTCGCAAAAAGGGCCAAAAATGAATAAAAAGGGCCACGGGGCTTTTCAAAATTAAAAGGGCTCAAAAAAGCCCTGAAAGCCCCCAAATATCATCCCTGCTATGTGGTGCCGACCACTGCCATACATGCTTCTTTCTATGTATAAGATTCATTTTTTTAGCAATTTTAAAACTTTAATATATTTAAGAGGAATATCGTGATAACTTTAATTATATGTAAAGACCAAGCGCCTGAGAAAGATAACTAAAAAAATTTTATCGAAATTGTTTCTGTAGATTTTGCGTGAATCCCGTTCATCGAAAACGGCTATCATTTTATTTATATAGATTTCTTTCTCAAATGTTTTAGAGCCGCAATATACTATACTTATTTGGATCATATGATCTTAGAATTAAAATCAAAAGTCCAGGGTAAAGTTTTGAGCATTTTACACTTAGAAGGTTTAATACCGATTATCACTCGATGGGGCGCGTTGACAAAATCGTGGATGCTGTTTTACTTATGAAAGTGATTTAAATTGCAGTTAGGTTGAGCTTGAAACCGATATGAAATTGTAGCATCAGTTCTTTTGTAAAACCGATTTCAAAGATGCTTTGAATGCAATGGAAGCATTGACCATTATCAAAACCAAAAAATGGTATCGTTCTTCCCAAGCATCACAATATTACTGCAAATAATTGCCACAATTCCGGTGACTTCGATAACAGCAAAACGAAGTTTTTCTGTGTTAAAACGATTGAAATAGTATTTAAGATCTACAATGACAGAAGATCGTTTTAATGGATTGGCTCTGGGAAATATTCATGAAGAAATCGATATCAGCTCAGCTAAAATTGTTGAATTATTTTCCCAGAAGAAACCTTGCCGTCTTGAAACCCTTGACTAAGCTACTGATTAGATTGTTGTGATATGCCAAAAAATATAAACATTGCTCGTTGAACAGTTCAATCGATATGTATTTTCATTTAAAAACATGTCAGGCCCCCCCCTGAAGAAAATCCTAGATCCGCCACTGGTCCCAGCATATCGAAAAACAAATATTAATAATCTCCATATGTCACTATTCCATAGCTAGTGAGCACCCACCATTTCTTTATACATGTGTATATTATGTTATTGAATTTGAAATTTATATATGTAGATTAAACTACAATTAACCGTCCGTGCATTGTAGATGGGTGCATAGTCCCCAATTCCACCGATGTAACTACATACAGTGGCTCCATCGCAGAATTGGACAAGACTTTGTTAGATATAAATGTGCTCTAAACTTTAGAGCAAACATGCAAAATATGTTGTTTTTTCGCTTTTATTTATACATCATATTATTATCCCTCTGAACAATAAAAAAAATATCAACATTTTTAATTATAACTGTAAGTTTAAATAAAAAAAAAAAACAATTTAAAATCTTGCGCGCAACGAATAATCAGACAAAGCACAATGGCAATGCTAAATGCATCGTTATTTTGCAGAAAGGCATTTGTCATATTCAGTCGTAAATTGCATTTAGTGGCAAACAGTGTCAACAATAACTTAAAATATATTTAAAATGATTCTAAATGGAAAGCAATCTACTGTAGAAATTAGGCAATTCGTAGTCAAGTGACCTTATAAAGGTAAAACTGCAAGAGAAATTGTCGTATTGATTGGAAAAAGTAAATCTATTGTCCACAACATAGTCAAGAGGTTCCGTGATGAGTTTAGGTTGGCCAATAAAAGCACAGAAGGTCAAGGCAAGATATTAAATGAGCGAAAAGAGCGCAAAAACAATATATTTTGCATGTTTGTTCTAAAGTTTAGAGCACATTTATATCCAACAAAGTATTGTCCGATTATGAGATGGAGCCACTGTATGTACCAGTTTCCTCAGGCTAATTCTGAGATTTTTGATAAATGGGTGGAAAATCTTCGGATTTCTGCTTTTAAAATCAACCATACTTAGAGGATCTGCAGCCAACACTTCGATCCGTCGTGCAAAGGCAATAAGCGGCTATTAAAGGGAGCTATTCCGACCCTGAATTTAGGTAAATTATTAAGTATACGCTTAGCCTTTTAAAAATTAATTATATGATTATATATTACCCACGTTATTATACAAATGACATAAATACAACTGTTTTATTGAATAGGTCATTCTGAAGAAAATATAAATCGTCCTCGCATTCACTAAGATGTAGTTGAAAAATATAGGAAATGCTCAGTGCCCAATTGCAAGAGCACTTCCTTAGACTTCGTGCTCCACAAATTCCCAAGTGACCAAACACGAAAGAGGACCTGGCTTGAGGCTTGTGGTGGTTTGAAGGATACCTCTACTTTGTGTATTTGCAACAACCACTTCAAGCCGTCTGACATGGATAAGCACAAAAGGCTCTCACTCACGGCATTCCCTGAGTTTAAAATTCACGAAGAGCTCAGTGAATTTGACGATATTGTAGTCAGTCAGGAATTACAAGAACGCAAATCGCAGCCTTGCGAGAATTGCGAAAAATATTTTAAGCTCGCTGACTACAACCAAAAACAATGTCGCATGCCGAAGAGCGGAAAAAAAATCAAGAACTGCAAGACAAATTTGCAACAAAAACTGGAAACCTTGGAAAGTCAGTTTCAAGATATGAGAGACAATGATCCAAAATATGTCTCTAAAGCTTGTAAGGGCTTGCTTCAGAGAAATAGAGCAGAAGTTCTTTTTTCGCCTGCCTCGATCTGAATCCTCTTGAGATCCTGTGGGATATTGTTAACATGAATATCATCAGGAAACCGCGGAAGATTCATTCAGTCCTTAAAAATATCCTGGGGAAGGATATCGCAGGATATTATTAATAATTTAATATCTTCTATGCCTTAAAGAGTGCGCAAGTCGTCAAGAATAAAGAGTTCGCCATAAAAATGGGGGTGCTTTAGTTTTGTCCGTTAAGTTTTTGGGTTTAAAATGTACCTTCGACGTTAACTTTTTATTTATGAGACGCAGATTTTTTTTAAATTTTTATTTGTCAATAATAAATACGGTGACCATAAATTTAAATTGAAAAAACAGAACAAAAATTGTATTTGTAGAAACGTATTTTTTTATATTGAAAGTAACAAAAAAAAACCAAATTTCATTGTATACACGTAATTTCTTAAGTTATCCGATGCCATAAGAATCTCAGATATTTCTTTTTTTGAGATAAGTACACACTCTTTGATTAGTATGGCAGAATAGTGTAACAAAAATATATGCATCAAATTCAAATCATTGGTAATTTCTGAGGTACAAGTTTTTTTAATAATGTTTTCCTGGCTTTGTAAATATTACTTAAACCCTAAGCAGTTAAGATCATAGTTGAAGCTCGTTATTAAAATAGATTTAACAGTCTCAATTTTCATATAGAACTTTTCGTCAGTTAGAAATTAAGTTCTACTATGTTTAAAATATTTTGAAAAGGTATGGCATTTTTTTTTAAATATTCAAATATTTCAACCTATTTATCCTCGACTAGCTTTCCACCATCCGTCCATTCCTTTAGTATCTCACAAGTCACATAACTTTTAACACATGTAAACTCATCAGATAGTTCGCTGTAATTAATTTTAATTCGACTCCTCTTTCCCATAATATACAAAAGTATGTCAAATTTCTTTCAACCTTATTCGAAGATGGCATTGTACGCAACAGTACCCATTCCATCACTTCAACCTCTTTAAATGCATAATCCCACTGATGTAGATAATCAATGCAATTCTTATAAAAACTTTTGACACAATCTTTCAATTTACTTATGTTTTCAGTTCCTGTTTTTTCTAACTCTGAAATTATTTTCTTGATCATGAAAGGTAAACAAATTTCATTTTTGCGATCAGCGAAAAACCAGCAAAAATTTGGGATCAAATCCAAACCGACAAACTAAGCGTCACGGTATGTACATTGCACAATCAGCTTTTTGATAGAGATTGCTAATTGATATCGATAACAACTTACATATCGATCAGCAAAGGGTTGACGTTAGTAGAAATAGACTTATAATGTAGATTAGTAAATAGTAGATTTGCATGGCGCATGAAAACAGAACAAAAAACAGAACATTTGCGAAAAACAGAACACTTTTGTAATTTTCCACTAAAAAAAAATACGCAGAACAAGCGCCTTAAAAATAGAACTGTTCTGCTAAAAACAGAACGGATGGTCACCGTAATAATAAAGGTATAAATAAATACGTAATATGTTTTAAAAACGTAGTTTTAATAAAAAAATCATGATTTGAAAAAAATGTACTAAGGGGGTGCTTAAGTTTTGGCTAACACTGTAATAGCAAGTGCCTTAAAATTTGGTGTCCGGATGCACATAGCCTATGTTAAGCACTTCACAAAATATGAACGGGATTAGACACCAGGGGCGTGGTGGCTATAAATTTTTAATTTAGGGTGGCCCTCATACGCAAATATTTTTAAAATAGCATTTTTACAAAGACCACTTAATCGATTCACATGGAATTTACACCACATGTCTCTTATATTGAGACGCATAGCTAAGACGATGAAACTTTTATTTAGGGTGACCTTCATATACAAATATTTATAAATTTAATTTTCACAAAAACTGCAAAACGATTCACACTGAAATTACACCACGTAGCTTTTATATTTAGAGGCACAGTTATATATATACAACTTATACAAAAATATTTTTAAATATCATTTTCTCAAAGACCGCTTAATCGATTATCATGAAACTTAAACCACGTGGCTTTTATACATATTAAGAGGAACAGCTTGGTCTTTAAAGAAATATTTAGGGTGCATTCTTTGGGTGGCCCTCATACAATAGTATTTTTTAAATAGAGTTTTCAGGAAGACCGCACATCGGATTTACAACACGTTTTCCTAGGTCAAGTTTTTTTAAATGTTCATATGGTTTGGCGAAGGTTCTTAGAATAGTTGGGTTTGGAAAAAAATTAGCGATGACCGTCACCAAAATCAAATTCATCATAACTCATCGACTGTTTGACTCAGATGAAAGAGACTTGGTAGATATATAAAAGATACATAAAAAAATAAATTTCAATAACAAAATGGGCATTGCCGCACCCCCATATGCCAAAACTGAAAACCTTACCTATGTCTATACTATTATACAGCGAGGTAAAATTTGTTTGTTTGTATGTAGAGGTTAATCACTGGAACTACTGAAACCGAAGGCTATATGTATTTTATTTTAATAAAAGCAAGGGGCGTGACACTTTTCATGCAATAAAAACCTTTAAAAAGCTATTATCTTGGTTCATATGATAGCGAGAGTCTTAAAACTCAGAGGTAGGATGCACATAGCCGCTCTTAAGAAGTCCACAAAATATGATCGGGGGAACAAAAACACTTAAAACGCTGTATCTAGACACCTATGACAGCAGAAGTTTTGATATTTGGTGTAAGAAGTACATTATCTATGCTAAACACATTTTGACAGCAGCGCGTGGCACCCATACTATTTTTATACCCTACACCGAGGATATATTCACTTTGTCTCTCCGTTTGTAACACATCGAAGGGGGCGTGGCAGGTATGGAAAAGTACATATATTCTTGATCAGCGTCACCACGTGAGTCGATTTAGCGATGTCCGTCTGTCTGTCTGTCTGTTGAAATCAGGTTTACGGGAAAGCCAAGAAAGCTAATTGAATGAAACTTTCACATAAAGGTCACATCTTCTTGCAGGCATCTTGCTATTGAAAATGGACGAAATCGGTTGACGGACACGCCTACCGCCCATACTCTATGTATATTTACCCAGGCTCATTTTGAAAAAAGTTGCAGCGACTTTGATGAAACCTGGGTTTGAAGTTTCCAATGGGTCGTACAAGGGCGTGGCACAGCCCTAAATTTTATCATTTATGCCACCATATCTTGTAGGCCGTTCAAGATATTGCAATGAAATTCGGTAAACGGATACATATCGAATATATCTTGAATTGTGATAAAAGTGGGCGGAATTGAAGAAGTGGGCGTTGCAATTTTCAACTGTTAAAATTTTCTGAAAATTTGCAGAAATGATTTTCATAAAAATTTTGGAGATAATGCCGCTGAAAGTAGTCATCAATACAAGCTCAACCACTTTACTGAAAAAACTCGTTGAAGGGCGTGGCACCGCCCACAATATTTATAAACGTTATATTAAAAGAGCGAACAACGTAATCGTGATGAAATATAATGAGGTAGATATACTTGCTATAAGGCCTCTTATTACAAAACTTGGTCCAATAGTACCTGTGGGCGTGTCACCTCCCATATAAGCAAAAACTGTTTATTGTTATAGATAGTGTGCTAAGAGAGTAATCTTCATAAAATTTGGTGTATAGCCTATACAGTATAGGTGTCAATTACTATAGGCTTTAAAAATAAATTAATTTTGACAGAATTGCATCAGTGGACGTGGCACCCCCCATATTAACATAAATTTGTAAGCGCTGTTTTAAGTGAACTATTGCAGTAATTGCTATGAAATTTAATGAAAGTGGTTCAGTTGCTATAGAGTATATCTGAATCAAAAGTGGCTGAAATAGCACCAGTGGGCGTGGCACCTACCATACAAATAAAATGCGGTAAGTGGCATATTAATCGAAGTATGTGAGCAATCATACTTAAATTTCGTGTTAGGTGTTTGCTTAGGAAAATCTATTTCTGGATCGAAACCTGGCTGGATTGTACCAGTGGGTGTGTCACCGCCCTAAATTTTAAATTTAACTGCAGCATATATCGCAAACTATACAAGCTATTGTGCTGAAATTGTATATGAGGATGTCGATCACAAATATAATTTGTTGAACCAAAAGTGGGCGTGGTATATTTCAAATTTTACATTTCTATTCGATTTTTTCAACATTTTACATATTCTTTCGACTTTTTCAGCCCTTTAACTTATTCCAATATACTCTATATGTATTTGTTCAACTTTTTCAACCTCTTTCAACTTTCTTCATAAGTTTCTTTATTTTTTCGACTTTTTCATCAATTTTGAATAGTTTCAAATTTTTTCAACCTCTTTCATTTTTTTAGAGTTCTTCAACCTCTCTCAACATTTTTCAACATTTTGCATATCGCTCACTTACCTCAAGACTGGCATAACTCAAAAAACGTGTTTTTTAGACATACTTTTCATCATTTTCATATAAAAAGCAACTTATTGAAAACTTTAATTGCGTTTTTCTCCCACTTTATGTTTTTTGAGTTATGCCAGTCTTGAAGTAAGTGAGCGATATATTTACGACTTTTTCAATATTTTTCAACCATTGTCAACCCTTCTAACTTTCCTTTGAAATACTACAAGATACTCAAAATATGAGACAAATTTTGTTGCGCTTCACAACTAAAGACGTTCATTCATTCATAAAAACTCAACTAAACAAGAAGAAAGCACCAGGTCATGACCTAAGAACCGCTAATATGCTTATTGAATTACCTTGCTGTGCAGTCAGACACCTACCCAAAAAGCTGGAAGATGTCTCAAATCACAATGATTTCTAAGCCTGGGAAAAATCCCACACAAGTTTTATCATATCGGCCAATAAGCTTGTTGCCAACCAAAACTTTTTGAAAAGCTGCTGCTCTCGAAAATTTTGCCCCACATGAACCAACTCAACATAATACCTCAGCACCAATTTGGTTTCCGCAAAAAACATGGAACTATAGAGCAAGTTCACAGGATAATAGCAAAAAACGGAAAGACATATGAAGAAAAAAAATACTGCTCAGCAGTGTTTCTTGATGTAACTCAAGCTTTTGATAAGGTGTGGCACGATTGACTTATACACAAGATAAAAAAATTACTCCCTAAAAATACCCATGCTTTATTAGGGTCCTACCTTACAGGACGAAAGCTCAGGGTTTAATGCAACGATTACATTTCAGATGACGTTGACATTTTTGGAGGCGTACCACAAGGTAGTGTTCTTGGCCCGATTCTTTACCTAATTTACACTTCTGACTTGCCAACAATCAACTCTGTGCTTACATCTACTTTTGCTGATGACACTGCAATTTTGTCTTGTGACGCAGACCCTCATAGTGCGTCACATACCCTCGAAGAACACGTGCGTCTAGTTGAAACATGGCTTTTAAACTGGCGAATAAATGTAAACGAGCAAAAAAGTAAACACGTAACTCTTACACTCAATAAAAAGACTTGCCCCACAGTTCACCTAAATAACACCGCAATACCTCAGAGCACTGAAGTTAAAGACTTAGGTATGCACCTCGACAGACGCCTTACTTGGAAAAGTCATATTGAAAAGAGAAAAATTCAAATGAAGTTGAAAGCATCAAGCATTAATTGGCTTTTGCATAAACATTCAAAATTCAGCCTTGAATTTAAAGTTCTTTTGTACAAAGCTATTATTATACCTATATGGTCATACGGAATCCAGCTGTAGGGCAACGCAAGCTTATCGAATTTAGAAATATTGCAAAGGTCTCAGTCAAAAATACTTCGAACTATTTCCGGCGCACCATGGTATGTCAAGAATATAAACATACACCAAGATCTTGGTATACCTTTCGTTAAGCAGATACAGGAAAACATAAAGCGATCGTATCAACATAAACTACAGCAACATCCAAGCATACTGGCTAGGAACCTACTCCTAACATCGAATACGTCTCGATTGACGAGACAAGACTTACCACCCCTGTAGCTATTATGTATACGCATAAGGGATACTCCTTTCACAACTGAAGATAAAATTTGAAAAAAATATCATTTCTAAGCAATGGCTTGGAAAAATCCGACGTTCTGTTAGTTTCTTAAGATTTGTATGATTATTGTTAGTCTCCAAGCGAGTTGGTTCAATAAATAAACATAAAGTTTGAAAAAAAAAAAAAAAAATTTTTTGACCGTACTCCATCGATTAGACCAAATAAGATTTGTTTGCAAAAATGGGTCAAAAACGGTTCTTCCAGGGTCCGGAGCCAGCCTATGTGATGTCCAAAACCCTTCATCGACCTCCCGATAATCGTATATCCCTTATCCAACAACATCTTACCTCGACTTAACTTCGGAAATTAAAAGTTGACTTATGAAATTTTTAAAAAAACTTAGCGTCAATATGTAATTTCCTAAAAACGTAAATAATAACATTCAGTTAGATGGGGCTCAAATTATAAGTTCACTTACCTTTAACCCGTCGTCGATGAGGTTCGGAAATGTAACATAGTCAGTGACGTGTGAAATACCACAAACATTTCTAACTATGCTTTGTCAAATACGGCTATTAAACTTTTTTTATAAATACCCTACAAGATATGACTGACCGAAAATCCAACATATTGATCACTATCGATGCTGCCCAGAGAACGAGCAGGCGCTCAAAGAGCGTAAAAATGAGAACGAGGAGGCGCTTAAAGAGCGTAAGAAAGCGTGCACATATACAGAATTGATAAGCCAATCATCAACACATGCTTATCGTGAGCGCGCTTGCATGTAGTAGTGGGCACCACTGCCCAGCAGGCCAATGAGCAAGGCCTTACTGGGAGAAGGCCTGCTAGCACTGCTGCGATTATATAAGGACTTCTCAAAACTAGATTTTCATGCAAATAAAAATACAATCACAGAAGGCATAATATGCCTTGCCACAACAGACGTGCTATCAGGCCTGATATTAGAAGGCAAAGAAGAAGGACTCCATTTACTTTAGCGCTTTTCTGTTTCTTTTTTATTTCATGTATTGCAATGTTTTATGATTCGGCATAACTTTTTTGTCATATGCATTGTACATATACGACATGAAAAGTATACACATGGTTAGAAATTAAGAGAGGCGTGCATATTGCCAGGCTAGTCTTCTGTTGTTTCATGTTATGTTAAGAAGTTTTGTGTATTCTTTGTCAAATTGTAAAGTCATTAAAAAAATATCAAGTGAGATGGCGCGGATAAAAAAAAAACAACTAATATTTAGAGTCTTTAAATTTATTAAAATTAAATTTTTGTCAAGTACTCTGTGAGTCCTTCTACGGTAAGCGGTCTTAGAAAGCCTGCTTAGGAAGGCCTGTTTTCTGCGGCCATTTCATATAAAAAAGAAAGTACGTTTGAAAGGACGGTGGAAGGCCTTATACTTACCAAGGAAGGCCTTATACTTACCAAGGAAGGCCTTCTAGAAGCACTGTTAGCTCCTGCCCTTGCCTACTGGGTGATCATGATTTTCATTTTTACTAACACATAGATAAATACTTTTGCTTTTAAATCAAAGCACAGTAAAAGAGACTGTTCCACTGCGTACATTAATGACATAAGAAGGAGTAGAAGGAAACAGATAGATAGATAGAAAATTTGACATTTAATAGAAAAAATAAAAAGTTTGTGTAGCAAAGAAAAATAAAAAGCAAGAATAAATTCGCAATTGGAAATAATTCAAATCAAAAGATAAGTTTAAATCGAATCATAAAAATAAATGTCTTATTAACATAAAATCTTTTTAGCATATCATACTTGGAACTATTGATAAAACTCAAAAGCTTCACATTCGTACCGTGCCACTTGGTAAAGCACCACGCCGCATTGCTTATCAAGAATTTTCACAAACATTTGGTGTTGCTACTTTACGTATTGACGTACAGGATCGTGGTTTACCAAAACCTTTTAGACCAAGTGCTTCTACACAGGCAAAAAAAAATGACTTTCTCTTCGAGCATCGAACTAAAGCCAGGAGGCGTTAATTCCTCCACAACAAACGCAGATTTTAGACAAGAACTCGACATTAATGATTTGATAATTGCTACCAGAGGTGGCAGGTTTTCAATTAGGTTATATGTTAATGTATTTAGGTTTAATTTAACTATGCAATAGTATATACAGTGGTGGCCAAACTTCATATTGAATATATTAATATTTTAGCCCAAGAATTGTAAGCTAATATTTTTCAGTGAGTGTTGCTTACAACAAGATGATGAAGTACAGTAGTCCCCGTTTAATTGAATCACACTTAATTGAATTTCCCTCTTAATTGCTCGAACCGTAATGTCATTATTAAACTCCCATAAGAAATGTACAGCGTTTTTCTCGTTTAATTGAATCCCGCTTATTTGAATTTCCCGGTTACCGTGATATACTAATTCTTATAAAAAATCCCGCTTTATTGTTTCAAAAAAAGTGGCATCATTTAAAAATGCCAATAAAAATAATAATTGGCTACACATTTGTTTTGAATTGTCAAACAGCTGTTTTTGGCGAACCATGCTATCGACTCTTGACCGATAAGAAAATTGCAAAGACCGTTACAGCATATTTGACCTCGGATCAATCAGATTTAGAAGAGGAAGATTTTTCTTATAAGCCCATTCCAGCGAAAAAGCTTCTAACAGCGATTGAACCTTAGTAGCTGCATTTTCTCAGTGAAGAACATTTTCCAAAGGACTAGAGCATAGGTGCACTCACGTTGTCTCTCAAAAACTAGAATGTGCAAAACAACAATAATAACGAGCTTCTTCGAAAGGAATACATGAGCCCCACATTCGAGCTATAGAATAAAAAAAACAAAAATTTAAATGAATTACTAGGTATGTTCCGTAACTTTTGGAGCAGAAGCCCGCAATTTGTGAGAATAAGCAAAAAAAAAAATTCTACGGGAATACGTTTAAGTAAAAAGTTGTAACTTCTTAAGAAAACTTCATAAACACACTTATAATTTTTCAATTTTCAAATTTATCTTTATTTTATTTTTGATATCAATCCTTTTACTATTATTTATTTTGTTGATTGAAAAAATTTCACATTTACTGCATAAGCTTGAAAATTATTACTACGCTAAATTTGAGTAGCAGAAAATAACAACATTTGGTAGGGACTAGACGATATCTACTACAGCTGCCATGCGGAGAGGCGCGAATTGGGATGCGGATTCGTAGTAAGCAAGAGACTTCGCCACCATATCTCCAGGTTCACACCTGTGAGCGAAAGGTTGGCTACGATCCGCGTCAAGGCTCGAGTTTTTAACATCAGCTTGATTTGCGCGCACGCACCGACGGAGGAAAAGGACGATGCTGTCAAAGATGCCTTCTATACGAGACTCGAGGAAGTATACGACCGCTGCCCGGCCCATGACGTTAAAATTGTACTCGGGGATTTCAACGGAAAGGTCGGAAGAGAAGGTATATTTGGCCCCACTGTCGGTCAGTTCAGCCTTCACGAGACCACCTCAAACAACGGTCTACGGCTGATCGACTTCGCCGCGGCGCGAAACATGGTAGTATGTAGTACCAGATTTCAACACATCGATATCCACAAGGCCACCTGGCTGTCCCCTGATCAGAAAACACGCAACCAAATCGATCATGTTGTGATCGACGGAAGGCATGCTTTCAGCGTGCTAGATGTTCGTACGTTCCGGGGAGTCAATATTGACTCCGATCATTATCTTGTTGCAGCCAAGATACGCATGCGGCTGTGCAATGCAAAGGATGTACGCTCTGGTACGCAACGAAAGCTGGACGTCGCTAAGCTGCAATCACATCGGACGGCCGAAGCCTATTCCGCTCGCCTCTCAGAACTGCTCCTTCAACCTGACTCTCTACCCGATGATGCCGGTGGACTTTGGACGCATATATCCCGCTCCATGCGCTCTGCCGCTGAGGAAGTCATTGGTTTCCGACGCCCACTTCCGCGAAATCAATGGTATGACCAGGAGTGTCGTGAAGCTAGTGCAGTGAAAAACGCCACCTACAAAAGAACCCTGCAGTCAGCAGCAACGAGAGCCGTGCACGAAAACTACTGGGAAAAGAGAAAGGATGAGAGGCGCCTTTTCAGACGCAAGAAACGAGAGCAGGAAAGGCACGAGCGTGAGAAACTCGAAGTGTTACGGGGCAGGAATGATGCTCGAAAATTTTACCAACAAGTCAAGCGTCTGACCCAAGGTTTCAAGCCCGGAGCATCTACATGTAAAGATGAACATGGAAATCTGGTTACGGATACGCAGGGTGCACTGAAATTATGGAGGGAACATTTTTTCAAGCTGCTTGCTGGCGATGACTCCACCAATCCCGCATTTGGAGAAATTAACCCGATGCCACCAATCAACGACGATGGTGTGGACGTACCACCACCTAGCCATGACGCGGTACGAGTTGTGATCCAACGACTTAAGAACAACAAAGCGGCTGGTGCCGATGGCCTGCCTGCTGAATTGTTCAAAACTGGCGTCGATGAGCTGATAGGGTGTATGCATCAACTCATCTGCAAAATATGGCTAGTTGAAAGCATGCCCGACGATTGGACTCTCAGTGCCCTTTGTCCTGTACTGAAGAAAGGTGACCCGACAATCTGCGCTAATTACCGGGGAATCAGTCTTCTTGCCATCTCTTACAAGGTCCTATCGACTGTACTGTGTGAAAGACTTAAGCCGTTTGCCAACACACTGATTGGGCCTTATCAGTGTGGCTTTAGACCTGGTAAGTCCACCATAGACCAGATCTTCACACTACGTCAAATTCTGGAAAAAACCCACGAAAAACAGATCGATACCCATCATCTCTTTATTGATTTTAAAGCTGCTTTCGATAGCCCGATACGGGATTGCCTGTATGCCACCATGTCTGAGTTCGGTATACCTGCGAAGCTGGTGCGGCTTTGCAGAATGACGTTGAGCAACACAGCCAGCTCCGTCAGAATAGGAAGGGACCTCTCCGAACCATTTGATACCGAACGAGGTTTCAGACAGGGCGATCCACTATCCTGCAACCTCTTCAACTTTGTGATGGAAGGGGTGTTGCGAAGAGCCAGTGTACATCGTAATGGCACTATTTTCTACAAAAGTGTCCAGCTCCTTGCATATGCCGATGACATTGATATTGATATCATTGGACGTTGTAAGCGAGATGTTACTGCTGCGTTCTCTGCTATCGAAAAAGAGTCAGCGAAAGTGGGTTTGACGGTGAACGAGGGCAAAACAAAGTATATGCTGTCCACAAACAGGGAGACGCGGCGTATTGGATCCTTTGTTACTGCGAACAACTATACTTTTGAAGTTGTCAAGGAATTCACCTATCTTGGCACCGCCGTGAACACTCAAAACGATGTCAACCTGGAGATAAAGCGAAGACTAACTCTTGCTAATAGGTGTTACTATGGTCTCAGTAAGCAATTGAGTAGTAGATACCTCTCTCGCCCGACAAAACTGACACTCTACAAGACGCTCATCTTACCCGTGCTACTTTACGGCGCAGAAGAATGGGTTGTGTCGCAGACTGATGCAGCCACGCTTGGGGTGTTTGAGAGAAAAATTCTTCGCAAAATCTTCGGTCCTGTTCACGTCGGCGACGACTACCGTATTCGAATGAACCACGAACTGTACGAGCTCTACGCTGACATTGACATAGTCAAGCGCATCACTATCCAACGTCTGCGCTGGCTGGGACATGTTGTGCGTATGGACGAAGAAGCTCCGGCGAAAAAGGTGTTTGATGCGGAAGCCGCTGGGCGACGACGAAGAGGAAGACCATGCCTCCGATGGAAAGACCAAGCCGAACAAACCCTATCCACGCTTGGTGTGAATGATTGGAGAAGGCGCGCGCGAAGCAGAGGCGCCTGGAGAGAGCTTTTGAGGTCGGCCGTAACCCGGTAACGGGTTGTTATGGCCACCCAAGTAAGTAAGGTAGGGACTAGAATTGTTATTGTCACACTCTTCTGCAATTTGTTTTGTAAAGGAACAAGAAATAGTAAAAAATGGCACAAATTATCAAAATTTTTTACGAATTTTTAAATAATGGAACAGACCTACTATGTACCTTATTTTCTGTTATCAAATGTTGTTTATATTATATATTTTAATTTATTTTCTTTTGTTTTTGTTAAGAACTGATATTTTGTTTTTTTAACGAAAATAAATATTTTTTTCCCATGAAGTATGTAGCTGTTTTGCTTAACTAAACAAAATTTCAATTAAGTGGTATTGTTTTTATTGAACAATAGTGCAACTAAGCGGAATTTCTTTAATTGGATTTTAGTGTAATTAAGCGGGATTTTGTTATTTGAATTTCCCGAATAATTGAGCAAAAGTGCGAACATTTTAGCATGTTTAATTAAGCGGGGATTGCTGTACCGTTAATTTAAATGGTTGTTTTTACTCTAAATTTCCACATATTAGAAACATTTGAAACTAACGCGCCTTTCAAGATGGCCACGAATTTAGCACAATTTAAAAATATCGCTGATTTTTTTTTAAATTTTGTTTGATTTGTTTTATTTCGTATGGTATGCTTCAATTATATAATTTTGAGTTTAATTTTAACAAAAAATATTTTAAGATATGGCAAAAGGAGAGTGGTGCTCAGAGATTCGCCGGCAGGTAATTCATGAAATGAAAAATTATGGTAGCACAGTTGCAGAAATCAGTCGGTCCCTAAAATATTCCAGAAAGGTGGTAAAAATACATTACAACGCATACAGCAGTATGGGAGCACTAAAAATGTAAAATAGTGTCCAAGAAAGCGCAAAACAACAGTGAAAGAGCACAGTTTAATTCATAGAGCTTCACTTAAAGACCCTTTTAAAAGCTCCAATAAACTTAAAAATTAAGTTTCGTCAGAATTCAGCATAAATGTGTCCTCCAGAACCATAAGAAGTCATTTAAATAAAAAAAAATTACGTGGATGCATAGTCCAACATAAACCACTTGTGTCACAAAAAAATATTAAATGAAGAATCGCGTTCGCAAGAGAACATTTGATCAAACCGATTAATTTTTGGAAGAATATATTTTAAGGTGATAAAGCCAAGTTTTGTCACTTCGGATCCGATCATAAAATGGAAAACAATATTTATGGTAAATCCAAAAATTAATCTGTTAATGATTTATTTTTGAACTTTGTCTCATTCTTCCCTATTTCTTTCAAAATTTCATCAACAAGTGGGGAAAATTTTTCCATTGAAAATTGGTCAGAATGAACCCTCGAACCGTTATAAAAAGTAGTTCGGTTTTCGGTTCGGATCAATCATTTGTCGAAAATTTCGGTTCGGTTAATGGTTCAGTTAATTATTAAAAAAAGCGGTTTTCCGGTTCAAAACCGGTTCACGTCCCTGATACAAAACAATAATCTTATAAGAAAATTAATAAGATAGAGTAAAGTAAAGTACTAAAGTTAATTGAACTCAGACAGCATAAGTACGTTTTGTTTTCTTTTCTTTGTTCAGTGTTGTATTCTGATTGCTCTATTTTGTAGTTCCTCAAACGTTTCTTCAGAGTATTTACCTATTTTGTGGAGTTTCCTTGTAGCGGGGTCATTGAGGTGGAATGTGACATAACCCAGTTGTGTTTGCCTATGTGCTTCTTCTTCAATGTGTAAGATTTTTTACCTTCACTTACTAAGAGCGCGGTGGCGGTCTTGTGATGAGAAAGCTTTTTCTGTTTATAGTGGTTTGTCACACTCCACCTCATTGATGATGACTTATAAATTACAAGCGACCAAGGAATTCAATTTACATCACAAATCTTTAGTGAACTTCCTAGAACTATCAGCATATCGCATCTTATGGCATGATTCGTTCTTTTCACCGGCAATTTGAAACGTCTTTAACTTATTTAGGTAGTGATAATTTTAACACTTGTCAATCTATCAATCAATTTGATTTGAAATAATTCTTCGTTAATCTTGAGCGTGGCTGGGCAAAACGTACCGCGCGCGGTACTGCGGCAGAATGAGAATAACTTTTCATATACGTATATAAAGCAGAGAGCGTAAAATTTAATTCAGTTTGCTTTGAAAAGTGAACAAAGCACAACTACACATGCATTGAAGAACATTTAAGAGAAACACACTTGTAGTGGTGCCCACCTATGATCTTGAGCAGAGCTGGGCACCACTACACGTGTGTTTTTCTTAAATGTTCTTCAATGCATGTGTATTTGTGCTTTGTTCGCTTTTCAAAGCAAACTGAATTAAATCTTATGCTCTCTGCTTTATATACGTATATGAAAAGTTATTCTCATTCTGCCGCAGTACCGCGCGCGGTACGTTTTGCCCAGCCACGATCTTGAGTAATCATTCATATAATTGTTTGTTAAAGTTTAACATTCTTGTTGAAACGAATTTAAAAAGCTTCACATTAAAAATAAATTTAAAAGACTAAATTTCTAACTAAAAACAAAAACCTTTTAAGGGTAAAACAAATTAAAGTAATTGTACGATTTTTGTGCCCAGTACTTTATACATGGTATTAAATGACAGTCATGACCGGTGCTGCCCAGAGAACGAGCAGGCGCTCAAAGAGAGTAAAAATGAGAACGAGAAGGCGCTTAAAGAGCGTAAAAAAGCGTGCACATATACAGAATTGATAAACAAATCATCAATACATGCTTATTGTGAGCGCGCTTGCATGTATTAGTGGGCACCACTGGTCATGAGCGTGACTGGGCAAAACGTACCGCGCGCGGTACTGCGGCAGAATGAGAATAACTTTTCATATACGTATATAAAGCAGAGAGCGTAAAATTTAATACAGTTTGCTTTAAAAAGCAAACAAAGCACAACTACACATGCATTGAAGAACATTGAAGCGAAATACGCGTGTAGTGGGGCCCAGCTCTGGTCATGAGTCATGACAGAACATAAACGATGCGAATGAGAGCAGTGTCAACTCAAACATAACCACAATCAGTTGTCAAAGTTCAGGCTTACAAAAAAAAAAAAAAAAAAATGCCTTTTACTTTACTACGTGAAAGTTTAAAATTATTACGTAGAAAACAACGCAACTTCGTCACGAAGTACCCAATATAAAACCTTACCAATTTAAATGCACCTGAAAATAGGAAATAAAAATCCAATTTGTGCAATAAACATACAAAATATGACTACTTTTAAGTTGTGTACGACGAATTCATATTCACATTTTTGTCTCCAAGGATTTTTGCCAAATTTGTTTGCGATTTACTTATGCATTCATTTTAAAATAAAGAAGAAAAAAAACAAATTGCTTAAGCAAATTGCGATACTTCAATGGTACAACTCAATTTGCTTTTACTTCTCATGGAGTGGCTCTTGAACGCTTAGAAAAGGGATACAAAACTGCTTGCCTATCTGTTGAAAACATTTGTTTTTGTTGTTGGTTATTTTATGTCATAACGTCAATATGGATGTTGGGTCGCATGGAACGTGTCATGTTTTTCCAATTTTGTTCGCCATAAACATAAAACGCTATTTTTTTCATCATTTCTATGGCAGGTGATGCCACTTGAAGAATAAAAAAAATAAATCTGAATATCCATGTTTTTTAAAGAAATTTTTTGTCAAAATTTGCGCAATATGCTTTGAAATTTGACGAATAAAACTTTATGTAAAATATAACATTCAATTGTGCGAAAATGTTTTGCAAACTTTTCAAAATTTTGCTAATCATTTGATAATGCTTTTTATATCTTAAAAAAATCGTTCAGCTTTAAATTTCACAAATTTTGTTGAAATATTCTTGCTATAGTCAACACCGCCTGCACGCGTGCCAGGGCCGTGCGCAGGATCATCAATGGGAGGGTGTTTTTAACTGGGACATTTCATGTTAGATTATGTTCATAAAAAACGTCAAAAAACGGTTTACTTTTAATATAGACATGTAATTATAATTAAATACATACATACATACAGTAGCACGCATAAAAAATTCAACTGCGATCACTGAGTCAAAAAATTTGCGATATCTTAAAAACAAATTGTGTTAGAACTTTATAATTTTCTATCTACTTGCAAATAGTCCCTCACGTTATTGATGTAAATTTTTGTTGAATGAACTGCATCCAGTATTCTGTAATGCATAAAATAGCCAGACAACCTCAAAAATTAAGCGAACAAAAAAATGCAACTCTTCAAAATTGAATTTATTCCAATAGCTTAAATATTCTTATAAGAGAATATTTTTATCCTAAGTTAATACTTAGAGGCATAACCACTATTGGCGATGTCTGCACGCAATCTGGAGGGCATAAAATCCACTGTTTATGGCGCGAATAGATTTCTCCATGAATTTTCATTGAAGCTGATTTAGTTGAATCCGAAGCTATGCTTAAACGAGCATTGAAAAAACTCTCGTGAAACTTAGCCTTAGCGACGCGCAGCGGTCCTAAATCGTGTTTTTGGTTCAAAAATAGCTAGAGAGCGCAAATCTTGTCGAAAATGAAAAACTTGGGCTCCGACGATTTATTGGCATTTTAGTTCTTTCATTTAAAAAAAAAATGTAACTTTTTGATTTTTCATTCAAATGTCAATAAAAGCCCTTTCAAAACCCCCCCTTGCGCACGGGCCTTACGCGTGCGTTTGTGCCTTTAGTGTCTGCAAAGCTGCATTATTCACGGTTTAGCATAAAATGTAAAGCAAAATATGTATAAAAGGGGGCTTCAACTTTTGCTGTGAAATGTTTTTAAAATTCATTTATGCACACAAATTCCTACAGCATATTTTGAAAATCATTATTATCGTCATCTTTGCGTTACATAATTTAAAAACAAAGTTTCTGTTCAAGAAAATACTACCAACTGCGAGTAAAAAAAAAATGTGTAAAACCTAAAATATATACCTATGTATGTATTTATATCTACAGTTAAACCTGTTTAAGTGGGACCTGGATAACTGGGAAAACTCTATAAGTAGGAATTTTTTTGAGGTCCCTTCATTTTTGCGAACAAAAATTGAGAAAAATGCTAACTCTGTAACTGGGACTCGATTTCCTAAAATTATTGCATTTTTGCCTCTATAACTGAGACAAAATTGTATATTACCTCGATAAGAGAGATTATTTAATCAGATTCTCAGAAAAAACTGTAGTTTCCTGTTTTTATTTGAAATCGAATCGTAGTAACCTTTTGTACTCAGTTCAAATTTTTTCATTTGAATCGAAAGCATATTGTTACTGTTATGTTATTTGCTCGCAGTTCAGTTTCGTTATACGCGCTTAACCCTAGAAAGATAATCATACTGTGACATACGTAAAAGATAATCATACGTAAAATTGACGCATAACTATTTATTTGGTATATACATATACTTAAAACTTTGAGCAAAGCTATCGACATTATTTTTCTACACAAAGGTGAAATAATAGGTAAAACAATTTAAAGATTTAAATTTATTAATTAACGACTGAGATGTCTGTAATGCACAGCGACATGTTCTACATAGGGAGGGTTAGCAATATTTTGAATATCCATGCGTAAATTTGACGCAGATTATCTTTCTAGGGTTAAGGAGTCAAACGTAAAAATATTTTTTTTAAATGACAAAGCGAAAATTAAACACCTTATCAATAAGTGAAAAACTGAAATTAGTGACAGCACATGAAAAAGGCAAGTCGGTAGAGGAACTATGTGATGAGTTTAAGATGCTAAAATCAACATTAGGCGTGTTTTATTGGGTTTGGTTAAGCCAAAATTTCATACGAATTCGTGAACCAGCTCAGTTTTTAGTTCAATCGATTGAACTTTTTTTGTCTTTGCTAAATTGTACGCTAGTGAACAACAGATGGCTTTTATCGCAAGAAGATGTGGCCACAAACCTAAAATAATCAAATATATCCGGCAACTTTGCGTTAAATGTCAAAAACTTAAAAAAAAGCTCTTCCAAATTGAACATGGATGCGAAAGAATTATAAGTTCTTATTTGCTTCTTTATTATTTATTTAACTTAAATATTAAATTCTTTAGGCGCAGAAAGTGGACGAAAGAACATTTTTGGATGCCTATGGTGCACGCCAAGCTGAGTTTTCGCACCAAAAAAAAAAAACTGCAATGGCAAACGTATTGGAAGACCTTATCAGCCGAGGAGTACTAGTAAATTTTCCTTACCTAAATATTTTATATTTAAACGTATGTATGTGCATAACATCTCTTTCTATAGATTCAACCAACGAGCGTAGAAATGCTAAATTGAAGAACTTGATGCGGGCGTATAAATGCTCCAAGGACAACGCTGAGTGTACAGGTGGAGCCAGAATTGTAATTCCCTTTGAGGAAAGGATAGAGGAGCATTTACGTGACAGGCCAATAATTGCAAACAGCCATACCTTAGGCACGGTTCGCTTCAAGCAAGATCAAGATCGATTAAACTGTCAACCAAATCTGACAATGCACAATTATTATATAGTGTCCGGAGATTCCAAATATATAATTCGCAAAATCGGAGCTGCTCATTTACTCGTTTTATGGCCATTTAAAGATTAGCGCTATGGCCGACAAGGTTCGTTTTAAGCAAGATCAAAATCGGTAAAAAATTTCAACCAAATCAGATTTGTCAGATTTGGTTGACAATTTAATCGATCTTGATCTTGCTTGAAGCGAACCGTGTAAGGTTGTATGGTGCACCTGTAAATTCACTGCCAACAACTCAGCTATGTCCACCAACGGGTTTATCAGAAGATGAAGCAAATGAAGAGCATGATGAAAATATTGAAGTTCAATCTTCTTTAAGCTCCACCAAAAAAAACCAAAAATGACGAAAGAATAATACTTAGTAGAGAAACTAAAAGTTATGCGGGAATACAACGAAAAGAAACTAAGACTTAAGCAAAGGACAGAAGAAAAAAAAGAAGAACGATACCAAGAAAAAATTCTATTATTAAAAGAAATAATTGAAAAAATAAATGAATAATAAAAAGAAAGGAACAGGTTTACTTTAGCTGACATTGTCCAATTTTTTTTAGCGGAAATAGGGGGCTAACAATAAAAAAAGTAGCTCGGATCTAGTTTCGTATATCTAAATATCGGAAGTTGCGGATATGGCTTTTGTAAAAATGATTATAAGTTGAAAACCACTGAATGGAAAATTAAAAATATGGGAGTCATAAGAAGGATAATTGAATGGCCTACAGTAATGGTTAGCAAAGTTTTGAAATTTGACCTAAAATTTTGGAGATATTACGATTTTTCTGAAATTCTGACTAATTTTTTTTAAAAAACCTTATTTTTTCCAAAAAATGTTTTAATGACCCATAATTATTTTAGTATGTTAAGGAAGCTTAATTTATTTCTTTCAAAATGGCATATAGTTTGTTCTAAATTTTTGCGTATTTACTCTTTTTTTTTGCCAGAAAATCAAAAAAAAAATATTCAATTAATTCTTATGAAGTCTATTTATTGCGACAAACAATAAAAACCCAACAACAGCAATGATTATAAAACCATTCTCATTACAAGTTGTTGTTATTGTTGTTTTTGATTATTATTGTCCATAAAAACATAGTTTTCATAAGAATTCATTGAAGAAATTTTTTTGTTTTTCTTTAAAAAGGGTGTAAATATAAAAAAAAATACAGCAAACACAGCAAACTATAAACCATTTTAAAGGGAATAAATTAAGCTTTCTTAACATGCCAAAAAAGTTTTAGGTCATTAACACATTTTTTGAAAAAAAAAAGGGTTTTTTAAAAAAAAATTGGTCAAAATTTCAGAAAAATCGTAATATCTCCGAAATTACAGGTCAAATTTCGAAACTTTGGGAACCATATTGTAGGCCATTATCCTTCTTATGACACCCATATTTTCTACTTTTCATTCAGAGGTTCCCAACTTATAATCATTTTTACAAAAGCTATATCCGCAAATTCCGATGTCTATATCTCCGAAACTAGATCCAAGGAACTTTTTTATTTTTAACTCTCTATTACCCCTTGAAAAATTGATTGGAGAATGTCAGCTAAAGTAAACTTAAGTCAAAAGAAAAGTGGTTTTAAATTAAATTTTTATTTATTAGTTCCTGCATTCGTTGCTCACGTCTGTTGCTTGTTGTTGTCTCTCTGCTATGTTGGTCATTATCATCAGTAGTTGGATTGGTTTGATTGTTGTCCACTGTAAGTGTGTCGTTATTTTCGATACATATGTTGTTTAATATACAACCTGCTATTACAATATTAACAATTGTGTTGATGTCACGATGTTCCATAAAAAATTGGATGCGTCGAAACCTTGTTTTAAGCAAACCAAATGCATGTTCGACAACAATTCGTGTGCAAGAATGTAAACAATTAAATTCCTCTTGAGTTGAAGATTTCCATTGTTTTTAAATGGACAAACTAACCAATTTAAGGATGGATACGCAGAGTCACCAATTATAAAAAAATTTCCTTTTTCGCACTAATTCGCTTAAGTCCGCCGGTATTGGTAAATTTTTCCAAATAAACGCTTGAACAACTATAAAGTTCTATGTAAAATAAGAACATACATACACATATACATAAGGATATAGCGAAATCCAAAATTACTCGGACCACCGAAACGTACCTATTAAGCTAATAGCTGTCGTCAAGTTCAATCGAAAGTGTGATTTAAAGTCGTTTGGGCTGTAGCTTCTGATTGTGTCCATAAATGATGTTATTTTTGCATGCGCTTCAATTCCGCTAACATCATCACTGTCCGAAAATATAGAGTAGGAGGATTGCGATGATGAAGAGGATGAATTTATAATGCCATTTTCAAAATAAGTTAAAAATTTTGCGTTTTTGTTATGAAAGAATTTTTTAAAACAGCTATACTGTCAAACACAATCATGCTTTTAATGGTCAGTAGCAACATTATAATTTGCCTCCAAGTGGTCAGTAGCTGAATTAAAAAAGTTAAACTTTTGCGTTTTATTCACTTTTTGGTTTAACCAAACCCAATAAAACGAATTATTCAAGATAAAGAAAAAATTCAATCCAAGTGCGCTGAAAATCAAGGCAAGCAGAAAAGATTGAGTCAACAAAAATTTACTAAACTTGAGAAATGTCTCGTGATGTTAATCAAAAAATGTTTAAGTAACAATGTGCCAATCAATGGACCATTGATAAAACAAAAAGCTAGCGATTTTGCGAAGAGATTAAAAATGCAGAATTTTGTTGTGAGCAACGGTTGGTTCGATGGATTCAAGAAGCGAAATGATTTGGCTTGTAGGAAGGTTTGTGGTAAAAGTAACGCTGTTGATAACAACGTATGCAATCAGTGGATGAAAGACCTTCCTGAAATCTTGAGTGGATATTTTTAACGCCGATGAAACCGGTCTATTTTTGAAATGCCTTCCAAATAAAACGTTCAAAGGTGAGCAGTGCCATGGTGGGAAGCTCAGCAAGGACCGTGTAACCATACTCTTATGTGCTAATATGTCTGGAACTGAAAAGTTACCTCTTCTCCTGATCGGAAAATCACAAAAGCCCAGATGTTTTAAGGGCGTAACAATTTTACCAGTTAACTACAAAAAACCGTGGTGTATTTTCGATGTGCAGTCTGCGTGAAAATTCTATTTTAAAAATACTTTTGTATGAGGACCACCCTTAGTATGTACCAAAAATAAAATTTTTACAACCTTAGCAGTGCCTCTTAATATAAAAACCACGTGGTGTTAATTTCATGTGAATCGACTAAGCGGTCTTCGAGAAAATGATATATAAAAAAATTTTTGTGTGAAGGCCACCCTAAATAAAAGTTTTGTAGCCTAATCTATTCCTATTAACATAAGAGCTACATGGTGTAAATTCGGTGTGATTCGACAAACCTGTCTTCGTGAAAATATTTTTGTATGAGGGTCACCCTAAATAAAATTTTTACGACCTTATCTGTGCCTCTTAACATAAAAGCCATGTGGTGTAAATTCCACGAGAATCGATTTAGCGGTCTTCGAGAAAATTATATCTAAAAATATTTTTGTGTGAGGGCCACCCTACATGTGTACTCTAAATAAAAGTTTTGTAGCTTAAGCTATGCCTAGTAATATAAGAGCTATGTGGTGTAAGTTCGGAGTGAATCGACTAACCTGTCTTCTTGAAAATGATATTTTAAAATTTTTTTGTATGAGGGTCACCTATGCACTCTAAATACATTTTTTTAAGCTTATCTGTGCCTCTTAATATAAAAGCCATGTGGTGTAAATTCCAAGAAAATCGATTAAGCAGTCTTTGAGAAAATGATACTAAAAAAATATTTTTGTATGAGGGCCACCCTAAATAAAAGTTTTGTATCCTTAACTATTTCTCTTAATATAAGAGCTACGTGGTGTAAATTCGGTGTGAATCGACTAACCTGTCTTTGTGAAAAAGATATTTAAAAAATATATTTTTGTGTGAGGGCTACCCTAAATAAAAGTTTTGTAGCCTAAGCCTTGCCTATTAATATAAGAGCTACGTGGTGTAAATTCGGTTAGAATCGACTAACCTGTCTTCGAGAAAATGATATTTTAATATATTTTTCTATGAGGACCACCCTACATATGCACCCTAAATAAAAATTTTTTAAGTTTGTCTGTGCCTTTTAATATAAAAGCCATGTGGTGTTAAGTCCAAGAAAATCGATTAAGCAGTCTGTAAGAAAATGCTATTTAAAAATATTTTTGTATGAGGGCCACCCTTAATAAAAGTTTTGTATCCTTAACTTGAGGTGTACCAGGGCAAGAAGGATGCACGAAAATTCTATCAACAAGTTAAGCGTCTAACTCAAGGTTTCAAGCCAGGAGCATCCACTTCTAGAGACGAAAATGGAAATCTGGTTACTGAGGTTATGAAGGCAGCATTTCTCCAACTTGCTTACGGGCGATGATTCCACCAATTCCGCCCAGAGAGAATGCAGTACGATACCACCACTCGATGATAACGCAGTAGAAGTACCATCACCTAGCCATGAAGAGGTTCGAGTTGCTATCCAGCGACTCAAAAACAACAAAGCAGCGGGTGCTGACGGCCTGCCAGCTGAGTTGTTTAAAGCTGGTGGCGATGAATTAGTGATGATAAGGTGCATGCATCAACTCATCAGCAAAATATGGCTAGCGGAAAGCATGCCCGACGATTGGAATCTCAGCGTGCTTTGTCCTGTAATAAAGATAGTAGACCCGACAATCTGCGCCAACTACAGTGTCTTATTTCCATCGCATATAAGATCCTCTCGAGCGTATTGTGTGAAAGATTGAAGCCGTATACAGAAACGCTGATCGGATCCTATCAGTGTGGCTTTAGACCTGATAAATCCACCATAGACCAGATTTTTACACTACGCCAAATCCTGGAGAAAACCCATGAATAGCAAATCGACACTCACCATCTCTTTGTCGATTATAAAGCTGCGTTCGATAGCCCAGTGCGGGATAGCCTATACGCAACAATGTCTGAGTTCAGTATACATGCAAAGTTGATAAGGCTCTGCAGGATGACGTTGAGCAATACGTGTAGCTCCGTCAAGGTAGGGAATGATCTCTCCGGAACTTTTAATACCGAGCGAGGTTTCAGACAAGGCGACTCGCTCTCGTGCGATCTCTTTAATTTCATTATGGAGGGGATCGTACGAAAAGCCGGTGTACATCATAATGGCACCATTTTCTTCAAAGGTGTTCAGCTCCTTGCGTACGCTGATGATATTGATATTATCGGTCGGAGTAAGAGAGATGTTACTGCTGCTTTCACTGCTATTGAAAAGGAATCAGCCAAAGTGGGCTTGACGGTAAACGAGGGCAAGACGAAATACATGATGTCTACTAACAACAACAAGAGAGCACGGGATCTAGACTCTCATGTTACAGCGGGCAACTGTAAATTAGAAGTTGTCAAGGAATTCATTTACCTTGGCACTGCCGTAACCAGCAACAATGATGTCAGTCTGGAGATTAAGCGGAGAATAACAATTGCTAATAGGTGCTACTACGGTCTCAGTAAGCAATTACGTTGCAGAGCTCTCTCTCGATCGACAAAGCTAACACTCTACAAGACGCTCATTCTACCTGTGCTTCTTTATGGCGCTGAGGCATGGGTGGTTTCGACAACAGACGCAGCCGCTCTTGGGGTGTTCGAGAGGAAAGTTCTCCGCAAAATCTTTGGTCCTGTTCGAGTTGGCGACGACTATCGCATTCGAATGAACCACGAGCTGTATGAGCTCTACGCCGGCATTGACATAGTTAAGCATTTAACAATACAGCGACTACGCTGGCTGGGTCATGTCCATCGTATGGATAAAGAAGCTCCAGCGAAAAGGGTATTCGAAGGGAAGGTCCCCGGTCAACGACGAAGAGGGAGGCCATGCCTCCGGTGGATAGACCAAGCTGAGGAAGCCCTAACCGCGCTTGGCATTAACGATTGGAGAAGCCGCGCGCAAAACAGAGGCGCCTGGCGAGAGCTAATGAGGTCGGCCGTAACCTGACAACGGGTTGTTATGGCCATCTAAGTAAGTAAGTAAGTATCCTTAACTATTTTTCTTAACAAAAGATCTACGTGGTGTAATTCGGTGTGAATCGACTAAGCTGTATTTGTGAAAATGATATTTAAAAAATATTTTTGTGTGAATGCCGCCCTAAATAAAAGTTTTATATGTTAATGTATGGCCGTAAGACGGTTTGAAGTACCTCCATGTACTGGTTGGAGCGCATAGTTCCTTCAACAAAAAGGATGGGACCAGGTCCTTCTTCAGAGATGCAGCTCCAAATCATTATTGCAGGTGGGTGTTTGACTCTGGGAACTATGCAATCATTCGAATACGGTTCTTCCTCCTCCTCCGCTCATTTTTTGCAATTTCCGTAACGGCTTCTAGACGGGACTCGTCACTGAAGATTACTTTCGAAAAAAATAAAAATCCAAAAATTTTAAAAATTTCTTTTAACCAAACTAAATGCACAAAAAAATCATAGCTTGGAAATTTACTTTTTTCCAGTAGTTAGGACCGAGATCTTTATGTAACTGCGCCCATAAAAATCGGCGTCGGCAAATAGTTTCAGTCAATTTTGGTTTTTTTTGCTGGCCTTCTGCATACAAAACCATTTTCATAAAAACGTCTTCTTAGAGTATGATGGGATATATTCACACCAGTGCTTTTTAAATCATTCAAAATACTCTGAGATGTTGCGGTTTGGTTCTCCAAAGCTTTTCGCACAATTAACCTGTCTTGTCTTATCGTGGTTTTCCGCTTTCCTCTGCAATTTGCTCGGCTGTCAGAAAAATTTATCATCGTGGTAGGTGTTTTTTTAAATATTTTTGCAATTTTGAAGATTGACGTCTTTGAGATTCCAACATTTTTTGCTATCTCTGAATAGTTTGACCGCCCATCTTTCAAAAGAGCTACTACCTGCATATTTTTCTCCGCTGTTAGGTCACCTTTTGCACCCATTTCTAAATTAAGCGACATCAATTGGAAAGAGAGAAGATTTTAAATTCCAGTAACCATGTTAATACATTTTTTACTTGTATTTATTTTGTAATCCTCTAGCCTTTGTCGCTGATTAGAAATTTGACCACTTATTAACTTTTTTTAAAGAAAAATGCTTTAAAATTGCGAGTAATATCAAAAGCTGAATAACTGAAATTACTTGTATCGAGGGTATTTTACCGTTATTTTTACTTACGGGCATCAGATTTGATTTTTTAGAATTTGCCTTCTGAGCTTAAAAACAGTTCAGTGCCAAAGACCTACCTTTGAGTTTTTTAATGCAACACCCTTCAAGCTGAAATTAATTTTAAGGAAAAATTGTATCGTTCGCAATTCAATGGACAGGTACTGTGTAGAGTAACAACGTTTGACAAATCAGCATTATTTGCTGGAAGCTGTCCACTAATGATTTGAAACTTCACCAGCACAGAGTTCCAAAAATACAACATTATCATGTCATTTCTAGGGTTTTCAATTTTTCTACTATTCTTCCTGCCTCTATTTTGAATTCAACGTTAAAAAAATTTCGTTTTAATATTTAAAGTGGTCGGTAGGTATGCAGTATTATTTTAGAATTATTTTGAATTTAAAAAAGCATTAAAAAAAGAATGTATGACTATTTACAACTGAATAAAAATGCGAAAATAAAGTGAAAATCTACATCAATTCTCAGCGGCCCCTCGGACCTTGCGCCCCAGCCTTATTAGCCTATGGGTAAATCAGGCCCTGCGTGCATTCAATCAATATATATGTTTTGATGATGGCCGCATGAGTGAAAACCGTATAAAATTCGATAAAAAAAACTGTCCCAATTCGTGACATTTGGAATTTTCTGAATGAAAATCTCACGAAAAACTCTAAGCCGTATGAAACAGTAACGATTGATGAGCAACTAACTATTTCCATATGGTGGCAATACTAAATTCACCTGATATATTCCATCGAAACCAGCAAAAAACCAAACAAAATAACCTTTGCAAGGGAAATTATACACAGGCCGATCAGAAGGAGAAGAGCGTGAAGTGAATCAAGGTGAAAATGTTTTGCTACATCTCGCGAATCGTACAGTTGTGGCTGACAATTTTTTCACAACATTGTAGGAAATAATCATCTTGCATTCGTTGGAACCATTCAATCCAGTAATGAGGAAGAAACCATTTCAACCTCTTCCTTCATCTTTATTTGGATTTCAATCCATTACGCAATATGCCAACAACACTCCAAATACAACTATGTATGTTTCAGTTGCATGTCAAATAATCTATAAGATAGTTTTTATCATATATCATCTTAAAACTCATTTATAACGTTGATATACTTAAAAATAAAACGAAAAAAGTGCACAGAAAAAAAAATTATTTTTTCAGTATTTTTACCTGTGCAGGTAATAAAATATATGCCAGAACCAATGTGAAAATAGAGAAACCGAAAATAATTACCTGGCTGGCTAATATATACGTTTAAGCGCATGACCAAAAACGCAATATTTACATATAATTACATGAAAATACATAGAGGTCCAGCTGACCCATTGGATAGGAATGTGACTAACCAAATGTTAGATTAACGGAGGGTTAAATTAGGCTAGCAATTTATATAAGTTTTCTAAATCAGTTTTTCCTAGACTTTTAAATCTAATTGTTCATTTTAATATTTGTATGCTCAATATACATAATTAATAAAGAATCATAATTTAATTTATGAAATCATAATTACGAAGAATGCAAAATTGTTTTATGTTATGTGTGGAAAATATAATGTTCAAAAGAACTTGATAGATTTTTCAGAAAAACTTTATGAAAGGTACAGGGAGGGTCTTGGTATTTCTTATGACATTGTAAACAATCCTTAAGTCCCAAAGGTCATACTGTCGAACTTGTGATTCACGATTAAAACGTTGGAAGAATGGAAAACGGAGAATGAGTTTCTCTTCACTAATGATCTGGCGAGTACCACATAATCATGATAGCGATTGCTACTTGTGTTGTAACATCAAATTCGGGATTAGTTCTATTAATAGAACATCTTTAAGTTATACAATAACTTCATCCGTCACGATGCCAGTAGTAGCGATTGATAACCCTGATTTACAAATGGCTGTCGATGTTGAGGATATTGTAAAAAATGAAGCTGAAACAATGGAAATTGATGAAAATGAAGAAATGAGTTCAGTACTTGCAAAAGATACGGATGGTGACTGTGAAGATGCCCAGTCAAGACGTTGCTCTACAAACCCTTCAAAGTTTAATCAGGCTGAGCTCAATGACCTGGTAAGAGATTTGGGCTTATTGCGCGACAATTTGGTCGCGCAGACTTACGCTGCTAAGTTTTGCAAATGTGTCATAATTTTTTTTGACATCAAGTTGTCATTTTGTTATTTATACAAAGAAATAAAATGGCAGAGGTAAGAAGCTAGATTATTTTAAAAGCAAACATTTATTAATATTTAATTTTTTTTATAACAGAAAATAGCAGAACAAGACAATTACAATCTGACATGCTCATCAACTGTCACAAATTGCACAAAATATTCGAAGGGGCGTTCATGAAACACATCGCGCAAAATTGTCCACTTGCACAAATGGGATATATGCGCGTTTAGATGAATACCATTAATGTATTCTATAGTATATTCATATCTGCAGCGAACTTTTGTTGATAATCATGTGACTTATGACAATTTATAATGGAAGTCGTCGAAAAAAAAGTCAACTGCGTTACTCAACTATAACTTGATATTTTCTTTTTAGAAAAGTTTATTTAAGCTAACTTGTTTGGCACTTTTAAACAACAGAGCTAATATTATTCTCTCATTAAGGTAAATTTCAGAAATAATCAGTTTGGTAAAGTATTTTTAAGAAATTAGATCACTGCGTTACCAAAATCTTTGACAAAAATCTTTAAATTTTCAAAAAAAAACCCCTTAATACATATATTAATACACAAACTTGCGAGAGAAAGTCAGTCTTATGGTGAGCTTTAAGACACATATGGAGTTAAGGTATTTTTAATAATTAGAAGCTTAAATATAACACTAATTTCATATAAAAACTGGGTACAAAAGTAACGCAATGGTAGTGATAGTAACACAGTAGTTGCTCATTCATAGCACTTTGTTCTTTTTTAAAGAAAATCTAACAGATAATTATTCTTAACAAAAGATGAGCTTAATGCAATATAGAATTACAAAAATAACTTCAATTTAACATTTCTGACAAACATTAAAATATTTTTTATGAATATGGCTAGTTCTGATAAATAAAAAATGTTCCGTTAAATAAACCAACCCATGTACTGGTATCTATGTTACAATTATAAAATTTTCTTAGAAAAGTACAGACAAACAACTGCGTTACCAAAAAATCAACTGCGTTACTCTGTATAGTAACACAGTGTAGCAGTAACGCAGTTGTAAAAATATAACTATTTCACCAACGTGTACTAAATGAGAAAGAATTTAACAAATTTTTATCTCAATCCTAAATATATACCTAAATATCTGTGTTTGTGATTAATAATAATGCGAATATCGTAAAGTAACAATAAAACAATCGAAATTATATTTACAGAATATCAATTGTTTTATTTTAAAGTTGAGTTTCTATAGTAACTCAGTGTAGCTAAGATATTATTCATTGTTGGGGACACAGTGTAAAATATATCGTATTTAATTGCACGTTTTAGAAAAATTGTATACTCGTATATTGGGGCTGCAACAAAGCCTAAGACTTTTTTGATATTTAGCTAAGGCGCCATCTAGTAAAAATTTTAAGATAAATCTCTTTATAACAAGAGACTTATACTCCAGGACAGAAATATTTTATATGATCTGCGTTGCTAAGAAAGAAGGGCAAGAAGGATGCACGAAAATTCTATCAACAAGTTAAGCGTCTAACTCAAGGTTTCAAGCCCGGAGCATCCACTTGTAGAGACGAAAATGGATATCTGGTTGCAGATACACAGAGTGTACTGCTTACGGGCGATTATTTCACCAATTCCGCCCAGAGAGAATGCAGTAAAATACCACCAATCGATGATAACGCAGTGGAAGTACCATCACCTAGCCATGAAGAGGTTCGAGCTGCTATCCAGCGACTCAAAAACAGCAAAGCAGCGGATGCTGACGGCCTGCCAGCTGAGTTGTTTAAAGCTGGTGGCGATGAATTGATAAGGTGCATGCATCAACTCATCAGCAAAATATGGCTAGCGGAAAGCATGCCTGACGATTGGAAGGTCAGCGTGCTTTGTCCTGTAATAAAGAAAGGAGACCCGACAATCTGCGCCAACAACAGGGGTATCAGTCTTATTTCCATCGCATATAAGATCCTCTCGAGCGTATTGTGTGAAAGATTGAAGCCACATACAGAAACACTGATCTGATCCTATCAGTGTGGCTTTAGACCTGATAAATCCACCATAGACCAGATTTTTACACTACGCCAAATCCTGGAGAAAACCCATGAATATCAAATCGACACTCAACATCTCTTTGTCGATTGTAAAGCTGCGTTTGATAGCCCAGTGCGGGATTGCCTACACGCAACAATGTCTGAGTTCGGTATACCTGCAAAGTTGATAAGGCTCTGCAGGATGACGTTGAGCAATACGTGTAGCTCCGTCAAGGTAGGGATTAATCTCTCCGGAACTTTTAATACCGAGCGAGGTTTCAGACAAGACGACCCGCTCTCGTGCGATCTCTTCAATTTCATTATGGAGGTGATCGTACGAAAAGCCGGTGTGCATCATAATGGCACCATTTTCTTCAAAGGTGTTCAGCTCCTTGCGTACGCTGATGATATTGATATTATCGGTCGGAGTAAGAGAGATGTTACTGCTGCTTTCACTGCTATTGAAAAGGAATCAGCCAAAGTGGGTTTGACGGTAAACGAGGGCAAGACGAAATACATGATGTCTACTAACAACAGCAAGAGAGTGAGGAATACAGACTCTCATATTATAGCGGTCAACTGTAAATTAGAAGTTGTCAAGGAATTCACTTACCTTGGCACTGCCGTAACCAGCAACAATGATGTCAGTCTGGAGAGTAAGCGGAGAATAACAATTGCTAATAGGTGCTACTACGGTCTCAGTAAGCAATTAAGTTGCAGAGCTCTCTCTCGATCGACAAAGCTAACACTCTACAAGACGCTCATTCTACCTGTGCTTCTTTATGGCGCTGAGGCATGGGTGGTTTCGACAACAGACGCAGCCGCTCTTGGGGTGTTCGAGAGAAAAGTTCTCCGCAAAATCTTTGGTCCTGTTCGAGTTGGCGACGACTATCGCATTCGAATGAACCACGAGCTGTATGAGCTCTACGCCGACATTGGCATAGTTAAGCGTATAACAATACAGCGACTACGCTGGCTGGGTCATGTCCATCGTATGGATAAAGAAGCTCCAGCGAAAAGGGTATTCGAAGGGAAGGTCCCGGTCAACGACGAAGAGGGAGACCATGCCTCCGGTGGATAGACCAAGCTGAGGAAGCCCTAACCGCGCTTGGCATTAACGATTGGAGAAGGCGCGCGTAAAACAGAGGCGCCTGGCGAGAGCTAATGAGGTCGGCCGTAACCTGACAACGGGTTGTTATGGCCATCCATGTAAGTAAGTAAGTTACTAAGAAAGTCAACTGAGTTACCGTATTTTTTGAAAGAATATACAACTTTGTTATAATTTTATGCATTGGATGATGAATTTATTGTATTATAATTGCGAATGAGTGTATTTTTTAATAAATTTCCTGGTTTTCTTCATGAAAAGTGAAATTAATATAAAGAGACCTAATTTAGGCAATAAAAAAATTTTGGGCCATGTGTTTTTTTTTGTGTTAATAATTCCTTATTGCACTGATCAAGAATATATACACTTTCAATACCTGCCACGCCCCCTTAGATGTGTTACTAATGGAATGACAAAGTGAATATTACCTCGGTGTAGGGTATAAAAAAAGTAGAAGCGATTACTCAGAAAATAAATGAAATGAATTTATACAACAATGTTTAATTTTGCATTTTTGCTCATATGACTCAACCATTAACTTAAGGTTGGAAATTTCGCTTTGTCAGTTTCACTTTGCAAAATTCTGCCATGATTTTCCTCGAAATAGCTCGTTATATCAAATCCTCTGTTTATTACGATATCGCTTTCCACTTCAGCTCTTATTTCTGATGGTACTTCAGATGTTGTTTCTTTTCTGTATCTATTTTTAGGCTCATACGAATTGCTTAAATGAAAATTCGTCTTTTTATTACTCCGTACTGACGCTCAACAAGATTTATAGTTCTAATGATGCTTTCATTATACAGGTTTTCATACTCTGTTCTTAGAGCATAGCCCTTGTTAGTGACAAGTTGTCACCGACAATGTGGTAGTACCTTAATGTACCTTAATAGAAGAATTGTTGAAGACCGTGGAATCATGTGATGATCCTGGCCATCTTGCAACAATGTCCAGGACCTTAAGGTTACTGTCGCTGATCGTTTGAACATTAAGTGAAAAGTATCCTTTTCGGTTTCGATATATTTCCTCTATGCCACTCACTGCAAAATTAAGAAAGAATATTCATTATGAGTTTTTCCAACGAATTGAATATTCCTGTACCTGGACGACGAATTCTCACATGAGTACAATCAATTGCACCACAACAATGTGGAAATTTTGCTGTTCGAAAGAAATCAGTGCTGATTTCACTTTTATCTTCTGTGGTTCTTGGAAATTTAATAAATTGTGGACGAATATGAGCTACTGCAATTGAAACTTGTCATACAACACGAGATGCTGACATGGGAGAAACGCCAACAAAGTCCCCTTGCAAAATGCTTACAGTTGCGTTAATCGGAGAAATTTCTCGTATTAACTTTAATCGACGATTTGCACGTTAATAGCCGATTACACGACATAAGTTACCGATGTTAGTGCCTAATCGGCAATTAAGAACAAATCGCAGTTTAAACTACGAGTTAATTGAGATAAGTTACCAAGTCTCATGAAAGATAACAAATATGAGTGAATGCTTCATACGCCAAATAGCTCTTATGAGCCACTATAAAAATTTGTAAATAAATATAATGATGTCTTACTACTTTTCTTTAAAAGACCTGTAAGAGAAGCTATAAAATCTTCTTTTACTACTAGGGAAGAGCCCTTTCGAAATCGCAAAAATTAAATTTTCATCGACCAAATCCATCTCAAACCATGCACGGGATAATTTCATGTTACGGAATTGGTTGCCGATTAAATATGTTATTTTTCAAAGTATATAAGGGGACCCATATTTCCCCGATTTGATTAAAAAAATTGTTTATGAAGTTATGGCCATTTTAAGTTATACCCATTATTATCTGAAAATTGTGTCAAAGAAGCGGCATTTCCATCCAAATCAAAATAATTAACTTTTGTCTTTTGATTCTTATAGGACTTCTTAATTTCTCTTAGAATCTTTAAAAAAATTTCAAAATGGTTAAAAATTGGCAGAGTTATAGCGATTTTTATGAGAAAAAACAAAGCTAATTTTCTGAAAACCCCCACCTTTTTTTTCGCTTAAAATATTATTTTGGACTTGTAAGGAAGAGATCATATGAGTTTAAAGCGCCCATGGAGGCATTTGAGCTGAGGAGAATTTTTTTTTTCAAAAAAAAATATAGAGATTTTTGTTTCAACCTTGCCAGCCATCTGTGATACTACTACTTTCAGCTTATTTTTAATAATGACATCATTTAGTACCGTTCTTTCTCTTTAAAATGAGGTTTCATGTGATAATCTGCGATATTTCCTTGCAAAGTTACAGCCATTTGAAAAAGACATGAATTTGATCCCCTATGGCTAAACAATATTAGACAACCGGCTGCAAATTTATTTCATCTTTATCGTAGGGGATCAAATTCATGTCTTTTTCAAATGGCTGTAACTTTGCGAGGAAATATTGCAGATTACCAAATGTATGTATGATACATTTTAAATTGAAATTTTATCTTATGAAACATCGTTGAAGTGAATTAATTTTTTTAATCATTGATCAGAGGGGTATTTCCATGTAAATGTGGACACGGTATAGGATTATTTTTTTATTGCTTTACAATCTTCAACTACAGTGGAATCGCGATAATTCGAAATCGCAAGGGACCAGTAATTTTTTACGAATTACAGGGGTTTTCGATTTAACGAGGTTTCGATTATTTCGATCAATTTTTTTTTTTGCTCCATTATCATAGCTAAAATGATATTTTGCTTTTGCAACACTTATAAAGTCTTATTCGTACGTTTGTTTGCCATTTTCACGCCACACTTTCTTTTTCACACACCTCTGGTAAAGCAACGAACAAACTGACCACGATATCACAAAAAATTCCACCAAAAAATATGAACGATGAACGTAGCCTACTATGATTGATATTGTTTTTCAAACTATAGTTCCATAGAATTTTGTTTTGCATTACGAATTATAAGAGGTCAAATCAAATTACGATTTATAAGAGATTAAACAGACTTTATTGCACAAAAAAAAAAATGCGAATTATCGAGGGGACTAAAATGTATGGAATTTTTACGAATTAAAGCGATTTTTTCAAGGGACCAACAGTTTGCTACGAATTATTGAGATTTTCGAATTAACGGGGTACGAATTATCGCGATTCCACTGTATGTCCAAATTGATGTTCAATAATAGTAGCCTTGCCACCAAGTGTCAAATTTAAGATTTGACCATAAAATTCGTCATTATTTTCTGTTCTAGTTACTGTGTGTACGCGTTAGAGGTCTGCATAAGTATAATCGTTAACTCATTAATGCCCGTAATTATTTTATGTGTATTTTAAATCGAATTTTCTCACAAATGGACCTTAAGAGATCTGGAATTCATCTTGTTTTGAAAATAAAAAAAAAACTTTTGGAAAGGGGGTGTTTTTGGGTGGCAACTTAAGTTGCCATTGGGCATAGACTAGACAAACACTTAGATAAGAAAAATTAATTTAAGTTTTTTTGATTTATATATTCAAAAAAAAATTCTGAGGAGCAGACATGTATTTATTACAAATAATTTATTTATTTAGTGTGAAATGCAGAATAACACGTATTTGGATGAAGGGGGGCGTTGCATTTTTGATACAAAAATGATGTACGTTTACCACACTGTCTGCATCTCGAGTATTTTTGGTCACCCTTCTCGATAACATGGTCTCTTCCGTCAAAACAAAAACTTTCAACCAAATTTCTTTGCGTAGAGGACGAGGGTCCCGTTTTAATTTTTGGTATGCCATATAATTTCAGCAAAAACAAAGCACACTGTCTTCTGAACTCCAAAAGTGAAATATTGTTTCCCAATTTCCGGAAAAGCAACCACCCCTGCACACAGCTTACATCGACGGCCCATGCGGAGAAAGGCCACCACCACTTTTTTGTCCGAATTTTCGTTCTGTAGGTTGACAAAAATTAGTCACATAAGTCTACGCCACCCATATACTTATTGTATGATGTTATTGGTGACGGAATTTTGACCTCAATGCGGCTTTTGTGTTGTCGGGAATACCTTGAAACCGTCTTGATTGGTTCTAATAGAATGCAATTGGTAAGAACAGTAACAACTGCGTTATCTAACCATCTAACTGCCAAAAGAGTTTTTGTTGCAGAAGTTTCATAAGAACCTCTTTCGGTTTTGGAGAATTGCTTTTATCCGGAAGTTTCATTCGTTTAGATACTCGGTTTTCCCTCAATGTACCCGTTCCGCCAATACCGCGTTTATGCAGTTCTTCAAGCAAATGTACGCTAGTAAAAAGGTTGAAGAGCCACAGTAAGGCTCAGCGTGAAGCATATACCCGTTATTGTCGGTTATACACCATCAATGTTTAGTAGTCCACTGTGACCTATCTTTTCAAAATTCGCATTTAGCTCTTCAAAAATTGGTCGAATCTTGTACATGCGGTCATTTATATCAATTTGGGTCTTGTCTGCACAATGTAAATAGCGAAGAATCTCTTCGAAAAAGTTACGTCTCATTACGTTTGCAAATAAAGGACAGAAGCAATCATCGTCGTTTTTCCAGTACATTCGTCGCGAAGGAAGAGTATGGTAACCACTGAATAGGAGTTTTCCCCATAAGAGTTTTGAAGGCATATTTGTCTAAAATAAATGAATGATTTCCTTTTTGTTGAGCATCCGTTATTATTTTCTCTGTAATTTCTTCGGAGAAATAAAACAAAAATGCTTTATATCCTTTTTTAGTTCGATTTCAAAAACCGTGGGCTCTGAATCAAAAGGTGGTAATTCAAAACTAGGCAAAGGTTTTCCCCAGACATACGTATAAATAGCTTATTTCGGCTTTTTGTTAGGTGGTTGGTCAATATCGATGTGCTCTTCTTCTTCAACAGCTGCAGTTTCAGTTCTTAAAACTCTTCGTGGCAATTTTTCAAAATTTCCGGTAACTTCTGCGTCAGACTCATCGAAATCCACGTCGGTGTCCTGATTTTCATTTTCAATGGGCAGAATTATTGATATGACGGGATTGTAATTATCGTGTTCAGATCTTTCGAGTTCTTCGAGAATTTCATCAAAAGTTAGTCCTCGTTAGTTATAAAATATATATATTTTTTTGTATATAAAAGTCTTAAAACAAAACACGAGACAACTTCTAAAAACATAATATATAATGTAACTGTATAGTAGTCATATCATCCTACGTGCCCAATGGCACATAAAGTTGCCAACAATATTCCACGCCGTATTCCTCGAAATTTTGGAAAAAATTCACAAAGTTTGTAATGTTCTTAAAACTATGCACTAGTAATCTAATAGAAACTACACAAATTACATACATAATTGCAACTGCACATTTATTACTTACATTTTTAACAAGCTGCTTCTGATAAATTTTGTTTTAAAAATTTCCACTGAAATTAAACGCTTATAACGTCACCACAACACAATGAAATTATTCAAATGAGAATAATAAGCAGAAATCATTGTATAGAGACCTAATATTGAGCATCATTGATCCCGTTATGTTCTCATTTTGTTCTCAGAGAGCATTCAAATATAACGGTATCATTGGCAACTTAAGTTGCCAATGGGCACTAATGGGTTAACTTACGAAACTGTTACCGAAGTCAATTTTATTGATTTGAATGCGTATACATAGCGTTTGCTTGTGTTACTGTTACCATCATTATAAATTTCTCTTCTTACTCGTAACCAACTGTACGTAGATGAATGCGTCATGTGTACGGATAATATGCATGTATGCTGCGAGTACAACAAGTTGCGCGATTACTACGCATTTGATATTTTGTACTACGCAGTAATGCACTTTAACATGCGTAAGAATGTTTAGTGAGGATCAGTGAAAATTTGATGTGTGCAGGCGAGTGAGGTCTTTGTTTTCTACATAAATTTATGTTATATTATAAAAACAGTTTTTGAAAACAAATATGAGCCATGTAAGATTATACATATGTACACAAAGTGAAATATTATATTAAAGTGAACATGTTTTATTTGCTTTTCCTTTATTATAACTTTTGATATTGTTGGCAATGTTGCCACTTTGTTACTTTGTTAATTTATTTATTTTTTTTTTTTTTTAATTTGGTCCAGCATTGGTAAATATTTTTAAAATGTGATAAGTACAGTGAAATTCGACTTTTAAAGTGATTTATAAATTTATTCATAAAGTGTTTCTTTGTGAAGCTTGAGCTTTTTGCATATACTTATGTACTTATGTATGTGTATCAAAAATCTATATAAATCTTTGTTTAATATTTGTTAAGGGCATTCGGGAGATTTTCGAAAAATAAAAAGACATTTTTTTAAATTTTTTTTGAAGCTGCATTTCATCTTAGACCAAATTTTTTTTTACATTATTAAAGTATAACTATTCAAGACTTATCTCTGAAATTTTGGTCCAAAAATATTTATCAATAAGTTAGAAAAGAGCAATGCCATGAACGACCTCAAAATTTGCGGTGAGCAAGATATCTGGAGACTGGTTCATCCGAAAAAAGAAAATTAACTTTTTTTCGGTTAAGCAAATAGTTAGGGGGCGTTTGATCAACCTTTAAAACCTTTTTTTTACTTCTTCACTCATTTTTTGAAACGAAAAAATCAGAAAAACTATGGAAAATAGCATGAAAAACATTGAATCGTTTTTGATAAAAAGTGATGTAATATAAGTACTTTTAAACGAAAAAGATTCCGGGTTTTTTATTCTATTTCCTATAGTTTTTGAGATATTTCGTTACAAAAAGCGTATGTGATTTATTTATGAATTATGTTTATTTATATATTTTGTTATTTCTTTTATATGGACTGAACTAACATTTTTGTTTTATCGTTGTGATTAATAAATTATTCTAAAAAAACTTTGGACTTTGTAAATGTAAGTATATGGCAGTAGTTATAGTCATTTTTCTAGCATCATTCTAAAGATAAAACTACCAAAAAGTATTTTAAACACAATGATGGTAAAAACTTAATATAATCCCGGACATTCGTTTGATTTTAGTTTTCAGATAAATAAATAAAAAAGTTGCGCATTTAAATCTTCTGGCAACGCCTTGGTGCATAAGTGAATTCTCTCTTCCTCACTTTCATCGAATAAATTAGCGCGTCATTCAGTTCGATTCATTACCTTCAGTTTTGTTGTGCGTACACATACACGAAGCTTATTCAACTTTTTTTACTTTACGCTATGGTACTCAAAGGAAATGTGTACTTGTAATTGGAGGAACAGAAAAGTGAACGAGTACTGAAACGAGTAAATTTTTGGTATCCGTGCAGACCTCTAGTACGCGTGCTTTCAGTTTTGAAAAACAATCATTTTTTAAACCTCTGTGTTTTAAGTTTCTTGTTTTATTTGGTAAGTAAGTTTCATGTACCTAATATAACATATATTCATGTTATCAACAATGCGTTGCAACACTCGTTTTGAGAAAGCTGAGTGCTTAAAAATGAAGGAAAAAGATACCCTTGTTTTTTGTAACGCAAATTACCAATAAGTACATTTTTTTCTATTATTGTGGGTGTTTGTTGTCTAATTCAAACAAATACTTAGATAATCTTTTTGTGTTTCAATTTGTACCGAATAACGGTAAAAACATCCTCCGTTTGATTTTACTAGTCTAAATTAAATGTAAGTACTTTTTGTAACGCGAATTACCGGTAACTCCCATCTTCATCATTTAACAAGAGTTTCTGATAATTTTTATCTATCTTCTTTAGACTGAAATTTTTTTTTTTGGTTTAGGACCAAATGCCGCTCTCGGCTGCCGAAAAAATTAAAAGTCGAGGGAAAATACGATGATTTCAAAAAGACACATAGGGAAGCTTGCCGAAAGAGTACAACAAAAATTGATAGTTTTTCAGAAGCAGAAAAGAAAGAAATAATACATAATGAACGTCGGAATATTCAAAACACATTTAATTTACTGGCAAAATGAGAAACTGCAAATGGCCCAAACATCAAAGGAAGTAAACATGGGAATCAAACCAAAACATTTCTATTATGAAGATGTATATGGATGTAGTAGTGATAGTTATAGTTCTGAGGATAATATACCATTATCTGTGAAATCATAATTCACTGCATTCCCGAGTTATGCATTCTAGAGTAATTTGATTTATTATCCAATTTTTGTTCAATTTTTGCACATTAAGGACTGAAGAAGTTCCTTATTATTATTAAACTTTGATTTTATTTTTATTCTTGTGTATTACAGCTAGAAAAGACTCCTTATATTGGTATAAATGTGGGAAGGGAGTCAGACGGACGACGACTGCGTAGCGGACTAACAACTGTTGCGTGATGTACGTTACCGTGTGAACAAAACCAACCTTAATTTGGCAGCACAGACGAAAAAACGATACTCGACAAAATAAGGACGCTAACATGATTTTAAAAGACGAACGAACAAAAGAGTTGTTGAAGACGAGTAGCACGAGACGGAGCAGTAAAAGTTGAGAGGAAAAACTTAGAAATAAACTAAAAAGAAATGTGAAAATAAACTTAAAATCAAAACTGCTAATAACTAAAATAACTTAAATAAAACTTTGTGAACTTAATAAACTTAAAATAACTTAAATAAAGTTCTTTATACGGAAATAAAAAGTGCGTGAGTTTCATTTATCTAAAAGGAATGAACAAAAGCCTACAAATTGGGGGCTCAACCTAAATAAAAACACAAAATTTAACGTAAAGAAGAGTGAAAACTTAAAGTGAAAAAGACAAAGAAAGTGTTAAAAATTCTATGCAAAATAAATGGCATATATCAAACGCCATTTTGCATCAACAACAACAACACATCGTATGCGCTCATGTATACATCTTTAATTCTGACGCAGCAGGCCATTAAGCAACGCTGGCGCAGAAGCAGAATCGATGTAGCAAGCAACGACATATCAAACAACGACGCAGCAGACAACACGAAGATCAACGAGTAGCAATATCGCTGACAAGAGCGAAAGTAAAGAAGTACGGAGATACAACGTAAACAACGAAAACAACCCTTAAAATTGGATGCTTGGTGAGGCCGTTTCAGTTTATTTTATTTTATTCTAATGATATTTAAATGCATTGTTGCGTTATACAAATTATGTAGTTTGTATTATTTCATTGAAAATTAAATTATTAAAAACTGTCTATTGGATAGACTTAAATTTTAATAAGAAAGAAAAACAACAATACTTAAAGTAAAGAAAAGAAAGAAGATGTAAATCAAAACGCAAAGAAAGAAAAGCAGATAATAAGAAAGTAAATGTAAATTGAAAAGTAGATTAAAAGAAGATACGAAAATTTAGTGAGATTTTGAAGTTGAAAAGAAATAATACACTGAGAAAAAAGAAGTTGTTTTAGAAAATATTTTAGAGAAAATTTGTTTCTTCTGCATAAATTTTACTACGTTTATTTTATATCAAAATATATTATTATATTGCCATAATTTAATAAAATTTAAAATAATTTTTGAACTCAAAGAAAAATGGACAAAGACAGTATTCTAAAGTTAACAGTAGATGGACTGAAGGAAAAGCTAGGTGGGTTGGGGTTAGAGACGACGAGTAAGAAAGCAGAATTACAGGACAGGCTTCTGGAACACTTCGGTCTTTCTGGGGCTGAGGAAAGCGAAGGAGATTCTGTTTACAGCGTCGCTGCATCTCGAGCAGGGGACGAATTAGTTCCACAAAGGTCGACTTTTACCCTCAGAGATATTGAAGACAGTCTGTCAACGTTCACAGGAACCGATGCACTTGGCATTAACCAGTGGATCGAAGACTTTGAAGACAATGCTTCTACGGTTGGCTGGAATAATTTACAAAAGTACATCTACGGGAAACAATTACTTAAAGGAGCAGCAAAATTTTTCATCAGAAGTACAAGCGGAATTAAAGACTGGGAATCATTAAAAAGAATACTGTTAGAGGAGTTTGGTGAAGTGTTACCATCGGCCGAAATTCATCGAAAACTGCGTAGCAGGCGTATAAAGCCCACTGAAACATTGCGCGAGTACCTGTACGCAATGATGGAAATCGGAAAGTGCATAAAGTTAGATGATGAAAGCCTCATACAGTATTTCGTTGAAGGCATTCCAGATTCGAAGGTGAACAAAACCGTTTTATACCAGGCAAGAAATGTAAGTGAGCTGAAAGAAAACATGAGAGTGTACGAAATGGTGAATGGATCCAACCAGTCATCAAGCAGGTTGGCTCTACCACAAAGCGCAGGCAAATCCTCTCAGCAGACACCCCGACAGGAAAACGCGAAGAAATGTTTTAAATGCGGAAGTGAATCGCACTTGGCTAAGGACTGTTCACTAAAGCAGTACAAATGCATCAAATGCAATCACGTGGGACACCGATCATTCGAGTGCAAGGGTGCGGACGGACAACCGAAAAATGAAAAAGGCAAAATTAATATGGTGGAAAATAAAGAGCCTACAAAAGCAAAACACAATTTTCAAGCTGATGCTGGAATGATTTTTCGAGAGTTCGAAATCAACAATTATAAATTTTCAGCTTTAATAGACACTGGAAGTGTTCTGTGTTTGTTGAGGTACGACGTACTTATGATGCTAGGTGACATAAAGTTGTCTACAGATAGAAGACGATTAGTTGGAGCAGGAAAGGGAGAATTTACCACGTTGGGTAGCTTTTTAGCTAGGCTAGAAACTGACAATTTATTTTTGGATGTAGAGTTCCACGTGGTACGTGAGCGTGACATTTCCTACGATGCCATTCTGGGAAATTCAGTACTAAAAGATGTCGAAATAGTTATTCGGGAAAATGAAGCAGTATTTCAGAAAAAACATAGAAGAATAATCAAGGATTCATAGCCGAGGAAGGTGTTAAGAAGTTTGCTGAAGATGCAAAAAAGAATAAAGTCAAGAAAGAAGTGGCAAGAGATGCCAAGAAAAAAGATGGTGAAGCAACAAAGAAGAAGAAGGAAGATGAAGGCTATGCTGAATTACTAAGAGAATTTGGTGCACTTTGTGTGGCAGCAGCAGAAGAGCCACTAGTAGAAAAAACTGAGCTAAGCTTAGCACATTTACCGGAACCTAGCTCGGAAATAATTTCAACGCTAATGAACGAGTACGTACCCAAAAAGAATTTGAGTTCTCCAGTAGAGATGAAAATCATACTCACCGACGATGTTCCGGTATACCAGAGGCCAAGGCAAATGTCATACACCGACCAATGTGTCGTGGATGAACAGGTAAAGATTTCGCTAAAAGAGGGTATAATTCAACCCAGTTCATCAGAATATGCAGCTCCGATAGTACTTGTGTCTAAAAAAGATGGGACTAAAAGATTATGTTGCGACTACAGACGACCGAACGAGAAGATTTTGAGGGATAATTTTTCCATGGTTCTCATTGATGACGTTCTTGAAAGGATGCAAAAGGCAAACGTTTTTACGACGCTGGATCTGATGAACGGTTTCTTTCATGTACCAGTAGAGGCGGATTCCAGGAAATACACGGCGTTCGTGGTTCACAACGGCCAATATGAATTTTTATTTGTACCATTCGGCATTTCAAACTCGCCAGCTGTTTTTTCAAGGTACATTTTTGCAGTATTAAGAGATTTGATTCATGATGGAACATTGGTTGCGTACATGGACGATATAATTATCCCATCAAAACACGAAGAAGAAGGCATTCAAAAAATTAAGAAGGTTCTTAAAGTGGCTGCAGAAAATGGTCTTTGTATCAAGTGGTCGAAATGTCAGTTCCTAACGCGGAAAGTAGAGTTTTTGGGATATATTCTCGAGAATGGTACCATAATGCCATCAATTGAAAAAACACTTGCAGTGAGAAAATTTCCAATACCATCAGACAGAAAAGCAGTGCAGCAATTTTTGGGTCTAACGTCCTATTTTAGACGATTTATAAGGGACTATGCCCTTATAGCAAAGCCTTTGACTGACTTGCTGCGGAAAAACATCAAGTTTAAAATAAATGACGAACATTTAATTGCCATAAAACAGTTGAAGTCTGCACTAACTAGTTCACCTGTACTCAATTTGTTTGATCCTGCGGCACTAACTGAGGTTCATACTGATGCGAGTATGTACGGCTACGGAGCAGTGCTTTTGCAGAAAGATAGTGACGACCAACAATTACATCCGGTGCAGTATATGAGTAGAAAACCGAAGCCCTATGAGCAAAAATATCACTCGTATGAGCTGGAGGTTCTCGCAATTATTGAAGCCTTAAAGAAATGGAGGATATACGTTTTGGGAACTAAATTTAAAATCATAACTGATTGCAATGCGTTTGCAATGACTATGAAAAAGAGAGATGTGCCATTGCGCGTGTCGAGATGGGCAATGTTCCTGCAGGAGTTCGACTATGAAGTCGAACATAGATCCGGCTTCAAAATGAAACATGTTGATGCTCTCTCCAGAGTTGCTTGCCTCGTTATCGAAGATTCGTTAAAGCATCGTATAAAAGAGGCACAACTTCAGGATGAGTGGACTAGGGCTGTACGGAAAATTTTAGAAAAAGACTCATACGAAGATTATTTTATCAAATTCGATGTTTTGCACAAGGATCCCACTAAGGAACTTGTTGTGATTCCGACGCTGATGGAGGAAGAGATAATCAAGATTGCACATCGTCAAGGTCATTTTGCGGTGAAAAGAACACAGGACATCGTTGAACGAGATTTTTATATACCAAACATTAACCGAAAAGTATCAAACGTGGTTAAAAGCTGCATCGAGTGCATCGTTACCGAAGGAAAATCTGGCCGAAAAGAAGGATTCCTGACACCGATTAGAAAAGATGATTGCGCATTAGGAACGTATCATGTTGACCATGTAGGTCCAATGCAGACAACATGCAAGTCGTACAACTATATTTTCGTTGTCGTCGATGCCTTTTCGAAATTCGTCTGGTTGTATCCAACAAGAAACACCGGTTCGGAGGCGGTTATTGAGCGACTGGAGAAGCAGGCAGCAGTTGTTGGTAATCCACGACGGATAATTTCCGACAGGGGTGCGGCTTTTACTTCAAATGCATTTGAAACGTACTGTAAAGACAATGACATTCAACATTTGCTAATTACAACGGGAGTACCTAGAGGTAATGGCCAAGTAGAAAGAATTCATAAGATTGTTGTGCCAATGATTTCCAAATTGTGCATTAATCAACCAGCAAACTGGTACAAACATGTCGATCGCGTGCAACAAATAATTAATAGCACGCCACCACGAAGTACTAAGTATTCACCATTCCGAATTCTGACTGGTCTAGAGATGCGAGTAAAAGGAAGCCCAGACTTGCAATTACTACTGGAAAATGAAACCATAGATGAGTTGGACTCAGAAAGAGAAGAGCTACGTTTAGAATGCCGTGATAACATTCTGAAGATCCAGGCTGAGAACAAGAGAAACTTTGACAAAAATCGTGTTCCTGAGAAAGAATATGACTTGAATGAGCTGGTCGCCATCAAGCGCACGCAATTCGGGACAGGTCTGAAGTTGAAACCCAAGTTCCTAGGTCCATACAAGGTCGTCGAAAAGTTAGGCCATGGACGATATGCTGTTGAAAGAATTGGCGATCACGAAGGCCCAGGTCGAACATCTACAGTGGCTGAATATATGAAGCGCTGGAACCCCTCATTCGGGTCGAATGAGGCCGCAGGAGGGCCGAATGTGGGAAGGGAGTCAGACGGACGACGACTGCGTAGCGGACTAACAACTTTTGCGTGATGTACGTTACCGTGTGAACAAAACCAACCTTAATTTGGCAGCACAGACGAAAAAACGATACTAGACAAAATAAGGACGCTAACATGATTTTAAAAGACGAACGAACAAAAGAGTTGTTGAAGACGAGTAGCACGAGACGGAGCAGTAAAAGTTGAGAGGAACAAGTTAGAAATAAACTAAAAAGAAATGTGAAAATAAACTTAAAATCAAAACTGCTAATAACTAAAATAACTTAAATAAAACTTTGTGAACTTAATAAACTTTGTGAACTTAAAATAACTTAAATAAAGTTCTTTATACGGAAATAAAAAGTGCGTGAGTTTCATTTATCTAAAAGGAATGAACAAAAGCCTACATAAATGTATTTGGTAACACGAGTTACCAATCTTTTGTAACGCGAGTTACCACATAATTCTTGAATTAATTTAAAAATTTCGATCCATTATCGCTGTTTCTAATAATGGTAAGCTTATTGATATATTGCTAATTTATTTATGTCAAATATAAAGCAGTCTACTCACAAATTTCGGAGAAACTTTCAAATGAAATTTACTCTATGAACTTGTTGTCCAAAAATGGTAACACGAGTTACCAACACAATTTATTATTTTACTGGATAAATACAATGTTAACACTGAAATTTTAGACTAATATAGGACATGAGAAATGTTATGTGTTCACAAAGAATCCAATTTTATTAGTTAACCTAAATAATTTAAATTTATGGCAAAATACTTTCTGGATGTAACGCGAGTTACCATGGAATTACACAGAGGCAATTAAATTAAATTAGAACATCTAAGAATTAAGCAGATCGTTCTATGTTTTGCGCTGCACAAATGTGAAATAATATATGAATAAATGTTCATATATAAAAATAAGATATTTAAAGTCCATGAATTTGAAAAAAAAATAAAATATTATTTCAAGTGTAAAATTTAGTATTTACAATATAAATTTTTAAATCAATATAGAGAGCACTTTATAAATGTGAATGCTTTAAAGGTAATAGACCGAAAAAACTAACTCAAGTGAAAATATGCACATTGACGCATAAAATATTCTTAAACAAAAAACAAATCAACAAACAAACAAATTAGACATGCCAATAAGAGCAACAGCAACAAGAACAATGAAATCATTGAAAACAACCATACCTACATAATGATAAGTTGGTGGGTGGAAAAGAAACTACATTAAATGGCGAGAAATCCTTTTTAATGCTCTCTGAACACCATGACTTTGTTACGCATAAAGCAGGGTCATTCCATTCCCTCAACAGGACTATGACAATCAATAAAACAAAGAAAATCCTTTTCCAAAAACATTTTAACGACGAATTGAGAAATTTGTGCGTAATGGTTAGATTTTATGGGTCTACAAGGATACGCCTGAGTAATTCGGAAAATATAATAGAGACCAAGAATAACAGCAACAAAAATAAATGAAATAATTTTTGCTAAAAACAATAATACATAAATTTATATTTAAATGAAGAAGGGACAATGGAAATGGGACAGGAAACGAAAGATGCTTCAAAATATAAGAAACAACAAAAAAAAAAGAAATAAGACAATATTGGTGTGGAAAATGAGGAGACTGATAGACGTTGTGTATACATAGTACCAAGGACATTCAGGCGCAGAAATAAGTTGTTAAGGAATCAAAGTCTATGGTGTGTAACATGAATGTTGGCGCAAAGGGGAAGCCATTAGCAATAATAATTCATGGCAATTCTATATGGTGGCAAATAACAATGTTAGGCCTTGAAAGTCCTTTTGCGAAGCTGAAGCTTGCATTGAAGGTTGCGTATAAAACTGAAAGTGAAAATGTTGTGAAAAAGTTGCGTATTATTATTTACCATAAGAAAAAAACGAAAAAACTGCTGGGTGTTGCATATAAATCATTTAAATTAACAACTTTTGGTTTATTAACACAATTTATTGGGCAAACAACAAAAGGCCCAACTAAAGTGGGGTTCCTGCAAGTGTATTCCTATTGAATTTATCCTGCGGTATAATAACGTGAGAATTGTAAGATAAATTGTTAAAGAGTTAAAAAAACAATAAAACTTAAGCCCAAAGCAATTCTTTTTTAAAATATATGTAAGTATAACTTAAGAAATATCAAACTTAATAAAGTCATGAGAATATGTGCTAAATGATCTGTGTTAAGTGTTTTGTATTTAGTGAAAATAATTATTTTTTACTGAGCCTCGAGTTCAGTACAGTACAGTAAAATTTCAGCGCAAAATGCATTATGGGAAAACAAAAATGAGAAATCAGCTGCTTATACTACTTAGTTTCAATGACCGCTACGTCATATCATCAGTAGGCTTTGTTAGCCTACACTTAAGCGTCTGCAAGCATACTAAGTATATTTTACTTTCTGCATTTATCAGTTAAGAATCATAGCAAAAAAATATAAACATGGTGCGCCAAAAACTCTCCCCCCCACCTATTATATGCAATTGCTTTTGTAATTTTTTTGATATTACACATTTCTTGACGACAGTTCCGCGAAAATTAATTGAATACTCGAACAAAGTCAATATTATGCCGTAATTTGGATTTGACTATAAGATAAGATAAGATAAGATAAGATAAGATAAGATAAGATAAGATAAGATAAGATAAGATAAGATAAGATAAGATAAGATAAGATAAGATAAGATAAGATAAGATAAGATAAGATAAGATAAGATAAGATAAGATAAGATAAGATAAGATAAGATAAGATAAGATAAGATAAGATAAGATAAGATAAGATAAGATAAGATAAGATAAGATAAGATAAGATAAGATAAGATAAGATAAGATAAGATAAGATAAGATAAGATAAGATAAGATAAGATAAGATAAGATAAGATAAGATAAGATAAGATAAGATAAGATAAGATAAGATAAGATAAGATAAGATAAGATAAGATAAGATAAGATAAGATAAGATAAGATAAGATAAGATAAGATAAGATAAGATAAGATAAGATAAGATAAGATAAGATAAGATAAGATAAGATAAGATAAGATAAGATAAGATAAGATAAGATAAGATAAGATAAGATAAGATAAGATAAGATAAGATAAGATAAGATAAGATAAGATAAGATAAGATAAGATAAGATAAGATAAGATAAGATAAGATAAGATAAGATAAGATAAGATAAGATAAGATAAGATAAGATAAGATAAGATAAGATAAGATAAGATAAGATAAGATAACAAAAGGTGAGATGAGATGAGATGAGATGAGATGAGATGAGATGAGATGAGATGAGATGAGATGAGATGAGATGAGATGAGATGAGATGAGATGAGATGAGATGAGATGAGATGAGATGAGATGAGATGAGATGAGATGAGATGAGATGAGATGAGATGAGATGAGATGAGATGAGATGAGATGAGATGAGATGAGATGAGATGAGATGAGATGAGATGAGATGAGGTGAGATGAGATGAGATGAGATGAGATGAGATGAGATGAGATGAGATGAGATGAGATGAGATGAGATGAGATGAGATGAGATAAGATAAGATAAGATAAGATAAGATAAGGTAAGATAAGATAAGATAAGATAAGATAAGATAAGATAAGATAAGATAAGATAAAGTAAAATATAAAAAATTAAATAATATAAAACAAAATAAAATAATTTATAGTGGCCAAATCGTAAGCCGTAAACTGACTTAAGTTTGTTTTCACAATACTCGCTTGGTTAAGCTTAAATGGTAAAATAGATAAATTAGATAAATGGTAAAAAAAAGTAAACTACAATGGAAAAAATGACCGAAAAGTTGAAAAATCGAGGGTTTCTTATAAAAAAAAATTTGTGGGGCAACAAAATGATACAGTCGCAGTAATAAAAAAAAAATAATTTTTCCAATTTAAAACATGAGCTAAACGTCGCAGTCTTATACATGTAAAATTGTCAAATTTGTCAAAGAGAAAAATTAAAAACCAAAAAACCGGTTTTCAGCCATTTTTTCAAAAAATTTTGAGGTTAAGGTGAAAATGATCAGTACAATAGTTGTAGATCTTCTTATTTCCTACAACTTTTGCCTTAAACTTTTTTTGATAGGATGCACAGCTTAGACAGAAATTATGTAAAACTGTGTTCGACCTCTAAAAATGCACCCCATTCAACCCCGGATAGCTAATGTCAGTTCGATTTATTTTGTCCTCTTTAACAAGAGCTTGTTCGACAATATTCCGCTGTCGGATTGCTGTAACGAACTATTTTGTTGTTCAAACCCTATTTCTGCTGGACTATTATGTAGAAAAGTAAACAAAATTTAAAGAATACAGAGTTACAAATATATTAATAAAAATTATGTCAAGGGCGATCCATTTTTTTTCTCAACGGAATATTGTACCTTAATGTTTGTTACATTTGTGTATTTTTTTTTGGTTTTCAATCGGACAGGGAAGGCTGTTTTTTATTAACTTTTAATAAATAAACGTACTTTAAACACTGAAAAAAATATCACTTAAAATTTAAAACAATTTCACTTGTACTCTAATTCAATACAAATCGAACACAGTTAAATTTATAAAAATCGTAAGACTCGTTCAAAAGTTATGAGTTTTTGAAAAAATTTGGTACCCGAATTTCAATTGCCTATAACAACAACAAAAAAAATAATAAAAATAAAATAATATCACAGTTCGATTTCTATCATATATGTACCACTATCTAAATAACAAAGTTTCGTGAAAAAATTAGCATTTGGGGTTGAGAAGTGTCCCGTTTGAGAAATTCTTACCCATATGACTTTCCTAACTGGGTAAGAATTTCTCAAACGGGCCACTTCTCAACCCCAAATGCTAATTTTTTCACGAAACTTTGTTATTTAGATAGTGGTACATATATGATAGAAATCGAACTGTGATATTATTTTATTTTTATTATTTTTTTTGTTGTTGTTATAGGCAATTGAAATTCGGGTACCAAATTTTTTCAAACACTCATAACTTTTGAACGAGTTTTACGATTTTTATAAATTTAACTGTGTTCGATTTGTATTGAATTAGAGTACAAGTGAAATTGTTTTCAATTTTAAGTGATGTTTTTTTCAGTGTTTAAAGTACGTTTACTTATTAAAAGTTAGTAAAAAACAGCCTTCCCTGTCCGATTGAAAACCAAAAAAAAAATATACAAATGTAACAAACATTAAGGTACAATATTCCGTTGAGAAAAAAAATGGATCGCCCTTGACATAATTTTTATTAATATATTTGTAACTCTGTATTCTTTAAATTTTGTTTACTTTTCTACATAATAGTCCAGCAGAAATAGGGTTTGAACAACAAAATAGTTCGTTACAGCAATCCGACAGCGGAATATTGTCGAACAAGGTCTTGTTAAAGAGGACAAAATAAATCGAACTGACATTAGCTATCCGGGGTTGAATGGGGTGCATTTTTAGAGGTCGAACACACTTTTACATAATTGCTGTCTAAGCTGTGCTTTAGACCGTACCACCTTACAGGCAAAAAAAATAAAGTTCACCGTACACCATCGAATCTGAAGCATTTTTACAAGATAGATTCGAAAAAAATTTTTTTTTTTTTTTACCGAAAATAGAGGTCGCGTATCTACATTTTTCTTCATATCATCGGCATTTACAGTCCGATCTTAAAGTATGATATATCAATATTTTTTGTCTCGGGTAGACTAATTTTTTGCTTTAAGGGTCACTGACATCAAGGACCCCATTCTAGTATTTACCAACCAAATCTTAGTTCCTATCATCTTGATGTACCTTTTTAGTGTCAGATAATTAAGGCTTGCAAAAAATCATTAAACTTTGCCAACAGAAGTATTTCGATTGTTCCATTAAAACTATTTTAGCAAAAAAAAAATGGTCTCCTCGAGACAAAAACATCGAAACATCATGTTTTAAGATCGGACTGTAAATACCGGAAATATGACGAAAAACTTAATAAGAGAACCGCTACGTTCGGTAAAAAAATTAAAAACATTTTTTAAAATAGTTTTAATGGAATAATCGAAATACTTCTGTTGGCAAAGTTTAATGATTTTTTGCAAGCTTTAATTATCTGACACTAAAAAGGAACATTAAGATAGTAGGAACTGAGATCTAGTGGGTAAGTACTAGAATGGGGTCCTTGATGTCAGTGACCCTTAAAGCAAAAAATTAGTCTACTCGAGGCAAAAACAGTGATGCATCATACTTTAAGATCGGACTATAAATGCCGATGATATGAAGAAAAATGTAAATGCGCGACCTCTATTTTCGGTAAAAAAAAATAAAAAAATTTTTTTCGTAATTTTCATGCAAAAATGCTTCAGTTTCGATGGTGTACGGTGAACTTTTTTTTGCGGTACGGTCTACTGTGCATCCTATCAAAAAATTTTAATGCAAAAGTTGTAGGAAATAAGAAGAACTACAACTTTTGTCCTGATCATTTTCACCTTAACCTTAAAATTTTTTGAAAAAAGGGCTGAAAATCGGTTTCACTTGTTCCACTGATCTAAAAGGAGAGGAAAGCTATCCCATTTCAAATATTGCGTGCAAACTCATTCCTTTTTCAGAAGGCAGTCAATTGCTACTGGTATTAAGAATATTACATGAATGCACATAGTAATATCAACAAAATAAAAATGTATTAATTGTACAAAATAGACACTTTTCAACATTGTACCTGCATCACAAACAACGAAGCGCATTCCTTTTGCGGAAAATTTGGCATCTCCTTGTAAGGATCTAATATTATTTAAACTATTTCACACCTCTTCTTCTTCTTCTTCTTAGAATATACCAGTCATTTCGAAAGGTATATACATATATACTTAAAAAAGGACTACGAGAAACACGAGGTTTTTATTGTAGTCCTTAACGTGCGTTCCATAAGGGAACTTTAATCGTTAAAATTTTACTAAAAGTCGATAAATTAAATTATCTTAAAAAATTCCTTCTTTTAAATAGTGATGCCGATAAAACTATTTGATTACATTTCACGGGTTATAAAACCCGCGTGAAAGGGAGCCGCCATTAAATTTTCAGCTTGATGAGTAACACGCGACACGACAGCGGGGCACGTCCACCCACTTCAACGAACAAAATGGAACTCCTATTTCACACCGTGCTGGCCAGCACATACGTAAGTCCTTATCGATTTATATGCCTGTCAGTTGTCATTCTAACCTTAAATTTGATGTATTATTACAGATAATAATTGCGTTCCAGCCAGAAAAATAGGTTAATATTTATAAAGTTTTTACCACAAAAAGCGTTCGAGCCAGAAAAAGTGTGGTGTTTGAAAGAGAAAAAAAGAGAGCAAGAAACAGCTGATCACTTCCCCTCCCAAAAATAAGTTTCAATTTTGACCCAGATAAATTTCTTGTGGCTAAAAATTGAAGACTGTCAAAATCGTAGGTAACAAGACTGGAGACTCACTTTTTGCAAGCGAGGGAAATTAAATTTCCTCTCCAATACTTTCCTTATAAAATAATTTTCAGCGTTAAATTTTTCGTTGACTTCTTATAAGGTTGTGTTAAGAAGGAGCAACATAACAAAAAGCTTGAAATCAAAACATTTTTTGGTAATTTTAATTAAATAGTTGAGTGATTTTTTATTGAAAAGGAATCGTAAAGCTAAATGTCACCTAAATGGTTGTGCGGTAGTCAACCAGATAATTATTTCTAAAATATTGTTTTTCGAAGCGCGCAACTTTAACATAAGGAATTGGAAGTGTTGCTAAATTAAAGTTGTTCCAATTTTTTTTGTTTTACAATTTCATCGAACATAACTCTTTGTTTGAACAAAAAAACTTGGTGCAGAACTTTTCTGGACTAACTAGCTGTTAAAGATAACGTGAATTCTTTAAAAACCTATTCGAAAATGTAGAATTTTTACCTTGCATAACATTTCAAGCAGTCTCGAAAGTATCTTATTTAGCTTGGATTTAGAAGGTTATGGCTAAACAGATACGAAGCTAACAAAACTGTTTAACTCAAAATGTAAAATATTTATGGCTTAAATTTACTTTACGCCAAACCTCCTTGCATTTAGAAGGAGTTAACCAAATGGTTATGCAACTACGACGCTTAAATTTTTTGGGTTTAAACACAGGCCATTACGGAAAGCCCAGTCGTTAATGATATTAAGGTTGGTATTCAAATTCATGACGCAATTCTGGATTTCATTGCGACTGCAACTTGCATATAACTGCACATCGTCAGCATACATATGGATTGCACAGTGATTCAACACATTCGGAAGATCATTAATATACAATGAGAACAATAGCGGCCCAAGTCTAGAACCTTGGGGCACCCCTCCGGTAATTGAGATAAAATTAGACACTAAGCCACCTGAGCAAACAACTTGGTATCTATGGGAAAGATAAGAATCTACAAGATTAACAGCTGATTTAGTGAAGTTAAACATTTTAGCTAGTTTTGTTTGTAAAACTGAGTGATCGACCGTATCAAAGGCCTTTGAGTGATCCAATAGAACCAAAAAGGTTACTGCATTGTCATCAAGGGCAGTTCTTATGTCCTCAATAACGTCAACCAATGCCGTGATACAACTGCGATTTTTTCTAAGACCTGACTGTCGATTAGTTAATAAACTATTTTCAGAAATAAACTTGTTAATTTGTTTGTGTAGGATGCGTTCAAAGGCTTTGGATATAAAGGGTAAAATTGCAATTGGGCGGTACTCGCTGGAGCACTTAGGTATAGGAATTATCTTGGCTTTTTTCCAGCTAGCAGGAAAAGTTGAAGTAGTTATTACTGTGTTAAATATGTGTTTAACGTATGGGAGTATCTTCGGAAGCATAATTTTTAAGAAGGCTGAATGTATTCCATCAAATCCAGTGGCATTTGACTTGATGCTTAGAATGCTTTCGAGAACATCGGTTTGTTCAATACAAGCAAATTCGAAATGCTTATCTTGTGCGGTATTGCTAGTTGAATTGAGGTAAAAATTAGTGGTGACACGTGGCATGGGAAGATTAACAAAGTTTTTGTTTAAGCTGTTTACTTCGATCACTTCGGTAGCACTCGACTTACTCTTTCCGATACCAATATTGCGAATTTCTTTCCACTTTTGTTTGCTTCCTACAGCTGTACAAAACTTTGATTAGTCTACGTTATCAACAGCATGTTCCAGTAAATAGTAATTAATATTTTTGAAATCTCGAAAACTAAAAAACTGCGATGGCAAACAAGTCTGATAATCAGAAAATTAACGTCATGCTTTGAAAAAAAGGGGCTGATATTTGGTCATACAGCAGAATCTTTGTTTCACTATTTACAAAAAATATATCAAGGAGAGTATTCACAGTATCTGTGTAGTGAGTGGGTGTGGTTGAACTTACCGGAAGGAGCCCCAACGTTTCCATACTAGAGGTCAAATGAGTTTCGTTTAAGATATTGCTGTTAAAATCACCGGCGATGATTATGTTTGAAATCGGCAGAATCATACTTTCGATAGTTTTAAGAAATGGTGGAAATCGACAGCGCGATTTGGTCTGTAAACATATCCAATAAGCAATTTTTGAATGCCGTTATCGATAGTAACAAAAACATATTCAATATTATCACCAGGTGGAGATCTACACAGAATTTTACACCCAATACCATCTCTCACGAAGATCGCTGCGCCACCTCCGACACTTTTCCTATCACTACGAAATATTTTAAAACCACTCAGTTTAAACAAGGCATCCGGCATAAACTCATTAAACCATGTTTCAGTCACACATAGAATGTTTACACCTGAACCCTCAAAGATATACATAAGCTCGTTAATTTTGTTGACTAAGCTTTGTGCATTAAGATGGCAAAAACTCAGATAGCCCTATTGGTGGCATGGGAAACCATTCACATAATTTAACGTACAGTACAGAGAGCCACTCATCATATTTTCTCAAATTTGTTGATATCCCGCCCAACCGCAATCCAATTTCTGGCAGCTGATTTACAAAAACAATTTACCGAACTTCGCACATTTTTTTAACTTGTGATTCAAAGTTTTTTACTCCAATCACTTCTAACACATAATTAAAAACAATATCTTTCGATTTCTTTGTACAAGGCTTAATTGTAGGGTACTTTCTAAGAACAATTAATAGTCGAAGTTTTTTTACGATAGCGCCGTTACCTGCAAAATTGAAATGTTTGTTCGGCAAGGGCAAGTAGGGAATAAAAAATCGAACATATTTAGAAACCTTAAGTACACTAGATTATATAGATAATAAAATTTCCATGTGCCTTTATGTGCCTCTAAAGATATGGGACGCAAAGCAAAAATTTAGGATTATTTTTTTACTAGCAAATAAAATTATTTTTTTCAATAGACTTGTATTATATAAATCTAATCGAATAAGTTTAAAATATCACTTATACCTTCAACTATGTGCACCATTTTTAAATAGTCCAAAAGTGAATTATATAAACAGCACGATGCGATCAATTGTGCAATTGAGAAAAAAAAAATAAAATTTTGAAATTAGCTAGGGCGATGACTTTGTCGCTTAATATCTTTTCTCGGACGTCACTTTCGACGAAAATATTTTGCCACAATACGCAATAAGGACTTACAAGTATAATGTAATTTTTTTTTCTCACTTTCCTTATATAGAAAAAATGAATTTCGTCCAGCTAAAAGCTATTAATTGATCACTATGCAACGTAGCTTTAAAATCAGTTTTTCTCACTTTTTTCTCATTTTCTAATTCAATTGACAAATGATATTTCTTTTGCTTAATTCGCATTTTTGTTGAATTGATTTTCTACCAAAGACTTCAACATGAAAAAAATTCAAGCAAAATATGTTTCAATGGGGCTTATTAAAAGTTTAATATGGCAAACATTTCATATAATCATAAGCTTTTCAATTATTAACTTCCATGAATTCTGTTCCACTTCAAAAATGATAATTAGAAATTTCTCGAGCTATAAGTACACTTTTTCCACTCTTATGCCAGTCAAAAGTATTTTTATTAAAAATCTAACTGCAATGTCACTGCAACATTTTACCATAAAATATTATCTCATGTTTGAAAAATCTTTTTAAAATCCCTTGACTATGACAACGGCAGACAACTGCTCCAATGTAGTAACATGCTTTTAAGAATTTCAAAATTCTTTTATTAAATCCCTACATAAAATACAACTTAAGTAAACGAAATTTTCGTTTTTGCTTCATAACAAAAATAAAATGAAATTGTAAGAGTACATCGAATGAAAATCAAATTAATTAAATTCAACGTAAAAATTAATAATAATTCATTAGATGGCAGCAGCAGTGCGCATTGTCAGAACGACACGGCAGGCGAGTTTAGTAGTACGAGTATTTTAAAAATATGTGTAAGGAAAAGGAGAAGGCTTCTAATGCCACTCCGTTTTTAGTAAGACAAAAGGCGCAAATATTAGTTAATTAAAATCTTAAGGATGCTCACATTCATTTAGCTTTTAATATAGCTTCTGGTGCAACGACGTGGTGGAGTTTTAGCGACAGTGATGATGTGTTTTTTATTAAGTGTAATTGTTATCATACTCGAAAATAACATTATTGAATTATTTAACCGCTAATTTTCAATAATAATCAAAATTGTCAACCAATACCTATATGATTATCAATATATCGGAATATTCCGATACATTGATATCATAGAAATTTATTTGCTGATGCACCTATACGTACAAAAAAACTTTCCTGTATCTTGTGCACCAAAGAGTAAAGTTCAATTAAAAACACTACTGTCGTTTTGTTTGAACAGAAAATAATTTATAAATATATATATTTTATTGAGCTTACTGTTCGGTATGTGTGCGTCAACACACATGTTGTATAACTAGCTTTAGCACATTTTTCCTTTTTATTTATCTCTGTTAAGTGTAATTTGTTTGGTATTGACACCAGTGTTGGCATGTCACAAGGATTTTTAGGTTTACGACGGTCACACGTCGTAAGCTGTCGTAAATGTCATAAAAGTCGCAAACTCTTTTTCACAACTACTAAAATTGTTTGTCAAACAATTTAACGAACAAAAAATTATATGTAATTTGATGAGTATTTGAATATGTTTGATAAACAATTTGATGATCTGAATCAAGTTATGAATAAATAATTTTTCAGTATGAACTTAAAAATTCGTCTTTGTCACAAACTTAAGTCTTGTCCGTAGGTCATAAACGTCGTAAATGTCGCAAATGTCACGCGCATTTGTGACATGCCAACACTGGTTGACACACACACATATCGAACAGTGAGGTCAATAAAATAACATTTATAAAAACACCACAGTAGTGTTTTCACAATAGGTACTATACCAAGTGAATAAAGGATAAAAAACCTTCAAATCGTGGTACAATTATCATGGTAAATGCGATTCTTAGTGAAATTTCTTTAAAATTGTCAAACTCAGCTAAGATTAAGCACCGACATTTCCAAACTACATACACATACACGGTGTAACGAACCTTTCCGCCAGGGTCTTGGCTCGACGGTGTCCAAGGTTCGTGTACAAAAATTTATATTTTGCAGGTGGCTAACAAAGGTCTTTTCCGGGAGTTTAATAAAAACGTTTGCGTGTTTTAGTTTCAAAAGAATCCACTTTATTTCAATAGTCTTAAAAATATAAATTCATCGGTGTATAAATTAACATTTATTTAGCAAGAAAGAAATGATACGTTCAAAATACTTATTTTCCTAGATTTTGCCTAGATTTTCCGTTGCCCCGTTTCCTCTGAGCGTTCCTTGCTAGGCCAGCAACGTCCTATTGTACCTACGACGGCCTACTCCTCCGACTGCGCTTTATTATTGCATACAAGTACAACGCAAAGGCGACTTGCACTTGTATACGTTAATTCAACGTACCCGCCGACCTATTTTCTAGACGACGGCGTCTTACTACGGCGCACAAGTACCACGCAAAGGCGACAGTATACTTGCTCGACGGATGCGCTGACTGTGACGGCCTACTCTCGTGACGGTGCTTTGCTACTGTATACAAACGCAACGCAAAGGCGACTTGCCCTTGTATACGTTAACCCAACGTATCCGTCGACCTACTCTCTCGACGGCGGCGTCTTACTACGGCGCACAAGTACCACGCAAAGGCGACAGTATACTTGCTCGACGGATGCGCTGACTGTGACGGCCTACTCTCGTGACGGTGCTTTGCTACTGTATACAAACGCAACGCAAAGGCGACTTGCCCTTGTATACGTTAACCCAACGTATCCGTCGACCTACTCTCTCGACGGCGGCGTCTTACTACGGCGCACAAGTACCACGCAAAGGCGACAGTATACTTGCTCGACGGATGCGCTGACTGTGACGGCCTACTCTCGTGACGGTGCTTTGCTACTGTATACAAGTACAACGCAAAGGCGACTTGCACTTGCATACGTTCACTCAACGTATCCGTCGGCCTACTCTCTCGACGGTGTTTTGCTACTGTATACAAGTACAACGCAAAGGCGACTTGTACTTGCATACGTTAACTCAACGTAGCCGTCGGACTATTCTCTCGACGGTGTTTTGCTACTGCATACAAGTACAACGCAAAGGCGACTTGCACTTGCATACGTTCACTCAACGTATCCGTCGGCCTACTCTCTCGACGGTGTTTTGCTACTGTATACAAGTACAACGCAAAGGCGACTTGTACTTGCATACGTTAACTCAACGTAGCCGTCGGACTATTCTCTCGACGGTGTTTTGCTACTGCATACAAGTACAACGCAAAGGCGACTTGTACTTGCATACGTTAACTCAACGTAGCCGTCGGCCTATTCTCTCGACGGTGTTTTGCTACTGCATACAAGTACAACGCAAAGGCGACTTGCACTTGCATACATTAACCCAACGTACTCGTCACCCTACTCTCTCAACGGCGGCGCACAAGTACCACGCAAAGGCGACGATACACTTGTGTAACCGCGGCTATCTGATTGAATGGAGAACCCAAGCACCACGCAAGAGCGACTTGCACTTGTGTCCTAAATTCACTGCTGAAACCTAAGAGAGAATTTATGGATTAGTATTTAATGTTCTTACTACTGCTGCTAGGATGATGGTGAACTACTCGCTGCTGTGGTCCTCCGAAGAATTAAAATTCTGAGTTGCGATCTGTCGCAAGTAACCTTTTTGGGATATTATTTATAGTCGATACTGATCCTGGTCAAAAAAAACCTCAGAGCTTTTTTTTCATTCCATATTAACTGTATTTATAGTAATCTTAACATAGGTATAAAAGACATGTTTAAATAAATGGCATGTTCTAGAATTCTTCGGGAACACTCGCTTTCGAAAACTTATTAATATCCGAGTATATCCTCATTTAAGAAAATTAAATTAATATGGTCTCTGCGCGAGTAGAGCTTTGGTGATTTTTCTGTAACAGCTCAAATCCTTTGTTGTTTTCACTTCATTCATGTTAATACTCTTTAATTTGATATTGTCAATGCCACTACGTAAATTTCCATAAAAAAATAAATGAGAAAAAAAAATAAAATTTCAATTTCGGTTTAAAAATTTTCAAAGTATTTTATAAGCAAGTACTTAAAATATTTTGCTTCAATAATTAGTCAGTCTAACTAACAGTGCATGTATTACCTATTTAAAAAAAATATAAAAAAATTAATTTTGATGCTTTTTGGACCAAAAATTAAAATTGTTTTCCCTCATATATTTTTTTAGGGCAAATTCATGCCCTACTCGCGCAGAGACCATGGATTTTTTGCGATTATAGATATTTCTATGATGTCGAACGCGACCGCCGTACACTTTAAAAGTGGAATAAAAGTCAATCTATAACACTTTTACTTTCTTCTGTTGCTTTGAAAAATAGCCCTTTGGTAGCACTATATTAAGTGGTGAAGTTGATAACAGACGTAATACTGGTTCCAAGGTAAAGCGAAACATGCCAAAGTTTTTCAATTCGACTAATTTTAAAATGTTATAAAATAATATTACTTTTTATTAGATTCTTTTTGATTGAAAAATCTCATATATTGTTTTTCTTACAAAGTATAATATAATATGATACGTGACATTGCGAACGTTACATATTTAACCATTATGGTTCACTTGGGAACACTTGTTTGTTTTATTGGCTTTTTATAATAATAATAATTAAATGATAATTTTTTTTTTTTAAACTTCATTTCCTTTTATTGAATCTTATCTTACAATAAGTTTTAAAATTTTAAGCTAAGTAACATTATTATACATTATTATTGTGAATAATAAATATATAATTTAATAATGAACTTGTCTCCAGAAACAAACGTTAGCAGGGACTTATACTTCTTGTGTAGTAGGTGCAGCTTGTGTATGGCTCAGCGCAGCGAGTGCACAAGAGCGAATAACTCGTTGGAGCATAGGCATGGACGAAGCTGACGATCGCGTCTCCCTATATTCTTTGCCAGCCGAGTCTACCCGAATGGAGGTTTCGAGTACCACGATTGTCTTCGTGGTCGACGAGCTTGGTCCCGGTCGACCACGTTGGGAGTGATTAGTGCCTCCAGGACGTTCTTGAGGTGTTAGCCGAGATGAACTAGGTCCCGGTCTAGCACTCAAAGAAGACCGAAAAGACACTGTTTCAACTCTCTTCCTGCTACACTCTCCAATTCATCAGAAAGCGGCCGAGACGAGCTAGGTCCCGGTCTCACACCCTCATCGGAAGAGGAGCTGGCGGCGATAAGTTGCCAAGGTTGGTTTGTAATTGCAGGACTGTACCCAAGACGAGCTAGGGCCCGGTACAAAGTCCTCATATGATTCTTAAAGATTACGTATAGTGCCTCGGAGGAAGGGTAAAACGTTTGAGCTGTTTAGTTTGGTTCGGTGTAAGTGACTTGCATAGAAGGACGATCCTTTCTTTTTAATCTGGAGCGACCTTCTATGCTTGTTAAATTAAGGACTGTCCCACAAAAAACTTGCACTTTTATTTTTTAAGATTATACTCTACCTGATAATCTTATAGGTCTAAAAAGACAAAATATTTATTCCATATAAAGTGACGTTTGATATGAAGTATAACACTTGAAGATAGCACTTCTAACGACAAAGATGTCTAGCAAGCAAGAAAAAGTCCGCGAACTGATTTTGTCCACATACATGCAAAATCCAGGGTTAAAATATTCAGCTATAGCAAAAATAGTTGGTGCATCAGAAAGAACTGTCAAAACGATTATTTCTAATTATAAGAAGGGTCTACCTGTTTCACGAAAAAAGGGTTCAAGCAGAAAACCAGAATTTTCTAACCCAAAGGTAGCGGCGAAGGTGAAGTGCCTTTTTAGGCAGAATCCCAACACGTCAGTGCGAGATATGGCGGCTAGAGCAGGTACATCAAAATCTACTGTGCAAAGGAGAAAAGAAAGCTAAAGACATATAGAGTTCAAAAAGTACCAGACCGTTCTGATGAAAAGCAGTTGATGGCTCAGATGCGAGCCCGAAAATTGTATGAAAGGTACCTGACTAAATTTGACTGCTGTGTTATGGACGACGAAACTTACGTTAAAGCAGATTTTAAGCAGCTACTTGAAAGAAAAAAAAAATTTCGAAATTTCCGAAGCAATATATGGTTTGGCAGGCCATATGCACCTGTGGCCTCAGAAGCAGCTTCTTTGTTACGCAAGGCACAATCAATTCCAAAGTTTATATAGACGAGTGCCTCGAAAAACGTCTAGAAACGGTCCTAGTACGCTACCTTGAGGGACACCTGCTCTTATATTGAAGTGAGTTGAAATAAAATTCTTGTGTTTTATCTTAAAAAGCCTGCTGAGGTAAGAATGAAAAATTTTATGTACATTAAGAGGCAATAGGTGTTCAATTTTTTTGATAAGGCCTTCATGCCATACTTTATCAAACGCTTGTGCGACATCGAGAAATATTGCAGTGCAGTATTCACTGCGCTCATAAGCCTTTTTTATTTCATTTGTGATCCTATTACTATTAACCTGTTCGATTTTGCCGTGTTGTTTTCGGAAGCCGAATTGGTGAGGCGGAAATAAGTTTTTATCGGTAACATATGGCATTAATTTTGCTAGAATTAATTCTTCAAATAATTTTGACAAGCAAGGTAAAAGGCTTATGGGTCTATACGATGATGGTAGTGTACGATCTTTCCCATGTTTTGGTATCATGGTTATCAACGAGTTTTTCCATTCTTTTGGGTAATATCCGTACTGAATTATAGCATTAAAAAGCCTGGTCAGAAATATGACACCTGAGTGAGGCAGTTCCTTAATCATTTTGGGAGTGATGTTATCACACCCAGTGGCTTTTTTAGGACTCATTTCTTGAATTAAACTGATTAAATTACTGCTGTGGAAACTCATTTGGATAGTATCGGTGTTTATTGGCAGTTGGGAAGGCATGAAACCTTGAATGTACGGATTTGGTTGAAAAACTGTACTTAAGTGATTGGCAAAAGCCTCAGCTTTTTCTTCATCATTTCTAGCCCAATTTCCATGTAAGTCTCTTATCGGAGATTCACTTTCAATGGGTGCTCTAATTTTATTGCTGGCTTTAAACAAGGATTTTAGTCCATTAGCATTTGTGGCAAGTTTTGAGACACATTTTTGCTATTCCACGTCTTCTTCATTTTTTAACGCAGACCTAAGTTTCTATGTAGCAATTTTTAGGTTTGCTTTAGAAGTTGGGGATCTATGGACCTGCCACTCTCGCCTTAACCTACGCTTATCTGCTACAAGAATTTCAATTTCACTGTTAGTAAGGAAACTAGTTTTTGTATTTTTCTCAGCCTGATCAGGTGTTGAGTGCTCAGCAGCTGAATACAGTATTGTATTAAAAACAGCAGCAGCATCGTCAATAGGCTCGTTGTGTTTATCGAATAGGTTGAGTGAATGTGTGAGCTTATGTATTTTTTGGACTTTAGCCAGTTAGTCTTATGCGATGTTAGTCTCATAGTTGGCTTAAAGTCAACTGATTTTTCTAGAAGGCAAAAAATGATTGGAGAATGATCTGAAGAGAGTTCAAAATTCGTCTCGGCTGTTAATAAGGTTCTATCGATACCTCTTGTGATGGCGAAATCAATGAGGTCTGGGATTTTCCTTCGGTCGTCTGGCCAATATGTTGGTTGACCAGAAGAAGCATAGTCGAACGTGGTGCGATATTTCATTAACATATTCACCCCTGTCATCATTGTCGAAGTCGACTTTAAAAAGCTCGACAGCAGTATTGTCGCATCACCATTGTCGAACTCGACATTTCAAATGACAAGCATAGAACAATTTATTACAATTGTCGAATTTCCAATGTCGATGTGAGAACTGAGCGTCGACGAAAGTAGCAATTTTTTGTCGAGTTCGTTTGTTTAGTCGACACTTGAAAATTTAAAGTAAAACAGTCGAAAAAGTTAAGTAAAATACGCGGAAAAAAATGAAGATAACCAATTCAAATCAATTTGAAGTTGTAGTATACCACATGGAGAGAAATGTAGAACTTGCAAGAAACTTTAATAAAGACTTAACAAAACTGGATGTTAAGCAAGAGTTCCAACTCGCTAGCTGGAAAGCTAAATAGCTTAGGTCCGCCAATGCGTGAAGGCAATGGCTGACAAAAAGTAAGAGAAAATTTATTAAAGTTCTTTGTTGTTAGTAAGGTGAAACGCACAATTATAGGTTTCGATAGACTCAAAAGGAAAGGTAAAAAAAACTCCACATAATAAACTTGATTTGCACGAGGTAGCCGGTCATAGCCCCAAAGGTCATAATTTTAACACAATTTTGGGCCTTATGTCCGTTTTTTTTTCGGTCATAATTTCCATTTTTTTTGGGCTTATGACCACTTCTAAAAACGGACATAGTCCGCAAAAACGGATATAACGTCAAATGTCTTGAGCGTTACGTTGACAATAGATGGCCAACGAAGCCGGTATTGGACATATTGGAGGATGCAAGTCCAGAGTAGAGACCGAAAGCCATCCACTTATTTTAACTTTTATTTAGATAGCGAAGACAGCATTGTATACACATCCGATAGAATTTAATGGGACTTTCAAGCTAAACCAAAAATTTGAAGGCGCTCTATACACTTACTATGAATAACCCCAAAAAATATCTGAGGTTCAAGGTCATCGGTGACGTGTATCGCTTTTCGATTAGTTAGACTATTTTAATTTATTGCATATTACAAAATGAAGTGAATGTTTAGAAAAATATAAAATTTCTCTTGTACTTACAAGCAAAACAAAAATGGTCACTACACCCATGGGAGTTATGTCCATTGTTATGAGTGATCATAATTCCCAAAATAATTTTGGGGACTATGACCATTTTTGAGGTGGACATAAGGTAAAAATATTTTTGGCTATTATAGCCAATGACATGATACCGTCGCACGCTACTGGATACGGAATACTTAAACAAAAAAGCTGGAAGCAACCATCGCCAATATCATTTGGCGGGATGGCCTAAGGTACTAATTTCTGCTTTTGAACTTCGTCCTCTTCATCACTGGTTTAAAAAAATGTGATTTTAAAAATTCGTTGCTAAATGTGTGACAATTGACAGCAAATAAAAAAATATTTTTGAATTTAATTCAATCAAATTGTATAAGTCACCTGTCGCACAAATTATTGTCGGAAAAATAATCTATTACAAAACATCATCGAGTCGAGTTATTTCGATGAATGCTTTTTTAGGTCGACTCGAAAGAAAAGTCGACAGTCACTAATGTCGACGCTCGACAGCGGTGATTATATAATTGTTTCCCTTTAGGGTTTATAAGACGAGATTCCCAGTATGTATGTTTGGAGTTATAGTCTCCAGCAGCTAAAATTCTAGTTCCCAAGATATCGAAAACTTCTTTGAATTTTTGCTCACTGATTGCGATCGAGGTGGGCAATAGACTGCCGAAACAGTAAGGTTTTTGGAATGGTTTTGTAGGCAAATAGAGTTAGCCTGAAGATAATTTTTGGAAAAAGGTTCTAAGCAATAGTGTTTAAGGCGATTTCGAATTAAAATTCCTGAGCCCCCGTGAGCTTTGCCATCAGGATGATTGGTTTTGTAGAATTTGTATCCTGGTATATGAAAATGTTGCTTGTCTGTCAGATGAGTCTCTGAAACAAGCATTAAATCAATTTTTGCATGGGTTACATAATGAAAAATTTCATTTTTATTTTGGCTGATGCCGTTTGCGTTCCAAACACAAATTTTTAGCTGACTTATTTTTGCGCAATCAAAATTTGAAGTAGCTGGTTTTGTGTTTTAACCAGATCTTGTAGAGTTGATTGCATTGAAACCATAAATTGATTCAGGATTTGAGTTAAGTTTGTTTCCAAGCTACTTTTTTGAGGGTTCGTTGCTCCTGACTTGAGCGCATTTGCATATGAAATAGCTGGATTTACTGAATACGCAGTGCCTTGTTGCTGGACAAAGTTATGGGTTGGGAATATATTTTGAATTGGGTTTCGGTTTACTTTCCTTTTTTCAGAGATTCTAGCTTGTAGCTCTTGATAAATAGGGCAACCCCTGTAGTTTGCTGTGTGATCCTCTTGGCAGTTAGCGCACTTCTTTAAATTTATATCTTTTTTCAACTTGTTTGAACACTTAGAAATGTGGTGAAGTTCTCCACAAGCGACACAGACAGACAGATTGAAGGGTACAGTATGTTTTTGTATACCCAAACTCTTGGCAGTTAGCACAATGTATCGGACCGTTCCTTTTATGAGGTTCCTCTACCACTACACGACGGTGAAGCTAATATTTAAGTTTATAAATTGGGTGGACCTCATTCTTTTTTAATTTAGTAGAATCAAGATAAAGATCAACCTTAAACATAGGTTGTGGAACCTTATCCTTGTTTACTATATTTATTACAGCTTTAGCATCGACATTTTTTAGACCCTAAGCTTCTTTGATTCCAGCAGGGTCAACAATAATAACAACTGTAACACCTTTACTGCTTTTAAGCTTGGATGTGTAATAAGAGTTATTACTGTCGTTAAAGTTTTTCGCAATAATGCGGAAATATTCCTCGCTTTTTACTTGAATCTTCGTTTCATGAAGATTACCTCTAGTTAAGGGAACAAAATAAAAGGTATCTTTCCCTATAAGCTGTGTTAGCTTTGCTACTTAAGCGTTTGAGCTTCGCTCACGCAAATAAATTGGAGGCGGCTTAAAAGATTTGGGTGTTTCACAAGCATTGTTTTCGTCAAGTTCGCTTAATGGTGCAAATCGATTGCCAAATAGAACATTTGAAGGTGTTACTAAATTTTTAGTTTTATTTATCTTTGAATTTCCTACATTCCCTTTTTGAGGGCTGAGCTTTCGCTTTGAATTCAAAGTTATGTAACGATCTATACCTGTTTGAACTTTATTATTTCCTTCAGTTAATCGTGCCTTAGGAATAGTACCGGTAGAGGTTGATTATGATGTTGTATCATTATTTAGAACGACCTGGGTTGATTATCTCTTTTCCTTCATAGCAGGAGAGCAAGATTTTTCAGCTTTTTGTCTGTTCTGTTGCTCCTGTTCTTGTAGAAACTGTTGTTATTGTTAAAAAACTGTTGTTGTAGTAACTGTTGTTGTTGTAGCAAGTGTTGTTGTGGTAACTGTTGTTGTTGAAGCAACTGTTGCGGTTGTTTTTGTTGTTGGCTCCCTCCAGATGGAGGAGAGCGGCTCAAAGTCATAATGTAATAAAAACAAATATTACTATTAGAATTTTTTTTTTTTTTTTAAAGTTCCAGTACCCAATATTATGTAAATAAGCAGAAGCTATTTTTTTAGCCACTTCAGTCATTCACATAATTTGTTGCAGACTTTTAGGATCTCTCAAGAAAGTATTGGTTTCCCTGGTTTCTTAAAAGCGTAGCCTGGAGCTTTTTTCACTATCAGCTGTTTTTGGCGGAGCGCCAATTCTCAATACTTTGTTAAATTTGTTGTTGCAGTTTAAATGCAAAAAGTTACCTGCTTGTTTGCTATATTAGCACCACAAAAACAGCTAACTTTTAGCTTGTCTGCCAATCGCTGAGCCTTAGCAATCAATAAAGTTGCGAAAAGGCGTATTTTAATTTGTATTTATTACTGAAATTAAATCACAAAAATAAACTTCTCACAAAGAACTGTCACCTCTTCATGATAATTGAAATTCAATTTTTTATAATTGGAATTCAACTATCATTTAATTATTATTATTATAAAAAACCAATAAAACAAACCAAAAATTTTCTAAATTACGGAGAACACGCCGAACCCTCAAAGTCGTCATTGCACCAGGATCGCATAACTTTGAACAAGTAATGGATGTGCATTACAACATAAACAAATAATTTAAGAAACTGCGATAACAAAGGAGAATTACGGCTTAGTCCACTCAGGTGACGTCATTCTTTAATAACATAAACAAAGAAGCGGAACAGCTGATTGAAATTTCAATGCAATGGTGTGATCTTAGAATTCACTTAAAAAATTTACCACATTTTTTCTAAATTAAAAATTAGCTTTTCGTTAGATTTGTATTGATATGGCGGGCGTAATTTGAGTGCTGACGTAGGCATCAACCAAAAATATACTGATGAGATTTTAAGAATCGAAACATACACATGTCTATATTCTAGAGTTGTTTTTTTTTTTCTTTTGTTGTCAAAGTTTGTTTAAATAAATAAAGCATTGTATCAACTTGTAAAGTTTTACATGAATGTTGATCGCTGCTAAAATGGCTGAAGTTCAATTATCATTTAATTATAAATAATAATATTTAAGATTTATGGGTATAGTAATTAAAAAAAAAGTTTAATACAGTGGAACTTCGATTATCCGTCGCCCGATCAACCGTCACTCCGATTAACCGTCATATTTTGTCAGCAAATTTTTTTTTTTCGTTTTGTTTTGATTCTGTTTATGCACACAATGCGCGAAGCGATTCTGTCTGAAATTTTTCTTACGGAATTCGGAAATGAAAATTTCGCAGAAATTCATTAATCTAGTTCACTTTGTATGTGATTCAATTTCATAACATGATTGATTTTGTTCATTTGCGCTCTCTAATTGATGTTGGTTAGTTGCACTTTATTCGCCAAGTCAAGTGGATTACACATTGGCTTCACAGTGGAGTCTCAACCATCTGAATCTGATAAACAAAAACGCAAGAGAACCGTTCTTACGATTGTAAAAAAAATGGAAATCATTAGAGAAATCGAAAAAGGTGCATCTACTCAGCGTTGCCGTTTTTGGTAGTTTCCTACCAAATCGGGTAGGTTTTTTTCCTCTTGGTAGGTTAAATCTGATTTTGGTAGGATTTAGGATAAATTTTTATGAAAATCGAAATTTCTTCGTGAAGTTTTTCGAATCAGGAAGCAAATATTTACATCTGGAAATAAGCTTTTACCAACCCTATCTTCAACAAGTGGGTATGGTCTCTGTTTTCTTGCATACAAATTACGTTTAGGGAATACGCATATGCATGTACAATGTGACGAAATAGTGTTGCAACTGATCGCACATCTAAATTGTTGCATGTGTGCTCAGACCCGGCGTATTAGAAACAAAAGTTACTAGCGCTATTAATAACATAATTTTTTTGATCGCAGCTGTGATCAAAATCGGGCCGCTAAAAAAGGTCTTAAGTTCTAAGAACTAAACTTTTTTTATGTACATAATTAGAAAAAATATTTCCGGAATAATTAATTTGAATTTGTGGGCTTTAATAAATAGCATTTCAAAAACGGACTGTAAGTATACGGTTATTGTCAGGCTAAAATATGGCTCTTTTTCAGAACCCCGACCACTTAGGGTGTGTTTACCATGCTTCAAAAGGAGGATATTTTAAAATGTGCTCTTTTGCGAAATTCAAGCGAAATTGTTTTGTTGATGCATGGCTTATCCTGTGCGACTCAGCCATTAAAATTATTTTTCCGGAGAACTTTTCGAACGGCATGGACTTCTTAATGAATATTAGTTTTACCATTACAGTAAGTTTTTGAGTAGATGATATGAATGGATTTTTAAAAATTTCTCGGATGGTACATTTTTCGTCTCTCGAGCTAAACGTTTTTTTTTTTGCCACCGTTCGTTGTTTATTTGAAATCCTTTTGCCCTCTTTATATCATTTAATAATACCGTCAACCGCTGGCAAAATTTGTAACTTTGCGATCGGTTTTACCTTCAAAATGATTTTTAATTACTATTTTTCTTTCTTCTAACGTTCATCGCTTAATTGTACGCTGCATGTGTCATGTGGTAACTTTTTGCGCACACTTGCCCGACTTTTGATGTGAACGATTTAGCAACAGAAAATTTGTGCTATATGCGGTTAAGTATTTTAAACGACGACATACAAGAATATGTATTTTAAACAGCATTAAATGTTAATAAACGAATTCAATGCTGCAAAAAGATTTTTTTTTTAATTTGTAAAGTTTTGGTAGGTTACAAACGACTTTGGTAGGTTTTCGAGAAAATTTTGGTAGGAAAATAAATTTCTCAGTGGCAACACTGCATCTACTATTACAACTTTGAGCACTCAATTTGGTATTCCGCGAACCACAATTAATGACATAAAGAAAAATGCTGATGAGATCGAAAAGTATGTCTCTCAAATGGAATCATTGCATGGTCGCGCAAAACTACGTAAGACGATGAAAAAACCAGCCAACGAAGCTCTCGACACGGCATTGTATTTATGGTTTGTTCAGAAGCGAAGTGAAGGAATACCATTGTCGGGCCAAATTGCTGCTGGAAAAGCATTACAGTTCAACGCAAAATCGAGTGGGGACATTAAGACAACACATTGTTTTTTTATTCGGTAATAAAATACGAAAATGACAAATCAACATTTTTTGTTACGTATCCTTTTTTCTTGCGTTTTTGTATTACAGTACATATATTGTATATGTATATTCAATACCTTGTATTCTAGCGTCACCATACAGATTCAAAACAAAATTATGCCATATATTCGATTATCCGTCTATTGGATTATCCGTCAGGCTGCTGGTCCCGTGCCTGACGGATAATCGAAGTTCCACTGTATATATCTTTATCGGATTAATTGGTGAGATCAATAGGAAACTATTTTTACTAAAAGAATGTGAAACTTTCCTTTATGCTGTGAAAAAGATTTTTTCTGTAAGGGGCGTGACATCGCCCTACTAAAAACAAATTTTTCTCCTCAGAAATTAGTTTGTCCTCATACCAAATTTGATAAAAATTGGTGAAGTGCTTTTTTGCCGTTAGGGGGCGGTGGCACGCCCCTAGAATAACCTTTTTTATGATACAATCTACCTCCAAACCAAATTTCATTAAAATTCGTTTATTTGATTAGCCGTGGCGTGGGCGTGGCACCGCCTACTATTCGAAAAGAAATTATATTGGGCTAAGCCTGTCATCACAACTTTGCAAAAAAAAAAACTATGCGATTATGTTGTGTTAAGGCAGTTAATAAGTGGTTTAACCGTTTTGCAACAAAAAATTTAAAATTCTACAATACATTTATTTGAACAAAAATTTTGACACACTTGCTGATTTTATCAATCACGAAATGAGAACAAATGATGTTTTTCGATGTCGAATGTGACATTAGAACATGAGATAAAACAAATTAAAAATTTTCAGTTAATAGAGATTGGTTTGATGTTTTTGCATTTTTTTTAGCTTTGTTGTTATAAGAGAGATTTTGCGGAATGACTATCGTAATGTATCACCTCTCTTATACACTTAAATATTTAAGGCAAAATACTATTCAATATTACAAAAAAAGAGAAACTGCATTTATGCAAGTTTGCAGGTGGTTTGCTCACCGTGGCCAAATGAATTCTGGTGTAAATCGTTTAAGTTAACAAAATTTGCATGTTTTTCTTAGATAATATCAGATAGTAACGCTTTTATAATAACTTTTAATTTTTCTGTCATGGTGGATCATTCGGCGGCATTGCCCATGAGCTCTTTGAGCTACTTTAAATTTCAAATGTTTTTCAAAGGAGATCCAATGTAATTTTCGGATGTCTGGAATTCTTGATATATCCTTAAATTTTTTTATTAAAGTTGGTGAAATCTCTTTCATTGTGTCAGCACCAATATACATACATGATGTGAATGCCAGTTTTTTTTGCCACATTTGAAGAAAGAAAATGCATCAGGGGGCGTTCAAGTATTACGTAACGTAGTTTTTGAAGATTATTGACGCTGCCTCCTCCATGTAACGCGCTGTAACATTTTTCTGAACCCCTCCCCCTTGAACGTTACGTAACATCCAAATCAAAATTCACAAATCGACTAATGCTTTATAAACCAACATGACAAAGACAACAAATAGAACAATTTTATTTGGTGATTGAGAACATACATATGTTTCGGCTATTACCACATATTAAAGAAAAACCATGTTTAAAAGGTGTGCTCCAAAAAAAAAAAAACCGGCGGGTTGCACTCCGGGAGTGCCGACAGAAGTCAAAACTTGAAACAAAAAATTAATTTCACACGTAGAAAGAAGTATGCAAGCATAACAAATCGTTTAATGGTTAGTGTGTTAGTTGGTATGTGTGCGATTTCTTTTCATATGGCAATGCAAAGACAAAAACGGAAAATGCATGATTTAACTATATAGGTTGGAGCACGTTGTCAAAATTTGAAAATACAACCCTGGTACACCTCTTCGCAAATTGTCAACAACATAATCAAAACAAAGGAAAAAAGAAGATAAAATATCAAACTTATGTGAACAAAATTAAAGTTAGTGGCTATACTGTGGAGATCACCACCAATCAAGCTGAACCCGGATTGTGTAACCTTCAGGATGTAATTAATCCTGCCTTTAAGACTTGGGAGCATAATCCTTTGTCTGATGTCTTTTTCATGACAATGGTTGTCAAAAAGGCCTTTGTATATTGAAATATGCTTTCGACATATTTCGAAAAATTCATCAGACGGATTATGAAGAGCTAAGCGATTGTCGCTATAGTTCTTCATGTAAAGAAAACCTTCGGAATGGAATGGCAAGCAATCCAATTTCCGAAGATTTTCTTTACACAAATGACATTTTATTTTTTTTGTTAGCTTGGATTTTAAACTGAATCCTACGACATACCGTGCAACGCCTGTTTCCACTTCTGTCAGTGGAACCGACGTGGAGAGTTCTTCCGGGGAAGTTTCACCCAAGGATGTGGAACAACCATTCGATTGAGAACCATCGATGTATGGAAGTTTCTCAGAAGATTTATCTCCGACGTCGAAGTTCCAATCTAACATCAAATCGTCATCATTTTCACAATTTTTGTTTCGAGCATGTTTTCTCATTATCAGCTTCATAGACATAAGCCTACCTGACAGACTCTCAATTTCCCTGACTGATGGGTTTGTACTATTACCCAACTGCCCCCTCATTACTGAGAAATAATTCTCAAGAGCGTCTTGGTTTAGCCTTCCAAGCATAACAAAGGAAATGTTTGGATTCTCAAACATGTAATTTATATAGTAAATCATGGATTGTAGGGTAAACATAAGACCCTTTATGCATACACTATTTTGCCTGTTCATTGGGAGCAATAACCCTCCCAAATAGTCTCGAAATTCCATAATTTTGTGAATTCGGTCGCAAGTTCTTGTAACTGGTCGTTTATTGGGATTTTTGTCATGCAAATTCTTACTATCGCAATAGTCGAAACCATCATTCATCATCTTTATAAACTTCATTGTCGCTACAGCGTTCACTTTGTTTTGAGGTTTGATCAAGAGATCGTTCTCCAAACAGAAGTGAACAGCTACGCAAAATGTGTTGCTGAATGCCTGCGTAGTCAAAATAACGCGCATTTTGTCAAACAATTGCGGATACATATGTCTATCTGCCACCTTTGGCATATTCGGAGGTACTTTGATTTATTGATTTGATAAGTCTCTAACATCACCCGCCAACTCGCAACCCCATCCCTAGTGGTAATATTGCCACCAAGCAAAGTATTTCGCATACTTTTGTACAAGTGGCAATAGTCATACAAGACAAAAATCTTGTGACCATTTGCAATGAAATGGTTTTGCGAAAAATGGGAAGTTAACTGTTGGAACAATACTCGGTTCGAGTTACCCTGGTCAGCAATTACAGCTTTTAGTATGAAACCCGACTTTTGGATCGAACCAATAACTTTACGAAAAGTTTCTATGAGCACTGGCGAGCTCATTCCACCCTTCGTAAAATACATGTTGTGAAGCATTTTCCAGTTATGGACTGCTCCTTTCAGCGTGAACACCATGCAGTTGTCGGCAATTTCTGGGGTGCGCGTGTCTCCACCACAGTCCGCAAACCCCTTGACACAATCCGCGGATGAGTCATAATCAAGACTCTTGCGGATTAGTACCTCATCGAAGAGGAGCACGCAATACTTCTCCTCGGTCTCCATTCTGCCGGCCATATTTTTGAAGATGTTTTCAACGGCTGGGGTAATTCCAGGGGCGGTGGTCTTGACGGGTCGCCACTTGTAAAGGGAGGAATCGCATGGGAGGTGGACCTTGAGTTCATCCCTCATGAACCTGTACCCGCGAGTCGACTGAAGGTTTATCTTCTGGAACAATTCCTTTTGCGCTTCGGAATACATGGGCCGCACATCGCTAACTATCATTTTTGCAAATTCAATTGCTGAAGGGCTTGCAGTCTCTGAAGGCGTTATGGAGCAATAATAGTTTTTTTCCCTCAAATCATTAAGGGTTTTTCGAAGCACTGCCATTTCTTTTTCAAAAAATGCATTTTCAGCTTCCAAAGTCTCATTTCGCGACACTTCTTCAGCAAGCTTAGCTTCACAGGAACGCCATTGTTTTTTATTGTAGTCAGCCAGTTTGCAAAAATTTTCGCAATTCTCGCAATTTAGCGATTTGCGCTTTTGCAATTCCTGACCAACTACAATATCACATTCACTGTGCTCTACCTCTACTTTCGCAACAGGGAATGCATCAGCTTTAAGCCTTTTCAATGAGCTTATATCGGCTGCACCGAAATGCTTGTTGCATATATTTAGGTCCTTCCTGCCGGTATCAGAAATACCACAGGCCTCAATCCATGCCTGCCTTTTCTCAGGATCTAAGGAAAACCTATGCAGGACATAATATTGAGAATCGCTCTCACAACCTATCATGCAACATGACCGAATTTTTTCCGGACTGGAATTAATTTCCGGAATATTCATGTCTACATCTTCGTAACCTGTTCAGAGAATAGTCGTACATCATACATAAGAATATAATTAATATTAAAAAGCCTAAAAGTGTTGCATGAGAAGCGTATAATAGTTTTGAAAAATCATACAGGTACGAAAGTTATGAAATAGGTATAGACGAAAAGTATAAAATAGTCTCTACACAAATTCATAGAAGTTAAAAAATTCTAAAGTATAAAATGGTAGTGGCTAAAATTGAAGTTAATAGGTGTGAAGTACTTAAAAATCGTATGTGTACTTAAAAAACTACCTAGATTTAAGGTCGGTAGGGAAACGTTTCAGCAAACGTTTAACGCCAATGCACGACGGGTCGAAGTGCTCGCTACACACTCGTGAATTATGATCCACTTTGGAACGCATAATTTTCAGGTTTTCAATCCATTTTTCCATATCATTGTGTGGAAACTGAAACAAACGGATGCCTGGGAGACGGCGAAAAGCGCAGGAATCTAAAATGCATTGTCTGCTCATTTTCGATTTTCGTTCTATATATGTATAATGTAATGCACTTTTAATTCAAAAAATAAATATATAATAAATATAATGAAATTATGGGTGCCCACATTAAGCTTATTGGAAATTGCGCAACGATTCGTTATGAAAGTGGTGAATATCTCTAAAGATGAAGAAATGTACTTACACCACTTTCACATAAGCATGTAATACATATGAGCCGTGTGCACAAATCGATTAACTCCACTTTTCACACTTTTTAATTTTCATGCGCAAATATATTAGAACTCTACTTTTTGTATTTGTTACAAATTTTCGTAGAATAATTGGTGGAAAAAAAATCACACATAAAAAAATTTATTTTTCGTTGAAAGCTTCAATTTGTTCACGGCTCATACATCACACTACACAAACGAAGTGGCGTACACCTATTAAAGGGTTATGTTCTTGAGTCTTTATACCAAGGCCACATTTGATATTTTCACAATAAACTTAATTTTTCAAAACGCTCAAATTTGAATCACATTTTTCTTTGATTTTAACTTTATATTGTATTTTTAGTGTTAAATATATTTTCCGCAACAAAACACTCAAATTTGAATAATTTTTTCTTTCATTTTAACTTTAGACAAAAAAATTGAGCACCCATTCAACATTTTAACTGAACTTACCTTTATTTAACGAATGGACGGCAAACACTTTACAGAGTATTATTGAAAATAGAAAGTTTATGTAAAAAACACTTAAAACTTAACAAAAACTTTAATTGGAACAATTAAGACACTTAAGACAAAATCAAAATTGCAAGCTGGCAAAAAACACTAGTGATCAATACACACCCACAGATACAATTGACTAAATGCATCAAATGAATTGGTACAGAAAGTCCTTAGAAAGAAAGTCATAAAAGAATGATTGGTAAATTCCTAGAACCTTGAAAATATTAACGGAGCTTTTACTTATTGAATAAGAATAAAAATTGGATAATTTTTTGTAGCATACTCAATTATATGTGACATAGACTACCATCTAATTAATAGCGTCGTATCCTAGCAAAAAGAATATATATATATCTATGTTAATGTAATGAGTTAATATATCATCTCATTTTAATCTATGAAGTAACATACCATCATCAATAATGTAGAAACATTTAATTACATCATTGAAATCCGTTTCGCATTGTAGAAAAATATCATATAGTGTTGATTTGGTCCTTTTCCTCATTTCAGCATTATCAAAGACTTTAAGAGGATAGACAGCCAGCTCGTAGCAAATATATTCCCGAAGTTCGTCATTAGTTTTCCCCAAACAATATAAACGTTGAAAAATTAAATTTGAATCCACAGCAATTTCAGTGTTATTTACTTTAATCTTACAGCTCATGCTCAATAAAGACTTAACGGCATCTTTTATGGTCATTTTTATATTATTAAGGTTCTAACCTTATTTCTTTTATTAATTCCAACGTCAAATGCTTTATGTATAACAATTTATAGTTTCATTACCTGCAACTCCTGTGGAAATTTAAATAATATAAATATTTTTTTTTTTTTTGGTTGTGTTTTTGGAACAGATCATAATTTAATAATTATTTTTTTACTGAGCCTCCTGTTCAGTACTGAAACATTTCTGTTTTTCTTTCACTTGCAGTACAGGAACTCAGTGAAAAATAATTATTAAATTTTGATCTGTTCCAAAAACACAATCAAAAAAATTACCTTCGGTGAGGTTGCCGATTTTACATGTAGCACTTGCAACTTCGTCTAAAAATCTACATGTTCTTCTAATTGTTGCAAGCACTGCCGCACAAACACAAATGATTCCTCTAAGTTCTTGATAGTGTTTATAACAGTTTCCTCCCCTTCGTACATTTAGTATCTTTCCGAATAATTTTTAATTTTTGGATGGAGTTATGCATGGAGGCTCCACTAGTACTATTGCACGGTGGGCTTTAACCAACTTTTAATAAGAGTGTGAGTTACAACAAAAAATTTAATTGGGATTATTTGGGATGTAATTTAGAGTCGATATATGAAAAATATAAGAAATCCTTAGAGCTTTGTTTTTTAATTCCATATTTACTGTTTTTTAATGATATTACATATGCATAACATACGTATGAAATTTAAAAGTTATTCGATTTTCTTCAAATTTTGACATGTCAAAATACTTTGATAGATAGCTCTACAGTCTAAATTTCAGCTTCCTAGGTGGTCGAGGTCTAGAGATAGAACCATATTTAGACTTGAAAATAGTCGTGTTTTATCCGGTTTAAAAATATTTGTTCTAAATGCCCTCAAATCTAAATTTAAAGTTGTGGATATCAATTTATTTTTGTTGTGTCATCTTTTATACATAAAAAATAATTTTAAGCCTCTAGACCAGAGGTTCCCAGACTTTTTTTTCTCACAGACCACTTTTAAAATTTATCTGGTTCCGGTGGACTTCCTGCAGCTACATTTCTAATACATATATTCTCAAAACTCGACAAAAAATGTAAAGATTAGATCTAATTTTCGTTACAGCTGAGTTCCGAAACGTTGTACTAAATATGGAACTTTTTTTACAAGTAACAGTCGATGTTCTTAAAATATGATCTGCCCACATTGATAGGTGAACTCAACCCAACATTATAGTTCTTCACTATCGAAAGCAGATAAATTTTCGTGGACCACCGCTTACGAATTGTGAACACAAATTTTTTTGGTCACGCCAACGTAGACCCCCGTCGAGTCTCCCATGGACCACTTGGGGGAACCAATGCTCTAGACCTTAAGACTTATTTTTGTCAAATACGTCTTAGTAAAATATGACTACTTTGAAAACAGTGCACTTAATCGTAGTTTTATTCATAATACTAAAGACCGATCTTATTATGTTTATCTATTTATTCGCTTTTAAATGAGATATGCATTTTAAAAATCTGATACCAGATTCGTAATCAGCGACCCCAAAAACCTCCGCGTAAGGGTTTCAAGCCAAGAAAACGTTCAGGCGCATCA